>OX377619.1:134241423-134841423 GCA_947397865.1 Polietes domitor
GACAATTTCAAATTGCTTTCCTACATGGTAAATCGACTGTGTACATTACAAATTATTAAAATGACAATTATCGAGGCACAAAAAAGACCAACACCATTTACAGAGAGACAGACCACAAGAGTCATCGAGCATTCGACCGGCCTGCGAATGCTTCGCCAAAGACGCACGTACTACATATGTATGTACGTCCAAAGTCTGTGCATGTGCAAGTACTATCCACAATCGACTGAGATAAAAGGCAAATAAGACAAAAAAACACATGACTTAAGGAAACAAACAACTTGAAAATCCGCTTAGCAATCACGAGAAATCATTAAAAGCCATTTACCGATCAAATACCTCTCATTTCGAATGACAAACCAACCAAAAATAAGTACCAAAACCACGAATGCACCCCAGTCGAATGTGTCCGATGACGAGATTACGTACAAAAAACTGCACACACACATGCGCTCGATCACAACCCAGCATACATTTTGAGCAGTGAATTTTCTGAATCAGCCTCAAGTTGGGAGCAGATAATGCTCTTAAATATTTGTTGTGAATATATACACATGCTCATTAAACTGGGTCACAAATACTAGTTAAATAAAATTCCCAATCTTGTATTATAATTTGATCAAATATGACTTGGGGTGCTAACTGGCTAACATGTTTTGATGATCATTCTTGAATAATTGCATAGTTTTCTTTTAAAGCTCTATAAATACGCCATCATGTTTAAAAAGAAAACACTTATCCCGATGAGGCTTGTCAGATGTGGGGATACCTTCTAACCAATTTGGATTCCGAAAAACATTCGGTGATATCCATACAATTGAAAAATCTTTCGAAAATAAAAATATTTGCTCTGCGGTATATTTAGATATCTCCCAAGTCATTGACGGTTTCTGGCATTGTGGTCCTATCCAAAAACTTAAACAATTATTATCAAAAAGATATTGTAGCATTCTTAGCTCATATCCGAAGATAAGGCATTATAGAAGTATATACCAAAACCAATTGTCGGATTTGCAACCAATAACATCTGTAGTTGCTCTGAGAATCATTTTGGGATCAATATTATTCCTGATAACATACGACGTGCCCATGTTTCAAAACGTCGGTATACCACCGAAATGATTAACAAACTACAATTATCACTCGATACAATATACAAATGGCCCTTAAAATCTGTTCATGCGGATTTTGCAAAGATATATTCAGCCAAATACCTCGGAATGACCTTATATTCAAAATTAACTTGGAATGAACATATTGACAAGAAACGGGATGAATTAGAAATCAAATATCGAAACTTATACTGGTTCATGACATTAAACGCAGTACTATCGTTTGATAATAAACGAATGATTTATAAACAAAACCAGGAAGATTCTTGTTATTGTTTTTATTTGTGCCCAGATTTGCTATTCTGAGTAAATATACAACTCATATCGTAGAGAGTTTATATGTAGACCTGGATAACACTCCGATTCAAATGCAAAAATTCCTTCTGAACTACATTGCTTACACTTGGACAACCTTAAGCTTTTGAATGTAAATATAGTGATATTTTATTAAAATTATTTATATTCATAAAAAATATTGTGGAAATAATGATTTTATGTTGAAATTATTTAAAATATATTTTAAATTTTGTATATGAGTCATTCCATGTCAAGCGATACGGTTTTTGACCTCGATAGCTGCGATTGTTTTGAAAGTTTGTGTATGTATTCTTCTCATAAAATTATTGTATACGTATTTTTGGAATAAAAAATGAAAATTTTTACACGAGTTATGACCAATTTGACATTGAAAAAAAATTTTTGCAATTTTAATTCTTTTATTTTGATTTTCGAAATGATAACACTAATCTATTTTGTTGAAATTTTAAAGTTGTGTGCTTAGGTCTATTTATGTGAGTTTGAAAGTGGTGAAATGATGGCTTCTATTTTTAAGAATTTTTTTCGTTTTTTTTACCAAATAACCAGAATTACAGTGAAAAATCAAAAAAGTCAAAATTATAATTTTTGGTCAGCTCGTAAACACAAGGTATAAAAACAATGAAAAATAGGTCATGGAAAAATTTAATTGTTTTTCCATTACCTATTTTTCCTGAATTTTTCATTGTTTTTATAAGTTGTGTTTATGAACTAATGAAAAAATTATCATTTTGATGATTTTTCACTGTAATTGTGGAAGATTTTGTAAAAAAGGAATGGAAAAAATCGTAAAAAAAGGAAGACATAATTTCCCTACTTTCAAAAAAACTAACAATCGCAGCTTTCGAGGCATGGAATGACTCATATGGAGTGTTTGTTTATACTAATAAATTTGTGACTACTTGGATTCAAGAACAACTCGTATTCGGAAGTGTATTGAATTTGACTCTAATTGGTTTGCGGAACATGGGTGATAGATTCAGTTTTAGACATTCCTTCTTTAATGGGTCATTATTGTGGGGATATTGAAAACACTCTATAATTTCTTGAAGCCCAGTGCACAGACGGCTAAAAAATCTCCAAAAATTAAATTAAAATTTTGTTTTCATTTTTTGAAAAAAAAAAAAAAAAAAAAAAAATATATATATATATATATATATATATATATATATATATATATATATATATATATAAAGAATGTACAATTCTCCATCACTTGTTGTACTGCCTTAAAGTTAAGAACCCTCACTCTATAGAGTAGGAGCGTATATATCATTTGGGACAGAAAAAAAGTGTAACGCACTGAAGGAGTGACTTAAGACCCTATGTATATTTATTTGTACCGTTTCATGACTTTTTAAGTTGGTCTAGCCATGTCCGTCCGTCTGTCTGATTAGCTAGCATCGTGTGATAACTCTCGGAAGGGATTAAGGAATCAATTCAAACTTTGCACGTGCTAATATTTTTCCCAAACTTAGATTAAGTTCGAAGATGGGTGAAATTGCCACACCCTTCATCGTACCTCCCACACAAAAAGCCTATATTCCTATGTTAAAATAAAACCACTGTAACTTCCACACGAATCTTCGGAATCAGCTCTATTTTGGTATTTGATAATGTTTTTATAATCACTTTAAGTGTAGTACATATGGCGAGTTTTGCCACGTCCCTTCTAGTACCTCCCACACAAATCACCCTAAACTACTTAAAATTAAAGCTGTTATAACTCCTATACGGATGATCGGAATACTGTGAAATTTGATATTTGGCAATGATTTTATAAAGGTTACATTCGCATGGAATAAGGGCGATATTGCCACACCCCTTCTGGTACCTCCCGCTCAAAGTGGCATAAACTTTGTTTAAAATAAAACCGATATAACTGGGATATCCAATTATTCGGACTTTTATGTTATTCGATTAATCGTTTATTTGAAAACAATGAATTTCCAATTAATTGAATAATGACGTCGATCGAACAATTGTCCACTTAAATAAAAGATAATTAATAACAGTTATATAGACAAGAAACGCCAGTTTGCGGCTAGTTCAACTATATATTGAACGTTTATTACGTTTCTGGTTTTATTTAAAAATTTTAGTTTCAAATTCGAAGTTGACAAAAATTTTAATTTCCTGTCAAAATAAAGAACTTTGCCTTAATTGAGCATAATATCAGAAGATATCCATTGACTTTTTTCGACTTTTTTCATGTGATTTATAACAGAACTGACTTTATTATCACGTCGTTAACCTCAATTTTGTTTGCTAATATCACTTTTCTATGAATTTACTATTCTTTAAATTTTAAATAATTCCGAAGCTATTGGTCAGTTTTTGTAATTTTTTAAATGAAGTCGGGTAAATCGTTGCCGAGTTATTTTAATTAAAAAATAGTGGTTATTGGATTTTATATTTGGTGTTTCATAGTTTTTTACCTAAATGGAGAAAACTGGTTATTCAAAATCAATTTAGCAAATATTTGACAAAAATTATTCGATTAATCGAATAAAATGTAATCGGTTGTATACTCTAGATATAACCTTCATAGGTGTTTTTTATACACTCCTCGAGAGTATTATGTCTTTGTGCATTTGTTTGTAACTCACTAAACGACGCGAGATAGACCCATTGTTAATAATACCAATCGACTTAAAATCTTTTTTCATGTCGCAATTGTAACTAGAACCAAAAGAAAGAAAGATACCAAAAGACGATATTTAATTGCGCATTTCACTCCCTATTTGACTCTTTTCGCTGTCGATACCGATTCACTCTCAATCTCGATTTTTTAACAGATCTTCTTCAAATTTGGCAAATTATCTTATATATCCACTAGAAACACCCATGGTGAAAATGGTTCAGATTTATATATAGCTTCCATACAAATTCCGCTCCGACTTGACTTGTTCCGCCCAAGAAACCACGTATTTCTTCAAATTGAGCATAACACGTTATACTTGAACTGGAAGAACCTATTGTGTGTCACTTCATTCCATGTTTGGAAATAGCCCCTATGCAAATATTCTTCTCGATTTGACAAATTGGGTCAGGCCACATTATCCTATAATTATGATACATTCAAATATCCTTCCCGTTTTCACTCTTTTTCAGAGTTGAGTTGTATTCGGGTAGAAAGTGGAGTGTATCATATTGTCGGCCCCGCCTGTCTTTAGCCTTTTCTCACTTGTTTTTTGAGGGTCCAATTTTGGGCGACTTAGGTAGCGACTGGTATTTAAATCGCCTGGCTTCAATTCTTGCTCAAGTAGAATTTTGTTTTTAAGACCGAGATTCTTACGTAAAATACTCCGTGTTGTCGAATACGACAAGGCAAGTTGCTGAGAACGACGACGAATCGATTCGCCACGATCTTTTTTCTCACATAACGCTGTTTTTCGTAATACAGCTGAATAATTTGGTGGCGCTGTTGTGGTGTGAGTCTTTCCATGATGACTTGCTAAACGATACTGAACAAAAATGGCAAAACAGTTTGATATGAGTCATGCGTGATCTGGCAAAAAGCCTATTGAAAATCAAACCTCACGATGAAAAAGTGGTATTGAAAAGAAATAACGTTCATTTTTATGGGACATCCCAATATAGACGTTATGGCCCTTTTTGGGAAGTACGAGAAAGGAATTGGGTATCATTTTATCACGTTTGTTTCGGTAGGATGCTTTGAAATCGTATTCAATTATTTTATTTATTTATTTCATTATTTATTACAATTCAATTATATTTTATTATTATTTTTATTATTCCCATCAAATCTTTTGCTGGGCAATGCCAGCAATTACCGGCGAAATGTACAACAAAACTTCCCGAATATTGCGCGAATCCAATAAAAACTACGGCAATTTTTGTGTTTATGCCTTAACGACCCAGCCAGCCAGCAGAGCAGCAGAGTAGAGTCAACAGTGCGTGAATAGAGCTTTTGCCTGGTGTTGGCGGACGAACTGCGTTGTGGCTCTTTGGTTGATTTGCTATTGTCACGAGCTGAATTGCTGTTGTAGTATTAGTAGTTGTTGTTGTTTTTGCTATTGTCATTTTGCATTAAACAAAAATGGTTTTATTACAACAATTTAATAAGTTACGGCTAAGGTAAATACAACAACAACTAAATTATGAAAAATTGTTGTCTATCATTATGACATCTTTACAAAAAAAAAACAAAAACTTTTTAAATGAACAACAGTTGTTTTTTTCTATCAAATAATTACTAAAAGCGGATACAATGCTATGTACTGTTATATAAATTATCAGAGAAAGGGAAAAGTTTTCCAATGTTTTTCTGAACACTTGACAGTGTACCGGAGTTTCTAAAAAAATGATATTGGTTGTTAGAGAGTATAAAACACAGAGAGTTCGAAATTTGCTAACGCTGTGGAAATGATTGAGTACAGTGGGACGTACCGAGAGAAGCACGTCAGATATCATAAGTATTAAAGGAGTCAATATATTTCTTAGAAATATCAAGGTAAATCCGAGGTCCCACGTTCTGACTACGAGTAACTGTTTGGTGCGGATTTTGGGCTGGCGGCATCATTGGGCCATGTACTGAAAAATTGGGTTGATCGGATGAGGTACTGCCGAACGAGTCGTGGTAGTCATATGAATGATATTATGTTCCATTATTAAATGACAAAGTTCAACCTTTCCAATAAAATCAGAAATTCGAAAAAATAAATAGTATCTTTGTGCATTTGTTTGTAACACTCAAAAGGAAGCGAAATAGTCCCATTGTTAGTTATACCGATCGACTTACTGCCTGACCCACGATGTCGAACGTTAACGTTCGCTTGCCTCTCATGCGTCAAACAGCTGATTTGGAACCCACTAATAGGCACCAGAACGACAAAGCGAACGAAAATCTATGCGAAAGAAAACGTAAGCATTTCAGTGTAAAATCGGGGCCCACTAACTTTTTCTTCTGCCATCTGAGCGAATGTCCAAATCACACACGTGTGTTTTGTCTGTCGCAAGCATAAATCGATTGCGTTCCTTGTATTACTAAAGGGGATCTTCAGGAATGGCTTTAATTTGTGGCTCCTACCTCCTAAAACCCAAGCGTTTCGTTTTTCCCGGCCGAAGTCTTTTTGAAAACGCAACTCGTCCAGCAACATGAGGAAATTGTCACCCGAAAATTTCCTATAAATCTATAACAGAGCTTACATACCTATGTACATTAGAGTGGCTTCAAAATAAAAGTTGTGGATGTTCCCGACTAAAATGAAAGATTGGTTTGTTTTATGTGTTCTCCCAAAATATTTCGCTTTTATCAGTGTCCGTTCGTAAGCTGGACGTGTTCAACATAACCTCTATAAATCAGGTTTTTCTTGAATAAAATTCACGGTGAGAATGGTATTTAGATACAACCTGCTAGAAATTAAAATCTGGTCCGAGCCTTATCAAACCGTATCAAAAACTTGTATTTTAACCCAGAATAGACGGTGGAATGTTCTCATTTTTGTGGGTCGTAGGGTCATAGTGGGTCGCTTTTTCATGCGAAGGTGAGTGACTGGCTTTCGTTCGCATAGATTTTCTTTTGACATCGTGGGTCAGGCAGTTAGAATCACTTTTTGAATCGATTTAGTAATGCCTGTCTGTCTGTCCATCTCTTCTTTTAATCAATGTACAGGTCGCAATTGTAGCCAGAACGAAATGAAACACAACGAAGTTTTTCTGGATAAGGACGAACGCTATTTTATTTGAAGAAAATCGGTACCGATTTAGATATAGCTCCCACACGAATTTCACTTCCGATTTGACTCTTTTTCGCTCTATATACCATATATTTTAACAGATTTTCTTCAAATTTGACAAAACGTCGTATATTTCAATTAGAAGCTCACATGGTGAAAATGTGTTAGATCGGTTCAGACTTATATATAGCTCCCATTCAAGTTTCGCTCCCGATTTCACTTTTTCTGCCCTAGAAACCACATATTTTAACAGATCTTCTTCAAATTTGGTAAAATATCTTATATTTCAACTAGAAACACCCATAGTGAAAAAGGGTCAGATCGGTTCAGATTCATATATAGCCCCAATACAAATTTCGCTCCCGGATTGACCTTTTCCGCCAAAAAACAAAGTATTTTCACCGAATTTCTTCAAACTGAGGACAACACGTTATACTGGAAGGACCGATTGTGAAAGTGGGTCACTTCATTCCATGTTTAGATATAGCGCCGAAACAAATATTCTTCTCGATTTGACAAATTGGGTCAGGTCATATCAGTCTATGAGTAGGACACATACTAAAATCGTATAAGAGTGGAGTGTATCATATAGTCGGCCCCGTCCGACTTTAGCCTTTCCTTACTTGTTTATATATCTGATTCTAATTTAAAATTGTAAATGGCCCACCCTATATTTTATGTAAAGTGGAAAAATGTACAAAGTAGAGCAACTACAACACCTAATGAGCTGTTCAAATTTATTGCTAATTAGATATTTTCTTCGTATTTTCCTTTTGCCTATAATTATGTCTAATTGTAAACCATTTATTAAACTATACAACAAAATCAAACTCTGCTCAAGATAACATGGTAGAGTGACCCAAAATATATATATATATAAGCGTACTGACGTTTTGAAAGTTTAAGTCTGAAGCTATTTAATAGGGCATAGGAAACCGGCTCATTCTTACATTTTTGGTATAGGGTGTGTTCTTTGAGTGTAAAACATTATGAATAAAATTAAATTTTTAATATAACCCTTTACCTCCAGATCGATTGTAAATGTTGACAGTTGCTAGCAACATGATAATAATAGCGAGTTTCTCTCACGAGTAGCAACATGTGTGACATTTCACCAAAAGGGGCATACACGATTCAGTCATTGAAGTTTTCTATACCATTCTCCAGACGTAAACTTTCTAAACGTCGATACACCAGAAATGTTCAAACCTATGGCCCACTCTACCCGTATCTCTTCATTTCTATTACTTTTATACCAGTTCCCTAACTTTTAAAGTCTACATTAAATCCCACCAAAACGGAGGTAGCCAATACAAATTAGCCTTCTTTATTTTTAGTAAAAGTATTATACTTTATCCCAGAGAATATTTGTGTATTCCTCAAATATCGCTACAAATTTCATTGTATAGGTTGATGATACCTTACGAAGAGTTAATATAAATATTATAATATTATTTATCTTGATCAATTAGTTTTGTGCAAAACAACATTTTTCAGTTTTTGATTCTCTTTGTTTTTTTAAGGTCAGTCTCGCTCAAGCAAAGCTAAGAATGTTGTTGGCGAATTTTGCAATTAACTCAACTCAGCGTGTGTTGAATTGTGGAAGAAGCTAACACAATCTATGATGTCACTTATGAATTGATTCTTTTGTTTAATTTAATTTCCTTCGATGAATATAAAAATAAATATCGACCTAACAACCTATAAAGAGTCGTCATAAACAAGTTCGTTGCTCTGCATGTTAAGAGCACGATACCACCCAAATGAAACGAGGCAGCAGGTTCAAAGTTTTCGGAAATGTGTGTAATATTGCAAGTCATGAGAGTTTCCCTCTCAATGACTTGCACTACCTCTAAAAATTTTTATTTTTAGATTATCTTGACTTCATTTTAGAAGATTTCTGCTTTATTTTTCATTTGAGTACACTTTAAATATTATTTAGATATCCAACAGTAGTTATTCCAGTACTTATGGAATATATGTAACACCAAGAAATAGCCGAGTTATACCCACCTTTATCACTGACTGAGCCAATTTAACTACGTCTATCTGAGACTTGTTCGCAAATTACAGGTTGCTACTGAATTTTGTGGAAATCGATGGTTAGTTAGAAATTTCTCTAAATATCCCTCCGATTTACCCAATTACTGCACTAGAATGCACCTTTTACATCTTGAGGATCAGAATCATGTTATGTTTAAACTAGAAACAGATAAAGTGAAATAACAAGGGTCATACAAATGTACCTCTGATATATACGATTAGCTCTCTAAACTCCATATATTATATGGGATCTTGATAACATTTTCGAAATCATATTAGATTTTAACTAAGAACACCTACTGTGAAAGTAGATTCCTTATATAGCCCCCATACTTATTTACCTCCGATTTATACTACAGGGTTCCGTAAAAATCACGAAGGGGTTTAAAACAATCATAACTTATTTAATTTTTAATTTAAATTTATTTTTCTTACAAACTAATAAAATAGATGTAGATTTTTTAATTTTATGTGTGAAAGATTGCGTCACGTAAGTGACCACCGAGCAAAGCTGAGCTCTTTCAAGAGCATTTTCGATGACACGAATCAGAGTATCTGGCTACAACGCTCTTATTTCGGCTCGAATATTCTCCATCAGCTGTTCAAGGGTTCCGGGTTTATTTATATACACCCTCTCTTTTAATTATCCCCAAAGGAAATAATCAGGATCTGTTAAATCCGGCGAACGGGCCAATTGAATGCTGATTTTTTGGAAATTAAACGTGCAAATTGATGTTCACAATAAAATTCTATGATTTTGGTTCGTTGGATAACGTTGTAACTTTCCATGATTAATCTCCCAGATTTATTTTCACAATAAAATTCTATGATTTTGGTTCGTTGGATAACGTTGTAACTTTCCATGATTAATCTCCCAGATTTATTTTACAAGTTATAAAAAGAAAATGGGGAAGACAATTAAATTAGAAAAGTTATTAATTTAAAAAAAAAGTTATTAAATTTAATTTATTTTTTTTCCACATCATACATTGGCTATATTACATTTGAATATCATACTGTATTTTAAGATTCGATTCGGTCGAACATAAAAGAACTGAATACAGACTTCCGACGTGTAAATTTCTGATATTTTAGCAGAGAATCACTCGAAATGACGGACATTTCTTCTGAGATTTAAAAGACTATTCGAAAATTCTTTAAACGTTTGCCAGACGAATCTGAAAATTCTCAGAAATTTTATACGAGATTTATGTGACGATTTCTACACATTCTTTAAAGGAAATTGTTGACCTTTTTATACCCTCACTCTACAGAGTATTAGAGTATATATCATTTGAGACAGAAAAAAGTGTAACTCATTGAAGGAGTGCCTTAAGATCCTAAGTATGTTTTCACCAAATCCGTTTCACGACTTTTTAAGTCGTTTGAGCCATGTCCGTGCGTCCGTCTGGATGGCTGGTGTAAACGAATGCTCTCGAAAGGAGTTAAGGAAACTTTACACATGGTAATATTTTTCCCAACTTAGTTTAAGTCCGAATATGGGCGAAATTGCCACGCCCCTTCTGGTACCTCCCACACTAATGACCCATATTCCTATATTAAATTGAAACTAATGTAACTTCCACACAGACACTCAGAATGAGCTATATTTTGGTATTTGTTAATATTTTTATAATCGCTTTAAGTGTACTAAATTTGCCACTCCCACTCCAGTACCTCCCACACAAACCACGCAAAACTATTTAAGATTAAAGTTGTCATAACGGATGATCGGATTAATGTGAAATTTGATATTTGACAATGCTTGTGTAGAAGTTACATTCGCATGGAATATGGACGATATTGCCACACCCCTTCTGGTACCTCCCAAACAAAATGGCATAAACTTTGGTTACAATAAAACCGACATAACAGCCATAGGGTAGTCAAATCATTTGCAATTTGATATTAGAAACTGTTTTTATAATAACTTTAAACCTAACAAGCATTTACGCCCCTTCTTCTACATCCCACACAATTGTCTCTACCCTAGGAAATATTAAATCCTTCATAACTTTTATACTGGTGAGTGGAATCCACTGTGACTTGAAATTGATCATGTTTTTACTTTAAAATGTTTAACTTTAAAATGTAGTTCCATAATAATTGAAGATAATTGTGAAATTAAAATGAATTTTAAAAATAAATATTTTCTTAGTACCGAACATTTATATAGGTAATGTGTTGCGATTCTTCATAAATTTCTTATCTGTAAACAAAAAAAGAAATCAAATTATTTTCAGAAATGTCTGACGAAAAGATCCATCTGATCTGGCAAACAAATCATTTTTCAAATATTTTCTCCGATTTTTGTCAGAAATCGGTGGTCCGGATTTCATAACATGGATAGAAATCACGAATTTCCCCAGACAAATCTGTGCTAATTCACAATAAATTAAAAAAATACACTCTCATGACGAATGAATGTGTGAAAGCTCATTATGAAAGACGACCCAGCAAAAAGAGAGCATCCGAAGAAGTGAAAAATATGTTCATCTTGTGATTCGAAAGTAGTGATAATTGGGATCTTCGCCAATTATTTTGAAAATATTAAAAGTTATATTAAACTGTTTCAAAGGAACCACTTTTTCACTAGTTTCCATTTCTGTTTTAAAAAATCCGCTGCTACCGGGGATAGAACAGCGAACCTTATGGTTATTACGGCACTCTAATCGTCTCAGACATCCCCTGTTGTGAGTGCTGACTAACTAAAGCAAACCATTTTGTTCGTTAGAACTTACAAGAGGAATCTTAACAAAATATTTATTTAATATGAACTAAAGAGTGATTTTTTTGAGGTTAGGATTTTCATGCATTAGTATTTGACAGATCACGTGGGATTTCAGACATGGTGTCAAAGAGAAAGATGCTCAGTATGCTTTGACATTTCATCATGAATCGTCTTACAAACGAACAACGCTTGCAAATTATTGAATTTTATTATCAAAATGCGTGCTCTGTTAAGAAAGTTCATTGCGCGCTTCCATTTTATGGTCAGTTTAATCGACCCACTGAAGCGGCTATTCGGGCTATTGTGACTAAATTTCGCACCAAATTTACATTGTTGGACATTAAACCACCAACACGCTTACGTAGAGTGCGAACTGAAGAAAATATCGCAGCTGTATCGGCCAGTGTTAATGATGACCACCAATTTTCGATTCGTCGCCGTTCGCACCAATTGGGTCTCTGTTACTCAAAAACGTGGAAATGCCAAAATTGGACTAAGCGGATGGACCACCTAAGACGCAGCCGCGGTCAACATTTAAATGAAATTATCTTCAAAAAGTAAATGTCATGGACCAATCTAACGTTTCAAATAAAGAACCGATGAGATTTTGCAAATTTTATGCGTTTTTTTTTAAAAAAAGTTATCAAGCTCTTAAAAAATCACCCTTTAATATATAACGCAAATAAATATTTAAAATAAATTAGTATTAAATAAGTTGCTTAATTTTACTGATATTATGTAGTAATAATAATTAATAACAAGAAAGTAAGCTGCAGTCGGCTAAACCGACTTATATATTCCCTCACTCTCAGAGAACATATATACGGAAGTCATAAGGGCAGGATAGTTTGTGTGGATGGTACTAAGAGGTTCCTGTCACACATTTTGTTCTCATTTATAAAACAATTTTATAAACATGATCAAATATCAAGGCATAGTCAGAGTTACAAGCCGAACAATAATTATCGGCGGCGGCTTTCGGCTGATTTGCCGGCTCGTTCTGTCATTCGATTACCTCTATTTATTTGACAATTTTGGGATAATTGAAGGAACAATTTGTATTGGTTTTTGATACCTTTTTTATTTTTTGTCAACTAATTCAATGTTCGTTATTATTAGCCAATATTAGCAAATGTTCCCATAATTTCATATAATTATCCCATAAATTTTTGTTTGGGAGTGGGAATCCATTCCCAAAATTTATTTTATATTTAATAAATAGTTTTGCAATTACTGCTTTTCATGTGAGGCATATTTGATCAGACATCTTGAATATCATAATCCTTCCAAATAATGATAATACTCTACATACTTTGACACTCTAAAGAAGCACAATAGAGGAGCTGTTGTTTATTGTTATTTATAAGAACACATGGCCACACGTACTGGAATTGACTTATATAAATGCGACTTTCAAATCAAAATACAATCATTCAACTTTCTATAGACGTCATCATATAGTGGGATACTAAATTCAAAGAAAGATCCATATATTTCACAGTAGTAGTTTGTCTAAGTCGACATTTATATTTTCTTTAGGAATTTCAAGTGGTTTGTCTATTTTGGTAGTAAGATTTGACTGAGTTAGAACTCCGCCAAATCTCGGCGGCGTGGTTGAAGTCGATATAAGTCGATGATATCGGCGGCGTGGTTCAAGTCGATTTGAGCTGATGAAATCGGCGGCGGCGTGGCTCGAGCAGAAACATGCGGCGGCGGCGGCTTGTCGGCTTAAAATCGGTCGGCTTGTATCTCTAGGCATAGTGGATTCCATGCACCAGTATAAAAGTATAAAGGATTTAATATTACCTAGGATAGAGACAATTGTTTGGGAGGTAGAAGAAGGGACGTAGCTAAAGCGTAAATATTTTTAAGGTTTAATAAATTTCAAATGATTTTGATTACCCGTATGGACGTTATATCGGTTTTATTGTAACCCAGGATTATGCCACTTTCTGTGTGAGATACCAGAAGGAGTGTGGCAATATCGCCCATATTACAGACGAATGCAACTTCTATTAAAGCCTTGCCAAATATCAAATTTCGCAGTATTCCGATCATCTGTATAGAAGTTATAACGTAGTTTCGGCTGATTTGTGTGGAAGGTACTAGAAGGGGCGTGGCAAATCCCGTCATATTTAGTTCACTTAAAGTGATTATAAAACCATTAGCAAATACCAAAATAGAGCTGATTCCGAAGATTCGTGAGGAAGTTACATTAGTTTTAATTTAATATAGGAATATGGGCTTGTTGTGTGGTAGGTACGAGAAGGGATGTGGCATCGCCCATCTTCGAACTTAAATTAAGTTTGGGAAAAATATTACGATGTACAAAGTTTGAATCGATTCCTTAACTCCTTTCGAGAGTTATCGTGTACACTAGCTAGCCGGACAGACGGACGGACATCAAACAACTTACAACATGAAAAGGATTTGGTCCAAACATACATAGGGTCTTAAGTCACTCCTTCAATGCGTTAAACTTTTTTTTTTGTCCCAAATGATATATACCCTCCTACCGTGTAGTGTGAGGGTATAAAAATGAAATATTTGAAGTACATTAATAAAGCAATAATTTTTTTTTTAACAAAAGTGTTTAAATTGTTAAAATATACAAAATTACACATTGTTTATTTATAAAAGTAATAAAAAATAAAAAAGTTTTTTTATCGAGCCACGATTCCAACTCGAGACTTTCTGGGTGCAAAGCGGACACCTTATCTCTGTGACCACATACTAAAAATTCATTCACATTCATGCTATTCGTAAAATGTCACGGGATAATAACATAAATATTATCTGATTTTTGGAAGTTGTTTGAAAGAACTTCCTTCAAGCGGCGAAATTCACATTTAGATTTGAGATGTGCTTCCTATGAAAGTACTTCCAATTTTTGCTGGGTATTATTGGCAGAAAACGTACGTATGTATATGTGTAGTAGATATAATGTTCTTTGCAATTTTAATTATTACTGGAAATCAAGAACGGTTTGACAATTTTAAGATTTTTTAGGAGAGAATGATGTGTACCTTCAGGGACAATAAATAATCGTGAAAAAATTAATTAAAAACTATAAACATTAGAAGAAGAAAGAACTAATTACACTATGTTAGAAGTTAAAAAAGAATAAGTAAAATGTATTACATAAAAACAAGAAAAAAATCAAACAAAATCGATAACGATTCAAGATCTTTTACTTGTGTTTTTACCTAAAATTTCTTTCGTCTGTAACCATGTGCCCTTGACACTATTTCCTTCTATATACAGGCCAACTACACTGAAAGAATTATCTTAACCTCAGTGAAAATTTGCATTAAAAAGTCGCCAAAGAAACATTTCATAAAATATATGAAACATGTTTCATAAAGCACAAATCAATGAAAAGTGTCATAGAATTTATGAAACATTTCTTAGAAACTATGAAATGCAGTTTTTCATTCGAAGAACTTTAGTCATAAAAATTTATTATTTTTCATAATATGATTTATGAAAATTTTCATAGCTTTTATGAAGTAATGAAGTTTCTTCTTTATGAAAGAGTTTCATAAATAGTAATAATTTATACCGAAGTTTCCAATATAAACCAAAAAAGCAAAAAAATGTCTGACTTGTTGACTAACCAATCAATACACTCCACCATTGCGAGAGCCTTTGCAATGAATATGTCTTTCACCTAAATCTGGGTTCATACTTATGTCAGAGTTAACAGATGAGTACAAATGAGAATTGCTATTATTCAAGGAATATGAAAATCTTTCTTTGATCTTATGAAACCAATTTTCACTAATTTAACATTTTTGTTTTATGAAATATGAAATGTTTATGAAAAACATGTATGACTCATTTCATTTTATTTATGCATTTTTCATACATATTACATTTCATACTAAATTCATGAAAGTTTTTTATGAAATCGCTTCATAAATATTATGAAGGAAAATTCTTTCAGTGTACACCCCGTGATGACCACCTGACTTCCGCAAACCGATTGCTAGGCTCTTTACGGTTTTGCTCTCTTTGGCCCACTGTAACATCAACTGTCACGTTTTTCTTTTGTATTACAACGCCAAAATTATCGTTATCATTGATAGGTATGTACAATGTAATTTATTGTTATTTATTTAATAAATTAATTGAATATCAGCAATTAATATTACAAGTGGCTATACTCTGGACGACCTTTACATGCCGCGGTGGCATTTCACATCTTGATTGCATGATGTTTCCCGAACAAGTTTTTGTAGTCTTCCGTTGAATTTTGTTTTAAACAAAACTCTCAATTTGAGAATGGGCGTGTGTTGTGTAAAGCGACAGACAGACATGAAACACTTCATCATAAATCTCCGATGTCATCGGATTTTCGAGCGAGCGAGCGGTGAATGCATGTGAATGTAATTAGCAAAATCAATCTCTATTGAAAATCGAAACGTTATGATTCATATGAAATTGTGATTAGAAAATTTATCACGATTTTTTGAAATTGACTTGAAATGGGTGGTGGAATTTTCTACAGAATTTATTATGACTACTCATCTAATTGGAAAATTAAACATCGTGCCGGACGACAACAAGAAGAAGGCAGAGAGGTAGGGAGGGGTGTGGAAGTCTTATATAAATCAGAAATTTATAGATTAACTTTTAAAAAATACATGAGATATTCTATGGAAAATAACAAGTGAAGAGGTCATTGAAATTGACGAGATCGAATCTTAAATAACCTACTTCAGGGAGTGAATTCCACAGCATCATCGGTAGAGAGACTTTGATTTGACAATAATAAGTAAATAAATATAGAATATATGTGGGGAAACATGTAAGGAAAGACTAAAGTCAGGCGGGGCCGTCAGTACAATACCAACATCACATCCTGCATAACCTGTATAGGTTCTGATTACTAAATGCACAGAAATATTTTTGTTTGCATTGAGGCATACTGATACATAAAACTAAGACAATTTTTTATGGTTATATGTATACCCAACAACACTTCGTGGAATAGGGTATTATAAGTTATTTTCACGCCAAAAGTTTGTAACACAAACAAATAATCGAACTAGACCCACCGATCGGCTTAGAATCAGTCGATTTAACGACATTTGTCTGTTGCCCATGTCGTAATTGTTGTCCGAATGACATGCAATTTGGCAGAATTACTTTTTTGGAACTATATGGGTTCACGTTTTGATATATCCCCCATACAAATATATACTCAGAAAAAATGTGAACCATATAATGAGTTCATATGAACTAATATTTAGGAAAAATTAACTTCGTATAGCGCAAATAGAATATTTCCTAGAAAGTTCTACAAGCATTGAACTTGATTCTAGTTTAATTTTCCTCAAATCCTGTAAATATTTACTCAAACTGAGGAAAACTGCAATAAGTTTTTCCTCAAACCTAGTACATTTTTACTAAATCTTAATAAAATTTTGCTGAAATTTTCCTAAAACTAAGTAAATTTTTTCTCAAGCCAAGTAAATTTAAGTGAAATTTTGTTGAAAGTTTCTTAAAACTTAGCATATTTTTACAAATCTAAGTAAAAATTTGCTAAAATTTTCCTAAAACTAAGTAAATTTTTAATGAAATCAAGCAAATAATTAGTTAAAATGAGGACAATTTTGCTGATTTTTCCTCAAAAGAAGTACATTCTTACTTAAATTTAGGAAAATTTTACTTGATACAAGAAAAAAATCAGCAAAATTGTCCTCAGTTTAAGTAAATAAAGGGTGATTTTTTAAGAGCTTGATAACTTTTTTTTAAAAAAAAACGCATAAAATTTGCAAAATCTCATCGGTTCTTTATTTGAAACGTTAGATTGGTCCATGACATTTACTTTTTGAAGATAATTTCATTTAAATGTTGACCGCGGCTGCGTCTTAGGTGGTCCATCCGCTTAGTCCAATTTTGGCATTTCCACGTTTTTGAGTAACAGAGACCCAATTGGTGCGAACGGCGACGAATCGAAAATTGGTGGTCATCATTAACACTGGCCGATACAGCTGCGATATTTTCTTCAGTTCGCACTCTACGTAAGCGTGTTGGTGGTTTAATGTCCAACAATGTAAATTTGGTGCGAAATTTAGTCACAATAGCCCGAATAGCCGCTTCAGTGGGTCGATTAAACTGACCATAAAATGGAAGCGCGCAATGAACTTTCTTAACAGAGCACGCATTTTGATAATAAAATTCAATAATTTGCAAGCGTTGTTCGTTTGTAAGACGATTCATGATGAAATGTCAAAGCATACTGAGCATCTTTCTCTTTGACACCATGTCTGAAATCCCACGTGATCTGTCAAATACTAATGCATGAAAATCCTAACCTCAAAAAAATCACTCTTTATTTACTTGATTTGAGTAAAAATTCAACTTAGGAAAATTTCAACTCAAAGTGAACTTTAAATAAGTTCAATTAAACTAAAGATAATTCAAACAAATGATTTTGCTTCAGAGTGTGCAAAAATGATACAAAAAGTGACTACATGAAATATTTCTCAAAACTTGCATGATACCTCTGTCATAAAGAGTTGAGGTATTACACCATGATTACTGCGAAGGCAAGTTTGGCGCCTTCGCAGTGGTTGTTTAGAATAATACTTGAAGTATTTAAGAAATAAGTCTCTGCAAATGAACTAGAATGACTTCTTAGATTAATCTTCAACAATTTTCTAGATAAGTTGATGTTATTTAAATGTACGAAGAACTTGGCATAAATTTCAATAAACACGTTAACTTAACTCTAGGGAAAAACACATTTTTAGTTAAAACTTGTACCTCCCACACAATTGCCTACAGTGGTGGCCACGAATTTAGCACATTCACCTCATGCAACTTTATAAAGCAAATATTTCAACTTCTTTTTATGGTTTTTGTACGGTGTTTTTTCTAAAGTATAACGTACGATATGATGACCATTTAACGTTTTTTTTGTTCGGTTCTTATGTTGCATTTTGGTTTTATGCAATCTAAAGTTCAAATAATACGAAAAGTGATTGGACAGTAATTTAGCACAAATTAAACAAACTTTAAACAAACCGGAAAAAACTGAACTAACAAATACATTTTATTATAAACATAACATTTGGTTGGATAACCACTAGTTTGAGTAATAGCTGTACATCATCTGGGCATATTCTCCACTAGAGACATAAAACGCTCCAGCATATCAGGAATTTTGAGTTTCATTCAAGAAATCGGGCAAATGGGTTTGGGTTTTATTGCTATAATATGTTATTAAAGTCCATTCCATAAATTCTCAATAGGATTGAGATCCGGTGACTGTGCTGCACCATTTTTAAAAATCTATTCTGTTCAGCTCCAAACAGCTCTTCACTGGCGTTAAGTGTGTTTTGGTCGGTTGTCGTGCATAAAACGCCACTTAATCGGCATGTTTTTATCTGAATATGTTATCATAGTATCAACAAGTAGATTTTTTTAAATATACTGATCCATTAGTGCATCGATTTTGTGTATTGGACCAACGTGTGCTAAATTCGTGGCCACCACTGTATATCCTAGGTAAAATTAAATCCTTCATAAAGTCTATACTGGTGCATGGTCCACTATGACTTAAAATTTGATCATGTTTTTGCAATTGTTTTATAACTGTGGAAGCTAGGACCAAATGTCATGAACGTTCTAGAACCTTCCACACAAATCATCCGGGTCTACGTAAAATTTAAAATATTATAATTTCCATAGATATGTTCTCTGAGTGTGAGGGTATATATAAGCGACGTTTTCTTAATTGTTTTCTATGTTAGTGGTGAATAGAGATTATTTGATACTTATTAATAAAAAGAAATTTCAAACAAAACAAACTTTATACATTTCTTAATAATGCTTCCGAACTTGAAAAATATTTCTTGTCAACATTTAGGTAAATCTATAAAACCAATGTTTTTTAAATTGCAAGCAAAACTACTCGAAATTATTATTGTGGTGTTTGCAATGTTTTTTAAATTTAAATAAAAGTAAACAAGTAAGGAAAGGCTAAAGTCGGACGGGGCCGACTATATGATACCCTCCTCTTTCTATTCCATTACGGGAAGGATTTTTGGGATTTGTATGGGAGTTTATTGAAACATGAAGCGATGTGAAAATCGGGTACAATATGTGGTTTCTAGAGCGGAAAAAGTCAAATCGAGAGCAACATTTGTAGATTTAGATAGAGCCCCCATCTAAATCTGAACCGATCTTACCCGCTTTCGCCACTGGTGTTTATAATTGGGCTATAAGATGTTGTGCCAAATTTAAAGAAAATGGGGTGGAATGTGGGACGTGTCCGATGCGTTTTCGGTTCGTCCAATGGGCTGAAGATTGTTTGGCAGGAGATGATGAATTTTTCCGAAAATTTGTGTTTCCCGATGAAGCTCATTTTCATCTCGGTGGCTATGTCAATAAACAAAATTGCCGTATATGGGGTTCATAGAACCTACAAATGACTATTGAGAATCCAATACATCCACAACGAGTCACTGTTTGGTGTGCATTTTGAGCTGGCGGCATTATTGGGCCATTTTTCTTCGAAAATATTTCGGTGTTTCCAAAAATTAATGAGAATGACACCGACGATATTTGGTTTCAAATAGACGGTCGCACAGCCAACACAACCATCGATATTTTACGCACTTTTTTTGAAAATCTGATAATAAGCCGAAATTCTGATGTCAATTGGTCGCCTTGGAGCTGTGATTTGAGCCCTTTGGATTATTTTCTGTGGGGTCTCTCAAGAGACGATTCAAGCGTTGAAACATGAAATCGAAGTTGCCATTGAAGAGAAGTTGGGGAATAGGGAAGAATGAACCCTTGCAACGTCGGGTAAAAAAGCTAGTATATTATATCGACGCATTGAATGCGATTATTTAAAAAAAAAAGTTGTTACACTTGAACCGGATGACATACGTCTGAAACTGTAGACACAGGACTAAAAGTACCAAAATATACAAATTACCAAACATTTTATTATTTATACTAATTCGCACCCTTCCATATAACTTCATTGAGAATGCGGTCCACATGATTAGCACCTTTGTGACTTTTGTTCGTATGAACAAAAGAAATAATCGTCTCCACCTATGTTTGCAATTCTCAGCAAAATATCATTCGACATTTTGTTTGTACTACAATTATTGTTTTCCCCCCATTCCCATTGAACATTACATTAGCACATTACAATGGAGCAGGTGATAATCGAAGCTTTGATTGAATCATATCTTTATTATTGGTAAAGTATTATTATTATACTATTAACTCTAATACAGGGTGTGATTAATGATGTTACTTAAAAACGGTGTTAAGTTCGATAGGTACGCATCTTATATACCTTCCACTATGGATTGCATTCTACGGCATTAACGACAGATTAGATGTTGTCAAATTTATGATGAAGACATTTGAAACAAGTTATAGAACTGTAAAATGGTTTAAACAAATACAAGGATTTGAATACCCCCCTTGTCAATTCATGTACGATTTTAAGATTTTTTCTCAGAAACGTATAAAATATTTTTGAATGAAGAATCTTTACTGAGTCATGTGTAAGTTTTACTGTCCGTTTTGACATAGATTGGCTTATACCACAGCATAATTTCGAGTACTCATACCCTGTAATGTGGGCTTTCATGTGGTTGCCTTGACATGAAGTTTCCACTGATTGTAAGAATTAATATTGAATCATTAGTATGCACATTGGAATAAATAAACAAGTGTGACATGCCCTGGAAAATGCGTGTTCGTCTTTCTTCGTCTTTCTTTAATTACTTTTCTGATATTTTGCCAAAAGGCGTATTTTCCCAGTTGCTAATTTCATATCAAGCGAGTGCCAAAACGGGTATTGATTCTCTCGCCTATTAACCTGCTGTGTTGTTTCAATTTCAGATTGGTTTAAATACCAGTAGAATTCAATTCGTATTTACATTTTTATAATAATCAAGCGAAAGCAAAAATAGAAATGAAATTCTTTTCAAATGATTTGATCGATAAATAAAAGAAGAAAAAGGCGAAAGTGAAGAATGGAGCAGTGAGAGTGTAGCAGATAAAGATCTTGGTTTGAGGTTGTAAAATGATGACCTAGAATTGTCAGTTGAGGAGAAAAGAAGTAACAGTGAGTGGACGGACAGACCACCGAATCGCCGGATTTAATGAATGAACCAGCCGTTTCACTCGTATGAATTTCTCTATCTTTCTTGATTCCATTGAATAATGGTGGGGATCAAATGATGGGGATGCAAATGATTTTGAGTACCCGTATGTATGTTATAAAGGGTGATTTTTTATCTATTATCTTTTTGGCAAACATCTTCAGTTTGGTCTATAATTTAACCATGAATCGTCTTACAAACCAACAACGCTTGCAAATTATTGAATTTTATTATAAAAATGCGTGCTCTGTTAAGAAAGTTCATCGCGCGTTTCCATTTTATGGTCAGTTTAATCGACCCACTGAAGCGGCTATTCGGGCTATTGTGACTAAATTTTGCACCAAATTTACATTGTTGGACATTAAACCATCAACACGCTTACGTAGAGTGCGAACTGAAGAAAATATCACAGCTGTATCGGCCAGTGTTAATGTTGACCATCAATTATCGATTCGTCGCCGTTCGCAGCAATTGGGCCTCTGTTACTCAAAAACTTGGAAATGACAAAATTGTACTAAGAACATTAAATTATATGGACCGTACTATCGATTCAAATAAAGATTTCATGTATTTTTCTGAATTTTATGTTTTTTTTTTGAAAAACTTTCTTATAGCTCCTAAAAAATCTCCCTTTATTAGTTTTATTGCAACCAAAGTTTATTGCCAAATATCAAATTTCACAGTATTCCGAGCATCCGTATAGATGTTATAACAGCTTCAATTTTACGTAGTTTAGGGTGATTTGTGTGGGAGGTACTGGAAGGGGCAATGCAAAACCCGCCATATTTAGTACACTTAAAGCAATTATAAAAACATTATCAGATACCAAAATATAGCTCATTCTGGATATCCGCGTGGAAGTTACATTAGTTTTAATTTATCTTAGAAATATGGGTCATTTGTGTGGGAGGTACCAGAAGGGGCGTGGCAATTTCGCCCATCTTCGAACTTAAATTATGCTTGGGAAAAATACCACCATGTGCAAAGTTTGAATTGATTCCTTTGCTCCTTTCGAGAGTTATCGTGTGCACCAGCCAGCCAGACGGACGGAAGGACGAACATGACTCAAACATCTTAAAAAGTCGTGAAACGGATTTGGTCCAAACATACTTAGGGTCTTAAGTCACTCCTTCAATGCGTTACACTTTTTTCTGTCCCAAATGATATATAGCGTATATATCAGACATGAAGGGAGTTTTTCGTAATTCGTACTTTTAAAGGGTAAAATGGGGTTGAAAGGCAATGACCAAACAGTTGGGCCTAGAATTTTGAAATTTGGTACGCAAGTGCATCCTATAGCTTCAACGCGCCCAGTAAAATATTATTTAAAATTCGTATTTTTTGGGGTGAAATCGGATAAAAAGGGATTAAAATGGTACCAATCGAACGGATGGAGTTGGAATCATAAAATTCTGTGTGCACATCCCTCAAAATGCTTAAAAACTTTAAATTAACGAATTTTATGAAGTTCGCACATTTAAAGGGTAAACAGGGATAAAAAAGGTACGAACATCGCAGAAGACGCTACAATTATGAAATGCGGTATGTATATTCGTTTTGCAGCGCAAATCACTGATAAGAAGGCATTTTTCGAAATGTGTACTTTTAAGGGATTAAATGGGATAAAAATTGTACGTCAGCCCACGTCAAACGGTTGGCCCTATAATCTTGAAATTTGGAACTGGCATTACTTTTGTAGCACGACTGCGACCAAGAAAATATTTTTGCAAAATTCGTACTTTTTGAGGGCGAAATTGGGTAAAAAGGGATAAAAATGGTACCAATAAAACAGACGGAGCTAGAACCGTGAAATTCGGCGTGTATATACCTCAAAATGCTTACAAACGCAAAATGAAGGAATTTTTTGAAATTCGTACCTTTAAAGGGTTAACGGGGAAAAGGGGATAAAAAACGTACCAACAACACGGCTGATGCTGCTATCATGAAATTTGGTGTGTATATTCGTTCTACAGCGCAGATTACTGATAAGAAGAAATTTTTCGAAATTTGTACTTTTAAGGGATAAATGGGATAAAAATTGTACCAAAGCTTAGAAACGTAAAATCAAATCGAAATTCGTGCTTTTAAAGGGTAAACGGGATAAAAGGTAACAAAGGTACCAACAACACGACTGACGCTGTAATTTGTACTTTTAAGGGCTTAAAATGGAGATTGTACCACCGCCCTTTCCAAAATTAGTACTTTTTGGGGGCGATGCATAGAAACACAAAGTAAAGGGAATTTTTTAAGAATAATGAGGAAAAGAGGGATACCAATGGTACCAACAACATGGCTAATGCTACAATCGGTGTGAAATTCTGACCTCTAATGGATTTTTCAAAAATTTATAGTTTTAATTAGAAATCAGAACAAAAATCGATTAAAATGGTACCCACCCATACCCAATGTATCGAATAAGGTATATACATAATTACTCTGACGTCCAATACAAATGTACTGTATCAGAGTGTGTACTTTAAAGGTGGAAGCGGATCAAAAGTGATAAAAGTCGAACAAACCAAATTGGGGAAATTGGGATATATGGTGCCAACCAAAGTTTTCAGCTAGAATATGAAAATGCTATTAAAAATTCGGTGTGTACATATCTCCGAGTACGTAGACGAGCAACATAAATGATTTTTTAGAAATTGGAGACAAAAAGAGATAAAAAATATTACCTACCAAAGTAATGCACTAGAATCTTGAAGTTGTTTGCGAACATTATAATCAGTAGCCCCGTCAAAAAAAATTAAAAAATATATAAAAAATGTTTGTTCTATTTATAAGTTCAGATTATAAGGTCTAAGCCATGCACCGGTAGTTATATGTAAAGGATTTAATTTTACAAAGGGCGTGACAAAAGCATACATATTTTGTAGGTTTAAAGTGATTATAAAAACATTTTTATATCTAAAATTGCACCTGATTTCGGCTATCCGATGTGTGCAGTAAAGATCAAATTTCACAGTATTCCGATCATCCGTATAGAAGTTATTAAAGGTTTAATTTTACGTAATGGTAATTTGTGTGGGAGGTACAAAAAGGGGCATGGCAAAATCCTTCATATTTCGTACGCTCAAAGTGATTATAAAAACTTCATCAAATATCAAAATACAACTGGTTCCGAATATTTTACTAGGAATATGGACTATATCTGTGGGGGTACCATAAGGGGTATATCAATTTAAACCATCTCCAAATTTAAGCTAAGTCTGGATAAAATAATACTATGTTCAGAGTTTGAATAAATTATTAACTCTATTCAAGAGTTATCCTGTACACCAGCCTGCCTGATGGACAGACAGACGGACGTGAAAGAGATTTTAGACATAAGTCACTCCTTTAATGTGTTTTACTACTTTATATGATTGTAAGAAAATTGTTTCAATGTTTGTGCCTACTTAAATTAAACTATTGACTACGTATAAATTGATGGCAAAATATAATACGATTTTTTAATTTGTACAAAGGGGACTAAAATTAATTCGGTGTATAAATTCCATCGGCTATATAGGATCTGGAATCGACAATTTGGTGTGAATATACCTCTGAATACGTAGTTTACAAGCTGAAGAGTACATATATCCGTACACCGCGTACGAAGTAGCGGGTATATCCGTAGTGGATATAATAAATAGATAAAAAATCTTCGAACATAGTCAAAATGAAAATGTATACCATCCAAATTCTAAATTGTCATAGAATTTTAATATGATCTAGAATGTATATGCTGGGATAGGTTGGGAACCTATGATGCAGGGTATACAAGTAATACAAAATTAAGTTGCACTGCAAAACATGACAATCTAATCACACTTAGTATACACTTCACGAGAGTATTATTTCTTTGTGCATTTGTTTGTAACACCCAAAAGGAAGCGAGATAGACCCTTTGTTAATTATACCGATCAACTTAGAATCATTTTTTGAATCGATTTAGCAACGTCCGTTTGTCTGTCCGTCTGTCCATCTATTGTTGTAATCAAATTACAGGTCGCAATTATAGTCCGATCTTAACAAAAATTGGCACAAGTAAGTTTTGTGGATCAAGGACCAAAGATATTTAATTTGAGGCAAATCGGTCCAGTTTTAGATATAGCCCCCATACAAATATCGCTCCCGATTTGACTTTTTCCGCTCTAGAAACCACATATTGTACCCGATTTTCTTTAAATTTGGCACAACATAATCTTATAATCTTACTAGAAACACTTATAATTAAAGCGAGTTAGATCGGTTCAGATTTAGATATAGCCCCAATACAAATGTCGCACCGCTGTCAATAATTTCGATGCGGCTCCACACTCTGCGATTAAAATTAAAAGAAAGTAAACAAGCAAGTGAAAAATTTTAAAAAATTAAAAATATTCTTCACGGTTGCCTTCCCATCTGCCCAGTTTTTCTTCCACTCGGAAAGATTCTTAGAAGGCGGTCCAGCACTGTTTAGCTTCTTCGCCAATTCTTTCCACATAATCTTGTCTCCTTTGACGTAACCTCTGGCAATGGCTTGGTGACATTCCAAGAAATTGATTACAACTTTTGACTGAGCGATGTTCTTGTGCTTGCCGCTTTAAATTAAATTAAATTAGATATTAATTTTAACATAAAAGCAAAAAAGGTACATTTCTTCGGCGGAGTATTCTTCTTCAGATATGTTTTTGTTTTGTTTTCTTGTTTGGTTTAAGGGTTGTTTTGGTTTAGGTTGCCACTTTTTTATGTAGAACATATGACAAGATCACACAATTGAGCAGATGACAACGCAACATCAATAACGTTTTTCTGTTTTCGTACGATTTGGATTTCTGTGACATGCCTGATACTTTATACGACTACAAAAATTTTAAAGTTATCATACTCAACGTATTTAGTATATTTTTTTTAATAAAAACAATATTCTTAATTAATTTTGAACAGATTTCCAAAAAATTTGGAGTTTAAGTTACTTAAAATATAAATTTCACTTCAGATTTTGTGATTGGTTTCAAATCGATTTTTTTCGATTTACGTTTTCTGGAGAAGCTAAATACGTTTTGGTTTCGAAATTCGTACGATTTGGTTTTCTGTGATAGTACCCGATTTTCTTCAAATTTGGCTTAACACCTTATAATCTAACTAGAAACACATATGCTGAAAATGGGTAATATCGGTTCAGATTTATATATCCCATACAAATGTCACTCCCGATTTGACTTTTCCCGCTCCAGAAACCACATATATTACACGATTTTCTTTAAACTTGGCACAACATCGTATAATCCACCTGTAATGTCGAACATACATATATTTACAGGATACAAAAATCCTTCCCGATTTCACTTTATTAACGAAGTGATTATAATAAAGTGGAGTATATGATATAGTCGATCCCGCCCGACTTTAGCCTTTCGTAAGGTTGATTTGGTTGATATTATCTTTACTAGGCGTTCATTCTTGAATATTTTTACAACTTCTTCTCTCGAACATAATTTTTATTATGAATTTATAATTGGGCAAATGCGGGAATGGAGCTAATGTTAATGTTAATTAAAAGCAATTAACGTTTCACAAAAATGTTTTTAACATTTTTCAAATAAACCAATAAAACACGTCTAAAGACGACTGCGCCGCATTTATACACATACACACGAGTATGTTTTTTTATAATTGAATAGTTTTCCTCTTTCTGTTCACTACTGTTACTATTTAGATAAAGAAACCTGATAAAATATCAAATAACAAGGGAAAACTATGCAGTGGATATCATAAATTATGTTAATGTTGAATTTTGAGATTTCGATCGAACATAAAAACCACCAACCACACTCATATCTAATTTTAAAACATTTCTTGTCATCTTGATTGGGTGACAATGATTTATGGAATGATAATCAAAACAAATCTCGGAATTCCCATTAACATAATGATTATGAATATTAAGCCGGGACGGTTGCCGGCACTTTTTTTAATTCAATATTTATTTACAATATAATGTTTTACAAAAATTATTGTGCCCCGCGCCAATAATGGCTTTTTGGAGCAAGTTGGCAACAAAATACTAAAATTTACTAATTTATATACGTATTTTTAAATTATATATAAAAATATATGGTAGAATTAAACTATATTAATTCATTTTATATTCAATATTTTAAATTTGAGTTAATAATACTATAGAAGCATTTCAATCTTTACAAGGAAGAAATCTTTTATTCTTTTTTTTTAAATAGACAAGGTATTACTTTGCCTTATAAGCAAGGGTAAGTTATTAAACTCAACACTGCCTGCATAGTCAATTCTCTGTCTTGTGGTTTCAAGCCTACATCTCGCTATTCTGAGATCCGAGGAGTTTCTCGTATTGAATACATTTGTGTTTAAATTAATAGAAATGGATCTGTGCCCAATTTGATTGATGGATTTGTAAACGTACATTAGTAATTGCTTTTTATATAAACCACGTATTGGCAAGATATTTTTCGCATAGTCTCGGTACAATGATACTGTGCCATGACGAAGATGCAAATTATAAACACATTTGAGAGCCTTATTTTGAGCAGCTTGAAGTGATTTCAACTCACTGCTCATTCTGTGGCCATATACTACCACCGAATACTCAAGATGGCTATGGACCAACGCTTGATAAATCAAAAGTTTTGTCTTAATATCCAATTTCTTCCTTAATTTGAAGATTATTCCAATTGCAGAAGAAATTTTTTTTACGTATTTTATATGTTCATCCCATTTTAAATTACTTTTTAGTTTTATCCCCAAGTATTTAAATTCATGGTCTTCCCTAATAAAATCCCCATCTACAAAAATGCCAAAAATTCATAGTTAAGGACGGTCGAAATCTTAATAATTTCGTCTTGCTGGAGTTCAAGACAAGTCTGTTCAGCCTCGAAAATTCGCACATCACAGCAGCATCTTTTTCCATTTGAACTCTCAGCACTTTTTCATATTTATAAGGGTAGAATATTGCTATATCATCTGCAAACAAAACAACAAATCCAAATAAACCGAGATAATTTATGTCATTTATATATATCATAAACAGAAGCGGGCCAACGATACTACCCTGTGGTACTCCGCAACTCACAGGCTGTGCTGAACTTCTTCCCTCTCCAACTTGGACAAATTGTCTCCTATTTGACAAATAACTTCTGATAAGTTGCAGATCATTATCTAGAATGCCATAAAATATAAGTTTGCAACAAAATCTCGTGATCAACCAAGTCAAAAGCTTTGCTAAAATCATAAAATATTCCAGCTACTCCTGAAGATCCCTCGTCTAAACCTCGACATATTATGTTTACCACCTTTAAAATTGCTTCATCAGTCCCTCCACCTTTAATATTTCCAAATAGCGTCCTACATATCAACGATTCTTCATCAAAGATTTTAGGAGTTGGGTGTGCATAATCCTCTCTAATATTTTGTCGATAGATGTATAGATAGTATTGCTGATCTGGTCTGAATTGTTCTGCTGTATTCGCCCTCGTAGTTTTAGGTATAGGAACAGAGATACAAGCCGACCGATTTTAAGCCGACAAGCCGCCACCGCCGCATGTTTCTGCACGAGCCGCGCCGCCGCCGATTTCATCGGCTGAAATCGACTCAACCACGCCGCCGTGATTATTCGATTAATCGAATAATTTTTGTCAAATATTAGTTCGAATAATAAAAAATCATGATTTTCGAATAACGAATAATTCGAATAAATTGTCTCAAATAATCGAATTTTTTTGCCTAAAAAAACTAATGAAAGCGTCGCATGTTTTGTATGATAAATTGATTTTGAATAGCCAGTTTGCTCCATTTGGGTACACCAAAAATAAAACCACATTTTTTTCGATTTTTGATTTGTATGCTCCACAGATATTAAAATAATGATTAATCCGACTTCATTTAAAAATAGCAAAAACTGGCTAATAGCTTCGGAATTATTTAAAATTTAAAGAATAGTAAATTCATAGAAAAATTGAGGTTAGCACCGTGATAAAAAAGTCAGTTCTGTTATAAATCATATGATCCATATTCGAAAAAAGTCAATGGATAACTTCTTATATTATGCTCATTTTTTTCTTTTTCTTTCTTTTGATAAGATATTATGATTTTTGTCAACTTCTAATGAATTTCGAATTTTATGTTACAATTTTTAAATAAAATCAGATACATAATAAACGTTCAATATATAGTTGAACTACCCGTAAACTGCCGTGACTTGTCTATATAACTCTTATTAATTATATTTTATTTAAGTGGACAATTGTTCGATTAATCGGTTAATCGAATAACTCTCGACTTCATTATTCGATTAATTGGAATTTTTTTGTTTTCAAATAAACGAAAAATCGAATAACATAAAAGTCCGAATAATTGGATACCCTAATAACAATATAACATAATAAACCCTAATAACAGATACATAATAAACGTTCAATATATAGTTGAACTACCCGTAAACTGCCGTGACTTGTCTATATAACTCTTATTAATTATATTTTATTTAAGTGGACAATTGTTCGATTAATCGGTTAATCGAATAACTCTCGACTTCATTATTCGATTAATTGGAATTTTTTTGTTTTCAAATAAACGAAAAATCGAATAACATAAAAGTCCGAATAATTGGATACCCTAATAACAATATTAAATTATTAGAACATTGGCTAATATTAACGAATATTGAACTACTTGCCGAAAAATAAAAGAAAATTTTTCCTTCCATTTTCCCAAAATTGTCAAATAAATAGGGGTATTCGAATGACAGAACGAGCCGGCAAATCAGCCGAAAGCCGCCGCCGCCGCCGATAATTATGGTTCGGCTTGTAACTCTGTATAGGAATAATCTTATGCAGTTTCAGAACATTTATCATAGCATTAAAAATACTTGTAATATAAGGTGACAAAATATTACAGCACTTGCTTAATAAAGTCGCCGGTATTTTGTCCTCTCCAGAACTCTTGGATCTATTCATATTTTGAATAACTTCCATCACTTCACTGCATGTTACCTCATTGAAATGAAAGCGGCGGCTATGACTTCTCATTGATCTTAAGTTATTACAGTGATCTCCACGAAACTTTTGTATACTGTCATTCAAAGTTTTGACAGAATTTACAAAATAATCATTAAAAAGCTCCGATTTATCATTGTCATTATCTACATATAATCCATCCGAGTCCATCACTTCTATATTACTCTCGATAGATCGGCCCATAACACTATTTAAAAATCTCCAACAGTTTCTGGGATCACCACTAAATTTTACCAAGTTTTGTTCAAAATACGCGTTCATACAAAGACTTATAGATTTTTTTATTATATTGCTTATTCTTTTCAATCTGTCCCGGATGAATATAATATTACAATTTTTCTTTCTTCTTTTCAAAAGTTTCTTTTTCTCGTTAATCAAGGACCACAGATTATGCATATTAATACAAGGAGCTAAATCAAATTTTATATTCCTCACTTCATTAGAATTTTTCCTTCTTCTTTTCAAAAGTTTCTTTTTCTCGTTAATCAAGGACCACAGATGCATATTAATCCAAGGAGCTAAATCAAATTTCATATTCCTCACTTCATTAGATATTGATCTACTGCATTACTCACTGTACTGCATTATTAATAACCTGAATCAAATTCGACGTCATATCCGAAGGATTATCATCAATGTGCATTCTCGGAAGTTGCATGCTTAAATATCTTTCAACAAAACTAACGCTTGATTTGTTTTATATCTAATTAATAATATTTCAATATTTATACATCTTTTATATATTTACCTACCCGTAGCTAGAGCGATTTTACACAAAATCTAAAATCACATTTTTCTTTCGAACCGGCCAAAAATGAAGAAATTTCCTTAAAATTTGTATGAAATGTCACCATGCCATTTGTAAATAAATTTGCATTCTATTAAATATAGATGCAAAATGGTCTTGAGCCAGAACAATATCCCAGTTCAAATCAAATTTTTATGAACGTCGACATTTTTGTCCCGACTTTAATTTATCGATAATTACAAATCAACTTCAATCAACAAATCTATCAGTCATACTTTATCGAATGTCAGCTATTTCCATCAAGTTTTTCTTCTTATCAAGGATATTTTGTATTTGGTAATGAAAAGGAGCCGTTTCAACCTTTTAAACGGGAAAAAGGTTGAAACTAAAAGTACATCATCTGCAGGCCAAAGACTCCATATGTCGAAGATGGTGTTTTCAATAATAACAGTAACCGCTGCTTCGCACGAAAAAGCCAGTTATTTTTATTAGTCTTTTCCGTCTGTTTTTGGATAGTATTTATTATATTTTCTTTTGGTGGATATAGATAAATCTAAAATAGTAATTTGGAAACCTCCTATTAGATAGTACTCATATATGAGTACTATACTGTATATACAGTCAAAGGAATGTAATGTCTACCCAGTGTTGAACAAAAAATCACAATCGCAGAGCTTTTTATATCCATGACCTCATGCGCTTTATATTTGCGCTTTTATGTTGTCAGAGGAGTTTACACACTAATTTTCACAACTATAGCTGCAATATTCAAATTGGTACCATTTTTATCCCCGGCACCTCTTACAAGTACAAATTTTGAAAATTCCAATTTGAATGCTCTTTTACATGGTTAGAGGAATTTATATAACAAATTTCACGATTCTATCTGTAATACTTTAGATGGTACCATTTGTATCCCTTTATGTCTCTTTCCTACCTTAAAAGTACAAATTTCGAAAAATCCCTATTTGTAGCTCGTCTGTATGGTTATTGCAAGAAACACACCGTATTTCCGTTTCTAAAGGGTGATTTTTTAAGAGCTTGATAACTTTTTTTAAAAAAAAAACGCATAAAATTTGCAAAATCTCATCGGTTCTTTATTTGAAACGTTAGATTGGTCCATGACATTTACTTTTTGAAGATAATTTCATTTAAATGTTGACCGCGGCTGCGTCTTAGGTGGTCCATCCGCTTAGTCCAATTTTGGCATTTCCACGTTTTTGAGTAACAGAGACCCAATTGGTGCGAACGGCGACGAATCGAAAATTGGTGGTCATCATTAACACTGGCCGATACAGCTGCGATATTTTCTTCAGTTCGCACTCTACGTAAGCGTGTTGGTGGTTTAATGTCCAACAACGTAAATTTGGTGCGAAATTTAGTCACAATAGCCCGAATAGCCGCTTCAGTGGGTCGATTAAACTGACCATAAAATGAAAGCGCGCAATGAACTTTCTTAACAGAGCACGCATTTTGATAATAAAATTCAATAATTTGCAAGCGTTGTTCGTTTGTAAGACGATTCATGATGAAATGTCAAAGCATACTGAGCATCTTTCTCTTTGACACCATGTCTGAAATCCCACGTGATCTGTCAAATACTAATGCATGAAAATCCTAACCTCAAAAAAATCACTCTTTAGCTACTGCCGCTTAGTCAGTTTGAATTTCGTAAAACCCTTTCTTAGTCGACGTCTACAGAAAATTTCATGACCCTGGCTTCAGCCGTTTGGTCTGGGGGCTGGTCAATGGTAAGTCAGTCAGTAACGCAACTCTTTATATATATATAAAGGGTGATTTTTTAGCTATTATCTTTTTGGTAACACTGGTTTAAACAGCTGACGCACGTTTCGTGTTTTGTTTGACTGTCAAACATCTTCAGTTTGGTCTATAATTTAACCATGAATCGTCTTACAAACGAACAACGCTTGCAAATTATTGAATTTTGTTATCAAAATGCGTGCTCTGTTAAGAAAGTTCATCGCGCGCTTCCATTTTATGGACAGTTTAATCGACCCACCGAAGCGGCTATTCGGGCTATTGTGACTAAATTTCGCACCAAATTTACATTGTTGGACATTAAACCACCAACACGCTTACGTAGAGTGCGAACTGAAGAAAATATCGCAGCTGTATCGGCCAGTGTTAATGATGACCATCAATTATCGATTCGTCGCCGTTCGCAGCAATTGGGCCTCTGTTACTCAAAAACGTGGAAATGCCAAAATTGGTCTAAGCGGATGGACCATTTGTGGCGCAATCAAGGTCAACATTTGCATGAAATAATCTTCAAACATTAAATTATATGGACCGTACTATCGATTAAAATAAAGATTTCATGCATTTTTCTGAATTTTATGTTTTTTTTGAAAAACTTTCCTATAGCTTTTAAAAAATTACCATTTAGATAAAACCATTGTTAACTTACTGTAACCTCGATTTAGTTGATGACAGTGTCAAATGTTTTTAGCAGCACTGTACTTCTCTTACAACATACATGACTTCTTAACGTCTTAATTCTGATGGTGTTCTGAAATTTGCAAGAAATAAACTTTAATTTAAACTTAAAAATGTGCATAGATGAAAACTCGTTTTAACCTAAAACCAGGAAGTCTAAAACATCATCAGACAATATAAAGTTCAACCCGAACAAATTTGAAACACTGCCCATTAATCAAAAATTAAAATGTCCGACGCATTTCTGACATGGGAAACAGTGTTTGAGATTACAGCTTCCAAGTGTATTTTATTTGAATTTAAATATTTATTAGTCATTGTTCAAAAAATGTTATTCACATTCACAATTTTAAATTCCACGGAATTCATTAATAAATAAAACGAAGACTGATGAAATGTGAAAACGATTATCTATCACTGCCACGGACTGCCGGTTGGTACACGGTCAAAAAGTTTTTATTTCCTCTAAACAAATTGCGCCAAGATCGGGTGAAGTGTAAAATGCCGCAGTTCAATATGCACATTAATTAATCATTGTTCTGCATTGATAAGAACTGTGAAACAGCTAAACAATTCAATGCGAAGACCGACCGAACCGCTCTGTTTGTTTCAGAAACACTTTGTGAGCGGGGATGTGGACGTAAATAGATGACTTGGTTTGCATTATTTATCGCTTTAAATGCCAATAATTTACATTTAATTACGCGAGTATGACAAATAGAATCCAGCAACATTCTATAATCTATTTCATAGACATATTCATATATGCATCATTTTGACATGACTTCATACTAAGGTGGAGGAAAGGTACAATAATATATATGTATTACTAAAATGATTGATCCGATCACGTTTTAATCATTTTTTATACCCTCCACAGGTGTTATGTCTTGACACATTTGCTTGTAACAAACTCAATAATGCGAGATAGACCCATTGTGTATTACGGTAATCACTTTCCATGTTGATTTAGTTCTGTCCTTCGGTTTGTCTGCCGTCAATTATTCTAATCAATCAGTGAACATTTCCCAAAATTGCAAATTATTAGAATTCATCGCTTCAAAATCCATCACTTTTTTGTGAAATATCCAGCCAATATCATTCTGTCTGGAGTACACTGAAAGAAAAAGCTTCAATCGATAAAATCCTGCCACATTACTATATCCCTTAAATGTAATCCAATCGAACAGGCCTAACATTTAGATTAGATTAGATTAGATTTATTGAGCCTTTTTACAAACAATGACAGATTTTAACTAATTCGATGAACAAGAAATTACTTAAGACTATAATGTATTATCTAAATGAAAACAAGTAAGGAAAGTCTAAAGTCGGGCGTGCCGACTCTATGATACACTCCACTTTCAATCCGAATACTATTTAATTCGGTAAAAAAGTGAAAACGTGAAGGATTTTTGTATCCTGTAAATGTACGTGTTTGACAAAAAATGTTAAATCGGACAGGACATTTGTATGGGGGTATATTGAAATCTGGAACGAAATAGGTGAAATATAACAACAACACAATATAATAACAACATTTATATTTGCGCTATATCTAAATCTGAACCGATCTTAGCCACTTTCACACTAGGTTTTTTACTTGGATTATAAGCTGTTGTGCCAAATTTAAAGAAAATCGAGTACAATATGTGGTTTCTAAAGCGGCAAAAGTCAAATCGGGAGCCACATTTGTTTGGGGGCTATATCTAAATCTGAACCGATCTTACCCAATTTTTGCATAGGTGTTTCTAGTTGGATTGTAAGAGGTTGTGCCAAATTTAAAGAAAATCGGGTACAATATGCGTTTTCTAGTGCGGAAAATGTCAAATCGGGAGCGACATTTGTATGGGGGCTATATCTAAATCTGAACCGATCTTACCGAATTTCTGCATAGGTGTTTCTAGTTGGATTATAAGATGTTGTGCCAAATTTAAAGAAAATCGAGTATAATATGGGGTTTCTAGAACGGAAAATGTCAAATCGGGAGCGACATTTGTATGGGGGCTATATCTAAATCTGAACCGATCTTACCGAATTTCTGCATAGGTGTTTCTAGTTGGATTATAAGATGTTGTGCCAAATTTAAAGAAAATCGAGTATAATATGGGGTTTCTAGAACGGAAAATGTCAAATCGGGAGCGACATTTGTATGGGGGCTATATCTAAATCTGAACCGATCTTACCGAATTTCTGCATAGGTGTTTCTAGTTGGATTATAAGATGTTGTGCCAAATTTAAAGAAAATCGAGTATAATATGGGGTTTCTAGAACGGAAAATGTCAAATCGGGAGCGACATTTGTATGGGGGCTATATCTAAATCTGAACCGATCTTACCGAATTTCTGCATAGGTGTTTCTAGTTGGATTATAAGATGTTGTGCCAAATTTAAAGAAAATCGAGTATAATATGGGGTTTCTAGAACGGAAAATGTCAAATCGGGAGCGACATTTGTATGGGGGCTATATCTAAATCTGAACCGATCTTATCCAATTTTTGCATAGGGGTTTCTAATTGGATTATAAGATGTTGTGCCAAATTTAAAGAAAATGGGGTACAATATGTGGTTTCTAGAGCGGATAATGTCAAATCTGGAGCGACATTTGTATGGGGGCTACATCTAAATCTGAACCGATCTTACCGAATTTCTGCATAGGTGTTTCTAGTTGGATTATAAGATGTTGTGCCAAATTTAAAGAAAATCGAGTATAATATGGGGTTTCTAGAACGGAAAATGTCAAATCGGGAGCGACATTTGTATGGGGGCTATATCTAAATCTGAACCGATCTTATCCAATTTTTGCATAGGGGTTTCTAATTGGATTATAAGATGTTGTGCCAAATTTAAAGAAAATGGGGTACAATATGTGGTTTCTAGAGCGGATAATGTCAAATCTGGAGCGACATTTGTATGGGGGCTACATCTAAATCTGAACCGATTTGCCTCAAATTAAATAGCGTTCGTCCTTGATCCACAAAACTTACTTGTGCCAATTTTTGTTAAGATCGGACTATAATTGCGACCTGTAATTTGATTACAACAATAGATGGACAGACGGGCAGACGGACAGACAGACGGACAGACAGACGGACAGACAGACGGACAGACGGACATTGCTAAATCGACTCAGAAAGTGATTCTAAGTCGATCGGTATATTTAACAATGGGTCTAACTCGCTTCCTTTTGGGTGTTACAAACAAATGCACAAAGCCATAATACTCTCGTGGAGTGTATAAATATCGAAGTTTGTACAGCACCATGCTTTTCCAATAAGTGGTTTGTATATAAATATTATTAAAGTAGTATAGAATATCATCCTTGCTCCCGGGACTTTGCAGGATATGAGAGTGTAATATCTCAAAAATGCGCTTAAAACTAATCTTAATTCTAAATTAAATCTAAATAAAACCAAAACTTAAAAAAATAATAATAATAATAAAATGAAAGAAAACAAGAGCATATCAAGAGTTATGTATCCGTTACCTTAACGCTATCCTCTATGTGTGCCAAGAAGAGACTTCCTGTAGAACTCAGGACGTGTAGACACAGATAAATCAAAATTAGGTGGATTTTCTCTAAGATATCCAATGGGAGAAAGGTAGCGTACATCAGACCAACCACAGTCCTTCTGTGCATCGTAAATGGCGGTGATAAAATCATTTTCATGAAAAGAAGCCCTTGTCACAAACTTATCAATGATGTCACAAACATAGAGACCTATTGGAGTAACCTTCGACTCTTTGTAAATATAAACATTTGAATGACGACGGTTGAATGACTCAAAGTTTTTCCCAATACAGTATCGCAGAATCTTTCTTTCGAGAATCTCGAATTCCCTCATCACTATCGGGGATATATTGAACCATATCGGGAACCCATATAATATGATTGGGCGTATAGTGGTCTGGTACAGCAGAAGTTTAGTGCTCTGCGGCAAACTTCTGTTCCATAAAATCTTCGAAAAAGAACCCAATATCCTATATCCCAAAACAATTCGAGCATGCTTATTGAATTTCAACAAATGGTTGAAATGAATTCCCAAATATCGTATCTCATTTCTGAAAGGAATCTCCTCGCAATGAACGAAAACTCTCAGTAACTTACTCTCAGGCACAACAGCTGCACCGCATCTTCGTGATGCTTTTCGAATACAAATAGCCTCACTCTTAGAAGTATTTATTCTTATACCCCAATCATCATAAAATCTTTTAACAATAACCAAATGATTCGAAACTTTCCGCAAGGCATTGATCGGGGACTCATCATGTGCATAGAGGAGGCTATCATCGGCATATAGCAATCCAATCGACTCCGGCAAAACATGAGGAAAATCGCTCATAAAAATGCTGTATAAATGAGGAGCCAACATAGAGCCCTGTGGGACTCCACATTTGACCTCCCCAAACTCAGAAGTCCTACCATTCAGTACAATACTAAAAACCCTGTCTAAGAAATAACTTCGAAACAATTTAATTATCTGGGGATCAAATCCAATCCGAATCATCTTATATAAAATGCCGTCATGAAATGCTTTATCGAAAGCTTTCTCGACATCCAACGACACAGCAACCGTACATCGACGTAGTCTCAAATTAACAACAATGTCGTCCTGAAATTTCAGCAGGGCATCAACTGTAGAATGAGCCTTTCTAAATCCAAATTGTAAATCTGGAATATACGATCCAGTTAGTCCTCTGTCCATCTTCCGACCAATCACTCTTTCAAAAAGTTTTCCCAAATTGGAAAACATAGAAATTGGCCTCAAGTTATCTATATTATCAGAATTTCCTTTCTTTCGAATTGGTACAAGCTTCGAAATCTTCCACGTATTGGGAAAGTATGCAATTATTAAATAAAATTATCAAATACTCGAACGCCTTCGTAGGAAGTTTTCTGATAATAAAATTAGAATTATTGTCCAAACCGGCAGACCTTTTATTATTCAAAATCTCAGAACACTCTAACAATTCGTTCAACGTGATCAGTCCGGAAGTGGAGGGCGGGACAAGAAGGCCTAACATTTATAAATAGTATGCTCATCAGTAGGTATGTATATTCCAAAATCAAAGCCTAAAAATATGTTAAGTTTTCTAACCAACGTAACATCTGCTAACAACATTATCCCGTATCTTACCAATAACAAACCACAACTCTTGCTTGGTAACTTTGCTAACATTCTCCGTGCTCACTCATACCCATGCATTTTATATTATGTATCGATTATTGCCAGATTATTCAATTCACTTCAAGCCCAATCATATATTGAAATGCAATAAATGTGGTATTTAATATTTTTAGCCACGCTGGGTACGTTTATGTGCCAAAATAAGTCTATACAGCATAGATAACAAGTTACATTTTGACGGCAGTGTTAAGTGCGAAAGAATCGTGTAGATCCTGGAAATTTCGCACACATCGCTGATATTGTCATATTAGATTAATAAGTTTTTCCTTAATTCCGCTTACATAAAATGTACCATAAAATGAAAAATCGTCATATATTTCTTAAGTTCTATATATACCCGGCAAAAAGACAGCATCCGAAGTAGTGAAAAATAAGCTACTCTTGTGATTCGGAAGTTGTGAGAATTGGCTTCTTCACAAACGAATTTAACACGGGGTTGTCATAGAAGTCAATTTTAAGTGGGGACAAAGGATCCACTATTTCACTACTTTCCATTTCTATTTTCAAAAAGCCGCCGCTACCACGGGTAGAACAACGAACATTCTGGTTACTACTACGGCACTCTAAGGAAAATGTGGCAACACAACTAAGAGAGTACCAACTTAATTTCTTGTTTAACGTATAAAGTCCATACACATATTAAGTTAGTGAGCCCAATCAGTAAGGTATTGTGATGTTGATATTGTATTGCGCCACTATCAGAGTTGCAAGCCTACCCATAATTATCGGCGGCGGCGGCGCTACTCAAAATTGGTAGGCGGCGGCGGCTTTTGGCTGATTTGCCGGCTCGTTCCGTCATTCGACCACCCCCATTTTTTGACAATTTTGGGTTTTTAAAACCTTTTCTTTTATTTTTTGACAAGTAGTTCAATATTCGTTAAAATTAGCCAATGGGAACCATAATTTAATATTATTATCCCAAAATTTATAATTTGGAGCTTTATTACTTGCGATTTTTTAAACGCATATTCGGCAAGTGAGTTGTACTTCTCATTCGTTTGTCGATTTGACTTTTACCGCTCCAGAGGCCACATATTTTGACCAATTTTATTCAAATATTTCAACCAGAGTCATCTGTGGTGAAAGTGGGTCAGATCGGTTCAGATTTACATATAGCTCCCATACAAAATTCGATCCCGATTTGACTTTTTCCCTTATCGACTTCGTTTTCAGTAATTTTAAAAAGATGAGATGGAATAACAAAGCATTTAAATATCCATCTCCAGAGGGTAAACATCCAGGAACTTATGTAGAGCATTATAAAAAATAACATAAAAATAGCATATGAGATAGATTCAACGTCCATCATGTCCACTTTTATCTCGTCTACGTAGGATAGATGTAAATATATTTCTTATAATAACTTGAGATTTTAGATGCTTCGCCCCTTTTCCAATACCGTCCATATTCTGCTCAACTACATGCAATAATACAGACCCAAAATTGCGTTACTCTCGCTGTCATAGTGAATATATTTGAAATTAGAATTTAACTTTGTATTTGAGGTGTCACGCCCACTTGTCCAAAACCGTCAATTTTTCGATTCGTAAAGAAAAACAACGGTATTTTTTAAGCCAACCAGATATTTCGGCCATTGAAGACAAGATAATTTATTAGTTAATTTAATCTGAAGCAAAATCTTGTTTAGCCTTTTCAGACTGCCTTCGAAATCAAGCTGACATAGATCTAAGGTTAATTTCAAATGTTAGATCTCGTACAATTTCCATTCTACAAATAGAATTAAACTTGATTTCGCCTGCTGTGTGAAAATGTTATTACATGAACACTCCCACACCATAGAATTTTTATTGTTGTTACATCACCCTACGTTAATAAGCTGCGATATGTTAATAAAAAGTTAATTTTTTACTCAAAGTAAAAAAAATATTTTTTTCACAACTACCATATAAATATTTCTATAAAAACAATATTTTAAAAATTAACATAAATTTGACTTACACTGGATCCAGGCTAAGTATAAGTATATTTTTAAAACAAAATTATTTTTTCCACACACACATTGATATTGTTTATGGCGACAATTTTAAAAAATATTTTTTTTTTATTTTGAGTGATTTTTATTTAGGTTTTTGTTATCGCAGCTTAGTTATCCAGTCTTAAAGAAAAGCAGTACTAATGTTGTACATTAGCAAAGTAACATAATTAGACAGTTTTTTAAATCGTATATTAATTTATAACTGTCGGTATCCGTAGATTCGTATAGATTTAACGATCACTCGATTTAATGAATTCGCGTTTTATCGAACAGGCAAAATGTTTAGAGCGAACAGAAGTTATATTTTACCCCAATTGATCGAATAAATTAAAAATTTATGTTTTCATAATAAACAGAGAAGTCAAATAAAATAGAAACGAAGAGGTGCAGCGGTATCAAGTGGAATGCATATTGAACTTAAATTTTTATATTAACTCGCTGTATAGGGTGGGCCATGCAATATTTTAAATTACAATCGGTTATAAAAGAAAAAGTACTGATTTTTTTCAAATTTATGGTTTTATTGGAAAGGTTGAACTTTGTCATTTAATAATGGAACACAATATCATTCATATGATTACCACGACTGGCTCGGCAGTACCTCATCCGATCTACCTATTTTTTCAGTACATTTTCGATTGTTCCGGCTCGAATATCTTCAATGGCAACTTCGATTTCATGTTTCAACGCTTCAATTTAACATTTATCCTTAATGGCTCCCCACAGAAAATAATCCAAAGTGCTCAAATCACAACTCCGTGGTGGCCCATTGACATCACAATTTCGGCTGATTATCCGATTTTCAAAAACAGTGCGTAAAATATCGGTGGTAGCGTTGGCTGTGTGGCATGTGGTCTTGTTGAAACCAAATGTCGTCCATGTTATTCTCTTGAATTTTTGAGAAAAAAATCGTTGAGCATGGCACAATAACGCTCACCGTTGACGGTAACGACGGCTCCTTGCTCAATGATGTCGCCAGCCCAAAATCCACACCAAACACTTATTCGTATTGTCCAATAAGTTGGCAATATATGGAGTAAGCTATGACCTTCGTTCGTTCATTGAATTGATCCTATTTTCGGGTATATTGGATGTTTTGTTTTTTTTTTTTTGGAAAGTTCCACTTTTTCTATAACGATTGCTCAGTTTTGATTGCAATTTCAGCATAAACATTACAATTGACTTATAGAAGGCAACCTTTGCGTACACTTTATTTATCGAAAGTTCAAATTTACATGGCCCATCCAGTATATATACATGCTTTGTTATTATAGTCTTTTCAATGAATTATTGGACAGATATTATAGTCTAGAGAGGAGTTTTGTTTGAAAATAACTTTAAAAGTGAATGCCGGATGCCATATTATTTAATCAACCTTGATTGAATGCTGTCATTTTTATTTCAGGATGCCACATCCAATTAATGTTTTGGAAAGAATAAACCTGGTGTTATGTTCAAATATATTTTGGGTTTACAATATATTTTCAAACAAAAACGTGGCAATCTAAACTTTAAGGAAATTATTAATTGCTTACAAAAGTAATTAATTTTCGTTAGCGCCAGCTGAATGTCAATTCCTGCGGGGGTGTAAACAAATGTGGACATTTATATAGCATACAAATTTTGACTTCCATCACAACCTATAGAAACTGCTTTGGTAAAAGACTTTTAAATAATATTTTTGTTAAACAATTATATGTCTTATAACAAATTTTTCGAATAGAACTGGCAAGCAATTGGTCGTTAAATCGGGAAACCACTGTACGTACTTACATACATATTTACATTTGCGTGAAAAGATCACTGGCACTTGTCATTTGAGGTTTTGGCGTTAAACACCAACAAATATCTGGCAACTCATTTGTCTCTCATTTAGTTGGTCGCGTCGTCGCTGCACTGGTGTTTGTGAATGAGAGTGCGATTTCTGCGTACATAAAAATACATACCCATGCTTACTTGCATACATACATACATAGTAGGTACCTTTATTTTTATCAAAATGCAAACTAAACATTTTTTCTGTTTTATCAGACAACAGAGAAACTGAACGTCTGACACACCGCGTGCGCCGTTCCGCACCGCACCATAATGACAAGACCGGCAATAACAACAACACAACACACTGGTAAACCCAATGACGGATTGTTGTACAACACCATACAATAATGCGCGCTGGGAGCGTGCCTCGAAGTGTACAATGAATGGAGTAGTATGCATGCTTGCCAGATAACATTTCCATTAGGCCATTAGTAATGGGAAACTATCGCCAAAACACCCTGCGTTGAAATACTTAAATAGGTACAGTGCTATATACAAAATATTTTGTGTATATTAGGGCTGTTTTTCTTTAAGCCGAGATAAAAAGCTGCGTTAATAAGTTCATTTTATACTCAAAATAAATTATTTGTTCACATTGTCGCCAACTACAAAATAAATATTTTTAACAAAACAAATTTTAAAAAAATAATATTTTGTGTTGACTTCTTTCGACTTTGCCTCGATAACCATAAATTTGACTTACACTGGAAACTATCCAGGCTAAGTCTACTGTTTTTAACATAAAATTATTTTTTCAAAATTTGTTTTAATAAACACATTGATATTGCTGTTATCGACAATTTTAAAAAATATTTTTTATACACTCCACGAGAGTATTATGTCTTTGTTTGTAACACCCAAAAGGAAAGGAGATAGACCCATTGTTAATTATACCGATCGGCTTAGTATCCCTTTCTGAGTCGATTTTGCAATGTCCGTCTGTCTGTCCATCTATTGTTGTAATCACGATACAGGTCGCAATTGTAGCCAGAACCAAACGAAACTTTGCACAACGATGTTTTTCGGGACAAGGACGAACGCTATTTAATTTGAAAAAAAAAATCGGTTCAGATTTAGATATAACCCCCATACGAATTTCACTCCCGATTTGACCCTTTTCACTCTAGATACCAGATATTTCAATAGATTTTCTTCAAAATTGGCAAAACATCTTATAGTTCAACTAGAAACACCTGTGGTAAAAATGTGTTAGATCGGTTCAGATTTATATATAGCTCCCATACAAATTTCGCTCCCAATTTGAATTTTTCCGATCTAGAATCCAAATATTTCAACAGATTGTCTTCAAATTTGGGAAAACACCTTATATTTCAACTGGAAACACCTGTTGTAAAAATGTGTTAGATCGGTTCTGATTTATATATAGCTCACATACAAATTTCGCTCCCAATTTGAATTTTTCCGATCTAGAATCCAACTATTTCAACAGATTTTCTTCAAGCAAAACATCTTATAGTTTAACTAGAAACACCTGTTGTAAAAATGTGTTAGATCGGTTCAGATTTATATATAGCTCCCATACAAATTAAGCTCCCAATTTCAATTTTTTTGCACTAGAATCCACATATTTTAACAGATTTTCTTCAAAATTCGCAAAACACCTTATATTTCAACTGGGAATACTTGTGGTAAAAATGTGTTAGATCGCTTCCGATTTATATATAGCTCCCATACAAATATCGCTCCCAATTTGAATTTTTCCGCTCCAGAATCCACATATTTTAACAGATTTGCTTCAAAATTGGCAAAACATCTTATATTTAAACTAGGAACACCTATGGTGAAAAGGGGTCACATCGGTTCAGATTTACATATAGCTCTCATACAAATTTCGTTCCCCCAGAAACAGCGTATTTTCAGAGAATTTCTTAAAATTGATCATAACACGTTATACTTCAACTAGAAAAACTTATTGTGAAAGTTAGTCATTTCATTCCATGTTTGGATATAGCCCCGATACAAATATTATTCTCGATTTGACAAGTTGGGCCAGGTCATATTAGCCTGTGATTAGGAAACATACAAAAAATTTTCCCGTTTTCACTTTTTTACGGAATTGAATTGTATTCCTGTAGAAAGTGGAGTGTATCATTTAGTCAGCGCCGCCCAACTTTAGCCTTTCCTTACTTGTTTATTTTGAATGCAGTTTTAATTTTTTATTTAGGTTTTTGTTACCGCGGTTTAATTATCCAGTTTTAAAGGGGAGGCTTAATTTTTCATAAAATAAGTAAAATAAGATATTTTTAGATTTTATGATATTTTTTCGTGCCAACAAAAAAATAATTTCTGGCAACATTTATAGCTTTTTACAATTACATTTAGTTAAAAATTTTTTGGTTGCATTTATAGCTTTTGCAATTGTATTTTATTTATTGCTATGCGTGGGTTTAAGGTACTTTATAAACATTATCAATAATTTTTTTAATATCGTTTTCGAGTTAAATTCATTAGAAAATCTTTTACACAGTCCTTCGACAAAATGGTTGTAAACTAAATAGTAATATCATCATTAAAAGTACATTCATCCACTGTAAATTTTCGGACTTAATCAGAGGTTGACTCCAAAAAAATATTTTTTTTTATTTATTTAATAACTGCAACTATAGTTACAAATTTGAACCAGATGATATGCGTATGAAATGGAGTTACTTGGCGTTTTAAGTTTTTCATTTACTCATCCTGTTGCCTTTGCGAAGGTTTGTAGTCAAAAGGATACAATTTTTCAAAAAATTATTTTATATACTAATTATAAATTAGTATATAAAATATAAATTGTTTTATATACGATCTTTCTATCCTAACCCTAAAGAATCGGTCTTCAATGTATGCTTTCAAAATTACAACATACGATTCTGGTAAGGACCCATGTATTTTTCTAATAGGTCACGTATGCCCCACCTTATCTGTGAAACACCGAGAAACACAGCAGAGCATATTTTTATCTTCAAAACACTTTTCAATAACGTTTGTTATATGATAAACTTGATCGATTGTGCTATGAGAATTTTTAAATCCGAACTGGGGTTTTCATTTATTATTAGTTTTTGGTGATTCAAGAATATTTTTTCAAATAATTTTGATAAAATTGGTAAAAGCATATTCACAGAATAGTATGACCATATACATATTAACAAAACTTTTTAGAATAAAGGTTTTTATAAGGCAATTTATTACCACTGAAAGATATAGCTATTGTCTTTTTAATGATACGCATATTGCCCCGAGATAATATAAAAGGATATTCGAGTTAAACTCATTTTCACCGTCAATCTGAAAGGATGAACGCTTATTTTTATATAATTTTATATTTTAATTAACAGCAGAAATTTTTAGCAGACTGCAAACTATTTAGCTGATGCGAGATTGCAGAAAAACTGCAGTAATAGTAGAATAGTGCCTGCTGATAGGCAACCGATAATCGCTGTTGTTCAGACTTTTTTCTCATGTGTTATTGAATTTAGATTTTTAATATTCGCAGTTAAAGATATTGGGAATTTGGGAAGAGATTGGGAATTTTTTTTAAAAAATTATACATAACGAAATGTATATAGCTGGAATTATATATGAAAACCATAATACTGTACCTAGCTACTGCTATAATTCTACAAACATAGAATAAAAATACTTGGAGATGATTCAGTCATAATAAATATTTGTGTGGCTATAGATGAGCCAGGAATGTTACAAGCTGAGTTAATAAAATTATTAACTTGCATTTTCTTATTCTAACTGAATCAAAAATATTTAATTTTAAAAGTATAACTTAAGAAGCAATCAATAATACAAATTTTCTCTTCTAATCGTATATTTGAAAATCCTTCCATTTATAACACAATCCTGCAGTCCATATTACACTTAAACCATATGATATACATCTGAAACTATAGGTGAAATGAAGTTAATTTGCATTTTTAGTTTTTCCTCATCCTGTTGACCCTTAAAAGGACTACAAAGTTCCAAAGGACACAACTTTTCAAAAATTATTATTAACACTTGTGCACACCCTATGATACCGGCATTAGTGTCAAATCAAAGAAGATAATATGAGCTAAAAATAATTCTAAATTACTAGCTTCTGTTTTTATTAGTTTATCATTAACAATCACTTGAAGTTTTGTCTCTTAAAAAGCAAGAAGAAGGGGTAAACTTGAAATAGTTGTTAATGCTGAACTAATACAGATTTTCACCTCTTTAATTTGACATAGTATTAATTTTTGAAATTTTTTTATCCTTTTAGAAATTTGTAGTCGAGTAAAAGTGCAACAGGATGCGGAAATGAAAAACTAACAACGCCAAGCAACTGTAGGCAATATAGTTTCATATGTTTATTATCAGTTTCAAGTGTAACGACTTTTTTGAAATGTGCGGTTATATATTGCACTCAATATTAAAATATTGCAATATTTACAACCGTCGATGGTAGTCAAACTACAATAGTTTTAAGTAATGTTTGTCTCATGTTTTTTACGTTGTAATACCCTGAAGATGCAATTCATGAAATTGCGAAATATCGGAATATAATAAATATATAAAAAAACAAAAACAGTCCTCGAGCTTGAACAATTATTATTTAATAGTCGGGTATCATTTTTATTTACGTACGATGTGACACCTTATCGAAAGCTGGCGGAACGCCATATATTTATATATATGTTTATCTTCAAAATACTGTTCAATAACGATTGTTATGTGATGAACTTAATCTACTGTTCTATGAAAATTTCTAAATCCGAACTGGTGATTGGAATTAGGTTTTATTTTGGTTTTGAAAATAGAAGTGGGTCTGTATGAACTCACTTCTTTAGTAGGTTTTCCAGGTTTTAGAATCACCAAATCTTCCACTGTTTACCATATCATGGGCACATATTTAATAAATAACAACATAAAAATATTTTAAAAATGTTTTTATATTGTAGTTGTCGACATTGCGAAAAGATTTTATTATTTTTAGTTTTTTTACTGATTTTTTTCACCTCAAACTAAGTAAAAAACAATGTAATATTTGAATTTAAGAAAAAAGTCTCGTCAAACGAAAGAGAATTGCTCCTTAGATTACTATTCAAGTATTTTCTAATCAGTGTCGCTTTGTGAGTTCTCTCCCGGAATTCCCAATCATATTTAATTTTCTGTGTTCCCCGATTTTTATTCGAAAATTACTATTCATTGTATTTTATCCTTTGAATTGTTTGTAACATCCAAATGTAAATAGCCCTCAAGACAAATGCCCCCTTTGCTTATTCACTTATTTCACATTTTTGCGACAAATTTGCCACAGTGTTTTGTTATATTTTCAATGTCATTTTTTGTCATCGAGGTTGGGTAATAAAGTCCTGTAATGGGATTGAATGTGAGGGGTATAATATAGTCGACTCCTCTCAACTTTAGGCCTTCATTACTTGTTTATAATATAGTTTGGATTCTCGTGATTTATCACGGATCGGATGATTCTGTCTGTTAGCATCATAATAGTGTTCTGGCCAAATATCAAAGCTTTTTCGATTTAACAGGAAATCAGAACATTATTAAGTAATATTTGTGTGGGAAGGATTTGGAATGAAAATTCAAAGGTGTCAGTCGTTTAGTTGTCTTCAGTTTAAACAGAATATTCACAAAATGTACCGTGTGCTAATTATAATTTGACAATTTTCTATTAAAAATATAAATATGTAATCGTACGTGATGTAATTAAATCACCAACACTTTACCGTTTTCACCAATTCAACAAGTTCGGGAAAAAATAAACCCTACCTAAGATCTAAATGTAAAAACATAATTAAGGCAAATATATCATATATCAAATATATACTGCGGAAATAGGGACAATGCTATTGAAATCTTGTTTCAAACGTTCATCCTAAACAAACAATTACATACATTGGAATATTCATATCTTGGGGTACAGTATCGATGGCCTTAGACATATCTAATGAACGACTGTATTTGCAGAGACAATCAATGTAGTGTCTCTAATAAACATTAAAGAAATAGATATTATGTATCTTTGTAACAATCAGTACCTACCTGTGAATTAATATCTATGTACCTCTTTTTAAAATATTATAAAGAACATGTTTTTTTTTTGGAATCAAGTGATCTGGTATGAAACACGGAAAATTAGTTATGCATTTTTCTACATAATAGGCTTATCACATTGCATGCGAAATCTAGCTGAAATTACATAAGGTCGATTTACAAATGTCAGATCCCATACAAAATTAACATTTGAAAGTCGACCTTATGTCATTTCAACTGGATTTCGCAAGCAGAGTGACAAGGCTTATAGATGTTTACAAAAATGTGAAATTTAGTGTTTCAGAATTTCCTCAACACACCCGATAAATAAGGTGGTATGTATATAAAATCATAGAGGATTTACAGCGCCGATTTTGACTATACATATGGAAGTTATATTGGATTTATTTTATCCAACGATTTTGTCTATTTGTGTATGAGGTACTGGAAGGGATGTGACAATCCTATCCTTGTACAAAGTGTATACAACGATTATAAATACTAAGGAAAGGTTAAAGTCGGGCGATAGTCCCTACACCTAGGCATGGTCCTGATTACTAACCGCGTTGTTTTAATATCAGTGCATCGGTTTTATGTAACCCATATAATAACATGGACTTTTATTGTCCAGAAGATGAATATTCTAAAGCGGTAATAGTGGAATACGTAGACCTCGACTAATAAAAGTGTAAATTGGAGGAACATTTGTATGGAAATTATACCAAAACTTTGTCCCATATAGTTAGTTCACTTTCACGGTACTTGTTCTTAGTTCAAAATTAATATGACGTAGAAAATTTGATAACGACCCGATGTAAAATGTGAATTCCATGGCAGAAATAGGATAAATCAGAGAGCTATTTATATGGGTGCTATAAATCTGTATCGATTTTCTCCTAATTCAGTTGCGACCTGGTCCAACAAAAAATATCTTTGGTCAAATTTTACGAGTAGTATGAGTAAATTTCGTAAAAAATTAGCTCAAACAACTTAATGTGTTAACCGGGCATGGTTAAAATACAACTACTTTCTTAAGTCAATACTTCAATGAGTTTCAGAACATAAAACCCCTCAGCATTGCTTCGGATAGCATACTCTTCCAAACAAATCGTCAGTGTACAAATAGGTATTTTCCTTTTCGACCAACATGAACCCCTAATTTTGCAATTAATCCCCGCACTGTGGCAAGTCTGGTAGTAGTGAAGAAATGTGAAGAGCCATCGTTTGGTGTTGGGACCACTTTCGTTGCTGTATTGTTTGGGTTGTTGGTGAACTCGGTCGTTTAAACGCCAGACAGGCACTTGTATAGGCAAACTAAGAGACTAACATTTAGCCAAGGCGGAATAACAGTAGACGCGACGCACGGCAGCAAAAGAATAGAACAATCGAGTGCTGGAATGTTCAGCTGCTGATGGACGACGGCTAATACTTGAGATATTTTGAATGACCCTTGTTGGTGCGATGATTAGCAGGCCTGTTGAGTAGCAATCTGCGGCGAAATAGCCACTGTGTCTCGCTCTCTTTAAAGTCTTGCATGCGGTCGTTCTCGCGAGAATTCCACGGGGTCTCTCAAACTCGCGCTCTCTTTCTGTCTCTCTCTCTCTAACTCTCTGCCAAAGATATGTAAACAGGTGTTGACTAGTAAATGGATTGTTAATTATCTGAATCAGACTTTTTTGCACATCAATGTAAATTGTCCTCAATGGCTGGCTCTCACTAGTATTTTCTGCCACCCAAGGGGGGGAGAGAGAACGGCAGTTGTAGTCACGTTTTATCCAAAGATAATCTTAACGTTGGACAATTATGGCCGACAGCGCGGCGTATGTATTTAGTTGAGTGTACTTAACTGTAATGACGACCGAGGAGTGAGGATCGCATGCATGGCTATGGTGAGTGTGAGTTTAGTTATTTTTCTTATTCTCTTCAGTGAGCAGAGGGGGATTCTTAACAGTTCATGTCAGAGAGGATACACACGCACACACACACACACACGTACCAACTAACGTGTCATCGTCGTCTTCGTACTGAACGTAACTGAGATTTATTTTGCCATTTAGAGTTAAACGAGACCTCAAGCGTTGCAGTCAAATTTGTTACTCCACAAAAAAGATAAAAATAACAAAACGACAAAAAGAACAACAACAACAACACACAGTAAATAAATGTTAGCGCGTACGTATCGGCATTAGCAGCTGATTAAAGTACGATTAACAATCGGGAAAACAACAACAACAACACTAATAACAACGACCACGGCCAGTAGTCGTAGTGCTAATAATAACACCCAACAAATACAATAACAAAAAACAATAACTATTTGCCGAGCTGAACGCTGCAGAAAGAAGGCGTTCGCCATTCATAAGAAAAACCAAACAAACATAACATAAAATCAAATCGGATTGAAGCTTCAACAACTTTTATCCGGACGGACTTCGGAAATCATCCGCAAACATGTGTCGCTGCTGTCAAAAGTAAGTGAAACAAGCCGCATACTTTGTTTGCATTGCGAAAAAGAGAGTTGCTTTTGTTGTATAATTTATGCAATTGATTGTTTAACGTATAAATAATTTTGTTTCAGTTGTTGGGAAGATTTCTACTGGAATTGTTTCGAGGAAAAATTTTGCTATGATGAAACAATTGGTAAGTACAAGTACATATGAATGTATGAATGAATATTGTTGTTGGTGTTGTTTCCTAAACACCACCCATCCTCACCTTCATTATTCCCATTATGGCGAGCCTTTGTTTTATAGTTTATAAAAATGGGGGTTTTTAGACGCTTCCGTGAATTAAGTTTATTTGCATTATTAATAACTGAATGAATTAGTACAACGAAATTCGGAAATTAACACCGGCCAACACAAATCCAAGATTATCCAGCGACGAAGTGCGCGCGTAACTTATCATTAGTGCACATTTTGCATATAACACATCTGCAGCGTAAAGAATATTCTGGTGCAAAATCATATCAAACGATGACCTACAAGAAACTGGACTCCAATCCGACATATAAAAATCATAAGGAGGAATGAAATCTACGGCACTGTTTAATCTCTACCTTTTTGCAGAGCACATAACACACAGGAAACTCCAATTCATTAAATAAATATCCAAAGGAGGAATGATATCTCCGGCACTGTTTAATCTCTACCTTTTTGCAGCTCCACATTTTGAACAAAACACACCTGGAGCGTAATTATACCATTTAACATCATGTCAAACGATGGCCTACAAGAAACTGGTCGGAAACTCCAATCCAATAAACAAAAATCCCAAGGTGGAATGCTATCTCCGGCTCTGTTTACATAACATAACAATACCATATAAAGAACAGTCTTTCCAACGACGGCCTACAAGAAACTGTTCGGGGAACTCCAATCCAATATAAATCCCAAGGAGGAATGATACCTCCGTACTGCTTTGCAGTTCCAAAATCTCCTCAAAGCGTTGAAGTCATTAATTACCCTGATGATTGTACGAATATGTCGTCGGATCTCAAAAATAATGTCATATGCGAACTGTTTAGAATGGTTTCAATGCAAAGAATATTATTCGCCATAAAGATGTCAACCTTTTTAGTGCCATGACTGCCAAAGAATACTTCCCCTGAATGGAATTATATATAAAACCTCCAATTTGGCGAATAATCCCCAAGAGTGCCAAATCTGGCAATGAAGAGCCATCGTTGATGTGAGGACAATTTTCGTTGCTGTTTACTGCAATGGCTGCTGAAGTAAGGCTCCGTCCGAATGGAGTACTCAATGATACATTAATAATACATGAATGGTAAAATCGCCCAAAATTCTTAGGATCACATTTGTATATAGCATATTCTGCACGCGCCACCACTATCTGTGATAACAGAAGTAGCTAACTGATAGCAAAGAATCCTAGTTGACAACCACTTACAAAGCTTTAGCGGGTGAATATTCAGATCATCTCCGTGACCGAGCTCCACTTTATGTTTTCCATGGAGTATCTACTTGGTTGTTACCGTGAAACCATGCAATTCTCAATTTTATGTAACTACTTCCACCTCTCAGAGAAGTATAAACAGCGTGAATGTCCACAACAGAGAATATGATTCAGCAACTGGTTTTGGATCAGGTGAGGTCTGGATGGTGTAGTAGGCACTTAGCTCGTAGTGAGTGCGAATGATGGCACCGTGCATATCATCTGTCTCGTCTACGATTATAGAGCCGGACTCCAAGCTGATGGATAAAGATTCAACAAATGAAGGAGAAAAGTTATTCGGAAACACAAATCGAATCTGTAATCTTACTAGTATGTTAGAGCTCCTGTTCCGAAAAAGTCGAAAAACCCTTACATATGACGCGTTTCAAGCATGTGTGACCTTACAAATATCACTGCCGAAGTGAGATACATAAATGAGTTTGGCAGATTTTTCTTGTATCCTATGGAATTTAGTAGAGCATGAATGCAATTCAACTTACAATTAACTGATTATTAATTAATATGTTTGTATATTCTTGGTACAAATTGTAATTGATAGAAATTCCAGGGCGGCCCATTTAAAACTTTAGATTAGAATCGGCTGATTATTTTTTTATTTCTGGTTTTATTGGAAAGGTAGAGCTTTGTCATTTAATAATGGTACACAATATCATTCATACGACTACAGTGACTCGTTATGGATACATTGGATTCTCAATAGTGCTTATTGATATACCCACCGAGATGAAAACGAGCTTCATTCGCTGAACTGAAGGCTTTCTTCTCGAAAAATTTCCACGTAAATTTCTTACAGTTTGTGTTAAAGAAGTTTGGAAGTAAGTTTTTAATAGGGCTGTTTTTCTTTAAGCCGGTATAAACGTTAATAAAAATTTAATTTTTTGCTCAAAATATTGTCGCCAATTACAATATAAATATTTGTATAATTATCCAGACTATGTCCAAAATTTTTGACACAAAATTTGTTTTCACACACACATTGATATTGCTTTTGGCGATAATTTAAAAAAATAATTTTTAATTTTGTGTGAAATTTTAACATTTAGATTTTTGTTATCGCATCTTAGTTATCCAGTCTTAAAGAAAAACAGTCATAATATTTCCCAATAGCATCCCATTTTGCAAATGTCAAACATAAACCTGAAAATAAAGATTAATGTTATGCATTGGCTTCTCAATCGTCACGTGTGTGTTCTCTGAACCTCATATGCGGCAATTTGACTTATTTACATAGCCACCGAAATTAAAATGAGCTTCATCTGAAAACTCGAAAATTTTCCACGTAAATTTGGAATTGGAAGTAAGCTTTTAAGCTTTTTTGTTCGAGCGTATAGTGTTCCATTTTTCAAATGTCAAATATAAACCTGATAATAAAAATAAAAATTAATGTTATTCTACCTTTCAAAGTAATCGGTAGTCCAAATTTAAAATTTTGAATGACCCACCCTATATATCAGCAAGTAAAAAGGCCTTAAGTTCGACTAGGCCGAATTTCGTATGCTCTCCACAGAAAGAGCGGCGTACACACCGAATTTCATTATTGTAGCTACAGCCGTTTTATTGGTACCATTTTTATGCCCTTAAGAAGTAGCAATCCTTAAAATTCATTTGTTTTTATACACTCCACGAGAGTATTATGGCTTTGTGCATTTGTTTGTAACACCCAAAAGGAAACGAGATAGACCCATTGTTAAGTATACCGATCGACTTAGAACACTTTCTGAGTCGATTTAGCAATGTCCGTCTGTCCATCTATTGTTGTAATCAAATTACAGGTCGCAATTATAGTCCGATCTTAACAAAAATTGGCACAAGTAAGTTTTGTGGATTAAGGACGAACGCTATTTAATTTGAGGCAAATCGGTTCAGATTTAGATATAGCCCCCATCAAATGTCACTCCCGATTTGACATTTTCCGCTCTAGAAACCACATATTGTACCCAATTTTCTTTAAATCTGGCACAACATCTTATAATCCATCTAGAAACACCTATGCAAAAATTGGATAAGATCGGTTCACATTTAGATATAGCCCCCATACAAATGTCGCTCCCGATTTGACATTTTCCGCTCTAGAAACGACATATTGTACCCGATTTTCTTTAAATTTGACACAACATCTTACAATCCAACTAGAAATACCTATGCAGAAATTCGGTAAGATCGATTCAGATTTAGACATAGCCCCCTTACAAATGTCGCTCCCGATTTAACATTTTCCGCTCTAGAAACCACATATTGTACCCGATTTTCTTTAAATTTAGCACAACATCTTATAATCCAAGTAGAAACACATATGCAGAAATTAGCTAAGATCGGTTCAGATTTAGATATAGCCCCCATACAAATGTCGCTCCCGATTTGACATTTTCCGCTGTAGAAACTACATATTGTACCCGATTTTCTTTAAATTTGGCGCAACGTCTTATAATCCACCTAGAAACACCTATACAAAAATTGGGTAAGATCGGTTCAGAATTAGATATAGCCCCCATACAAATGCCGCTCCCGATTTGACTTTTGCCGCTTTAGAAACCACATATTGTACTCGATTTTCTTTAAATTTGGCACAACAGCTTATAATCCAAGTAAAAAACCTATGGTGAAAGTCGCTAAGATCGGTTCAGATTTAGATATAGCGCAAATACAAATGTTGCTTCCAAAAGTTTAACCGATTTTGGCCAAACTATACGTATTATATTTCACATATTTCGTTTCAGATTTCAATATATCCCCAAACAAATGTCCTTTCCGATTTAACATTTTTTGTCAAACACATACATTTACAGGATACAAAAATCCTTCCCGTTTTCAATTTTTCACAGAATTAAATTGTATTCGGATTGATAGTGGAGTGTATCATAGAGTCGGCCCCGCCCGACTTTAGCCTTTCCTTACTTGTTGATTTTAACTTCAGCCGTATGGACGTACAATTTTTATCCCTCTTTTCCTGTTTTATCCCTTACAAGTATGTGTCTCGAAGTATACACTTAATAATCCCTATCGCGAACAAAATTTCCCTGGGAATGAATGCCTTACATTTCCAATCATGGTAATTTTTTCAAGTTTATTTTACTTTTTACTTCGATTTGATCGCCTTATTTCTATAATAACGCAAAAAAGTGAAACATATTCCCGAGTTATATTCATATTATCTTCTTACGCCTACAGGGGGCATAGAAAATTCCACGTGAACAAATTCCCCATTTATTAACGATATGGGTGATTTCGAAAGTCTTGTGGAATGTTTCTATCTACTGACGTTCTATTCTTTTATTATTTTTATCTCTTTTTACTCCATTTCTCCCCCTAAAGGAAAAAGTTTTGCAAAACTAAATTTTTGGTTGGTGTTCTCTACATAAGGCGAGTGAATGTATCGTGTTCGAATATAAAGCATACATTTTCAAAAATTTTGTTTAAATACTCTAAAAATAAATTATAAATTCATTCCTTGTTAGGGAAAAAATTTCCGATTTCTCCCATTTTCAATCCCCACCGATCTGCAACCATTAGACACGCGTGTGGAAAATTTGAACCCCCGTGCTTTCAACAGGCCGACAGGCCGACAGACCAGACGGACATGGGCTTAGAATTTTACCACGACCCAGAATATATATACCGATGAATGTTGCAAGGTTGCAACAATTACAAAATGGATATCTATTCCATCCTAAAGTGGAGGGTATATAAATGGGCCGAACTTCGTTTTGTTCAAGACACTCGAGTCAATCTCTGAGAACAGCACCTACTAAATTGAAGTAATCGACTTTGTATTAAGTGCTTTTTAGGAAATGCAGTTCTGAGCTGCATTCCCCGCCCATATGTAATACTTATCATCTGTTGCACATGTTTTTTAGTTGCGCACTGACATTCACTGCGTGGCTGCCGACCATGTGACATATGCGCAGTTGTAAATAAATGCATTTAAGAAAATACAGCGTAATGAGTGAAGAGCAGGGCTGCATTTTCGAAAAATCTCTAAGACACATTCAGACTATCCTAACGCATATAACAAACTGTCAAAAAGGGTGTGTGAGAAGATTATAAGAAACTTGATTAGGAGAGGAATGACATGTAAACTTTGACAGACTTTATTTTTCGATGAATTTCACGGAGGTACTAACAAATGCATACATATTTAAATATGTTGATAATAGTACCACAATTGATACGAATTTATGTTATTAATTATTGCCTGTTGCTTGCAAATGTTAACTCACCAAAATTTTGTAATTTTAACAATTTTAATTTCTGCGCGTTTGTACAAATATGTACATACATACATATGTATTTCCACATTCCTCATTATTGACTTTGCATTTGCTATTCAAATGTACATTGTCATTAATAACTCTTTAACGTGATATGCATTTTATTTCTGTGATGGCTGCAAAAGATTTTGCATTCCATTTTTTGAATTCCATGCGTTTTCTCGACAATAATGTAAAGTGTGAAAAATCGATGCCGTAATTGTTCTGCATCTATATACATCCCTATACAAATCACATACATACATACTTGCAAACACGCACCCGAATTGAAAGTGTCAAAACCCCCCTCTGAATATGTCATTTACGAATTGGACTGCCCTGCCACCACCAACAAACACGGTTAATTGGCGGATACGTCAATTGATAAGGTCACGCGATTAAACGCCGTTGGACTTTTTGTGGGGTTACGCAAAGAAGCGTGCCGCTTGTTGGAGCATTTAAAAACACAGCAGTCGTACGCACTGGCATCTAACACAATTTGGATGGAAAAAAAATACCGAATGTTAGTAGATCTAATGCGTGTGGGCGGGACTTTAGACAACAGTTTGCAAATAAACCATCATATCTATCATAATCGATACTATTAATATATGATGATTTATTTATTTTATAATAACAGTAGGGATCTTGTGAGATTTGATAGTTTATAATCTTTAAATGTCGTTCTTGTCGTACACTTCATCTTATCTTATCAATATGTCGTCTCAGCACATGCTGAGAAGACATATGATTGTTGCAAGCATAATATGATTACCATTGTATGGATGTGAAACGTGGCTTACATCAGTAGACCTAAATGCTAACCTTCAGGGATTTGTGAATATGGTGGCCGAACAACTGGATATCAAATGAAGAATTATATCACCCAAAAATGGTCTACCAAAAAACTTAAAAGAGGAATCACCAAATTATATATGTCTTTCCCTATTTGTTTCTTTGTCGCATTTATTTATATTTGTGGCCAGTTTATTTTTGAAATTTGATACGCGTGTACAGTCTCTATTAAAAAGTGGAAGTGTATCATTAGAAGATGTTTTTTTTTTTCGAAAAATAAACGCCCAGAAATTAGAATAATTCAGAAATTAGAATTGCCTCAAAAACAAAGCGGTTCTAATTTGCGAGCGTCTACTGTAATAACGTTTCACTTTATTTTCTCATTATTTCAACAACTTTTTTATTATGAAACGTGAAATAATCTTTTTCTCATTTATTTTTATTAAAAGTTGAAGTGTTATAACGAAAATTACTACTTTTTTACTACGCGTGGAAATATTTGTAGTGCCCGTTTTGTCGCGTCCGTATTTCTGCTGTACCTAATTAAAAAATCTAAGAGATAATTCTCATATTTCATAAATCTACGAACAAAATATATCCTCTGACCTTCACTTACATGTATATATGGAAAAACAAAGTTCTCAAAAAATCGCTGAACTTTGTATATTTCTATAAGAGCTTCAAAAGTACTTCTGTTTTTGTAGCGTCCGTTTCAATGTAAAATTTTACTAATTTGTATTAAATCATGACGATATATTTTTAAAATGTTCTACTCTTTAAGCGCTTTAGATCACTAAAAAGACTGATCGACTTTTTCAGTTTCTTTCTTGTTTTTGGTGTAGTTTAAGGCGTGCGAATGTCGTGTCCGGACCACTGGGAGATGTCCATATGCCATCAGCGTTCAATTCAAACTGAAATGCGAGAACGAAGATAGAAGTGGCTGGGACACACCTTACCGACGATGTAAGTCGAGAAGCCTTGGAATGGAACACGCAAAAGTCAAGAAGACGTGGCAGGCCGAGCTGGTTACGAAGTGTTCTGAAAGAATTGCGTGCCTATGACCAAAATATAACATGGCAATAATTAAAAAAATTAGGAAATAGCCGTAGATTGGATAGCTATGCATAAAAGCAATCAATAATACGGCTGTTTTTCTTTAAGCCGGGATAACAAGCTGCGATAACAAAAACTTTAATAAAAATTTAATTTTTCGTTCAAAATAAAAAATTTTCACATTGTCGCCAACTACAATATAAATATATGTATCAAAAGAAATTTTCAAAAAAATATTTTGTGTCGACTTTATTGGACTTAGCCTCGATATCCATCATTTTGACTTACACTGGATAATTATCCAGGATAAGTCATACATTTTTAACACAAAATTATTTTTTCACAATTGACATTGCTTTTGGCGACAATTTTAAAAAAGAATTTTTTTATTTTGAGTGAAATTTTAACATTTTATTTAGATTTTTGTTATGGCAGCTTAGTTATCCAATCTTAAAGAAAAACAGCCATAATAATAGTATTTTTTTTTAATTTTCCGTAAAGTGAACCGATCTAGCGGACAGTTCGTGTAAAATCTGTCATCTGTAACTCTTGGTTATGTCTATTCAGATACGATGAAAATGGGTTTAAGCTACTTATCTCGATCTGAATAGCGTTCAATAAATAATGCTCCATTCAGCATTGTCAGATGATATAATTGAATGGATGCATCACTCATTCGCTTGTTAAATGACATGACGCACTTCATTGTTGTCGTCACAGACACGCCAACGATTTTAAGCCACAATTATTTTTAACACGATATAAGTGTGTCCTTCTTTTTTAGTACTTTATCACATCTGTGATTATTTTAGGATCACAATATTCTACATATACCCGTAAGCAAATTAGTATTCAATGCATCAGCATCAACATTCCCGCTGCCCCGCTCACTGGTGTTTGTTTGTTGGAATAGCCATTCCAATATTCTGGAGGTGTGCGTCAATTTATCTGTCGTCATTATATTTTCACTTCGAATGACTAACAGCGTCACGGCACTTAAGTCCCGTGATTCAGCGGACAGGCAAAACCGTAAATACAAATTGGTTGATATCGGTTTAATTCTGTGTTGAGTTTTGCAGTGGCGAATTATGTTAATTTGGCTTATAAATATGGAAACATCTTGTGAAATACGGTGGAAACGAAGACAAAGAAGGAAGGCATGTCGTTTTTTGCTTAAAACGTTCGTTTCCCTGCTCGAAATATTGATCAGGGACAGCATATGACCAATTCCAGTTTTTTGGGGTGACACAGATTCTGATGAAAGCTCGAGCGGTTGTTGCACAACTACCTTCTTAGAGCTTACCGATAGTTAGATATTTTAAAATCCATGCGAACTGACATTTATAGCCATTAATTAGCTGCAAAAATATTAACTTATAATGTTATTATTGGGAAGATTGACGCAGGCATAAAAAACAACACCTAACTCCAAAATTTCATCTACACACTGAATCTTACCCCAATTGATAAAATAGCCATCAGGACTTCTACATTTACCAAATGAGATCTTGTAACATTTCAAAGGATTAATTTCTAAACAATTAGCAAAACAACAAGCAGATGTGACGTCCAAATCACTTTGAAGACGAAAAACTTTTGCGATGGATTTTAAACGTAAAAAATCAAATACTACTAATGAAAAATTGGACAAAAATGCAACATAAAATAAAAATTACAGTGGTAAAACACGATTTTTGGAGGTGTTTTCAGTAGCGTTTGGCTCACAGATGGCTTCAGATCATTCAGATTATCAATAAACAATCCAGTCTTCATTTCTGGAGGGAGACATCTGTAGTTTTTGGATTTATTTTAATTGTGCCCCCTCCTTGCTTTATACGAAGAGTTTTGATACTTTTATATTCTTTATGATTGACTTTTATAATTTCAGAAATTCTTCTTATTTTCCATTTGTTTGGAAATTTTTTTAATGGCGACAATGTGAACAAATATTTGTTTTTAATTTTGAGTAAAATATTTTTGGGGATGATCACTGGTTGGGGATTTTGCGGAATTGTGCAACATGACTTTCGATAGAGAATAAATTGACAACACTGGATATAATCCACTTTTCAGCAGAAAATCTGATATGGAAACAAAAATTCATCTTCTTCGACACATATTGTCTTTGACCTGATCAGGTTTCGAACATGGGTTGGTCCGCACCACGACGGAAATTGATGGTGAATATAAAGACACATGAGATTCATCTCCAAAGAAATTTCACCACTCATTGTTGTTATGGATGGTTGTCTTGAAAACCCTACAGCAAATCGTAATGAGAAAGGTTTCAGGTAGAAAACAACGCTCTTCAAAATGCTTTGTGGTGAGGTTTTTGGGTTTATACATATAATACGCCCGGACGCGACATTCGCACTACTTAAACTACTCCAAAAAAAGAAAGAAACTGAAAAAGTCGATCAGCCTTTTTAGTGTTCTAAAGCGCTTAAAGAGTAATACATTTTAAAAATATATCGGCAGGATTTAGTACATATTAGTACAAAATTATAAACAATTTTACACGGAAACTGACACGACAAAAACAGAATTACTTTTGAAGATCTTGTAGAAATATACAAAGTTCAGCGATTTTTGAGAACTTTGTTTTTCCATATATACATGTAAATGAAGGTCAGAGGATATATTTTGTTCGTAGATTTATGAAATATGAGAATTATCTCTTAGATTTTTTTAATTAGGTACAGCAGAAATACGGACGCGACAAATATTTCCACTCGTAGTAAAAAAAAATTAGTAATTTTCGTTATAACACTTCAACTTTTAATAAAAATAAAAGAGAACAAGTTAGCTTCAAGTTTCATAATAAAAAAGTTGTCGAAATAAGGAAAAATAAAGTTAAAAGCTATTAGTGTGGTCTGATTTCATTTTTTTGGTAGACCTATTTTGGGAGATGCCCATATGTGATTTTCATAAAATGTAGATATATATACAACTATAGATATATATGCATCAGCCCGCGTCACGCCGCCGGGATATAACGGAGTTCTAACTCCGTCAAATCTTACTACCAAAATAGACAACCCACTTAAAATTACAAAAGAAAATATAACTGTTGACTTAGACAACCTACTAGTACTACTGTAAAATATATGGAACTTTCTTAGAATTTGGTATCCCACTATATGATGACGTCTATAGAAAGATGAATGATTGTATTTTGATTTGAAACTCGCATTTATATAAGTCAATTCCAGTATGCGCGTCCATGTGTTTCTCTAAAAAACATTAAACAACAGCTACTCTATTGTGCTTCTTTAGTGTGTAAAAGTAGCTAGAGCTTTACCCTTCTTTGGAAGGATTATGATATTCAAGATGTCTGGTCAAATATGCCTCACATGAGAAGCTGTAATTGCAAAAATATTTATTAAATTCATCCATATTATAAATTTTGGAAATGGATTCCCACTCCCAAAAAAATAATTGTATGGAATAATAATATGAAATTATGGGAACATTTGCTAATATTGGCCATTACTTGCAAAAAAAATAAAAGAAAATAAATAAAATAAAAGGTATTAAAAACCAATAACGTTCTGATCGAATAACAGAACGAGCCGGTAAATCAGCCGCCGTCCCATTTTGAGTAGCGCCGCCAATAATTCTGTTTCGGCTTGTAACTCTGTAACTCGGGCGGGGCCGACTATATGATACACTCCACTTTCTATCCGAATATTTCCGAAGATTTCCTTCTTAAGAGGAAATTACTTGATCGAATAGCTGAAATTCGAATCTATTACATTCAAAACTCATAGATTTTTCAGCAGAAAATCTGATTTCCCGGCTTTTGTTTATCAACAAGTTCAACAAGAATTACAAAAGCAAAGTTTTAGCAAATCAGCATAATAGCATAGTTCATATCTTTTAGTTAAAAAGTCGCCTTACATTTTTTATTTTTCCTCTAACCACACAAGGAAACAAGTAAGGAAGGGCTAAAGTCGGGCGGGGCCGACTATATGATACACTCCACTTTCTATCCGAATACAATTCAACTCGGTAAAAAGTGAAAACGGGAAGAATTTTTGTATGTTTCCAATTGTCAAATCGAAAAGAATATTTGTATCGGGGCTATATCCAAACATGGATTAAAATGACTAACTTTCAAAATAAGTTCTTCCAGTTCAAATATAACGTGTTATTCTCACTTCAAAGAAATTCAGTGAAAATTCGTGGTTTCTGGGGCGGAAAAAGTCTATCTGAGAGCAAAATTTGTATTGGAGCTATATATAAATCTGAACCGATATGAACTATTTTCACCATGGGTGTTTCTAGTTGAAATATAAGAAATTTGAAAGATTTGAAAAAGAATAAAATATGTGGTTTATAGAGTGGAAAAAGTGAAATCGGGAGTGAAATTTGAGTAGCAGCTATATAGAAATCTGAACCGATCTGACCCATTTGCACCATGGCTGTTTATAAAACAATTATAAGATATTTCGCCTAATTTGAAGAGGGTCTGTTAAAATATGTATATATAAATATCTATATATAAATCTGAACCAATCTGACCTATTTTCACCATAAGTGTTCCTAGTTTAAATATTAGATGTTTTGCCAAATCTGAAGACAATCTGATACAATATGTGGTTTCTAGAGCGGAAAAAAATCGGGAGCGAAATTTGTATGGGAGCTATATGTAAATCTGAGCCGATCTTACCTAATTTCTGCATATGTGTTTCTAGTTGAACTATAAGATGTTTTTTGAGGAAAATCTGTTAAAATATGTGGTATCTAGAGTGAAAAGAGTCAAATCGGGAGTGAAATTCGTATGGGGGCTATATCTAAATCTGAACCGATTTTCGTCAAATTAAATAGCGTTCGTTCTTATCCCGAAAAACTTCGTTGTGCAAAGTTTCATTTGGTTCTGTCTACAATTGCGACCTGTATCGTGATTACAAGAATAGATGGACGGACAGACAGACAGACAGACGGACATTGCTAAATCGATTCAAAAAGTGATTCTAAGTCGATCGGTATAATTAACAATGGGTCTATCTCTCTTCCTTTTGGTTGTTACAAACAAATGCACAAAGACATAATGCTCTCGTGGAGTGTAGAAAAATGGGAAGTTATTCTCCAAATTAATATATTTTGTATTTGGTTTGGAAGTAAATCGTATAATTTTGGAGATCGTTGGCGACATCTGTCAGAAGCGGTTCGCTTTGGAATACAAACGAAACATAAACACGTCCTCTACGAATTACAGTATGTGTTTATATAATTTGTAATTTGAAAACAAAAGTAAACGTTAAGAACTATGATTTGGTTCGATCATATCTGTTTTTTACTAATTTATTCAATGTTACTCCATATAATTGCTTCAGTAATTTTTTGAAATGTTTGCAAAAAGTAATGCATTTTATACTAATGACTTGTCGTTATTCTGAACACGACTGATAATTAAGAGCAATTTTCGTATTTGAACATACATACACATGTATCTCTTATTTGTGACATCGCAATTAAAAAAAAAATGTTTGCAAAACGACTTTGAAGTTTTCCATCTGAAAAGCTATGCAGAATTATAAAAATATATACATATTACATACATATTGACAAAAAGGGTGGAAAAGAAGCTATCATTACAGATAAGAATTACAGCTGTGATAATTCGAGACAACTTTTTCCCATTCTCGTAAAGTTAATCATAAAGTAAACAAGAGGTCGTAAAGTTTGGCCGGGCAGAATCGTATATACCCTTTTGCAGCACGAAGCGGATTCAACAGTATTGCCAGTTGAGTATACGGGCGTCATACGACTTTTAAGGCACTACTTGAGAGTCCTCTTTATGATGACAATTTGATTTAGAACACACACCATTATATAGATGAGAGCATAAAGGTGATAGCAGGAGCCCAGCTGACTGACATTTTTTTCATTCAAAAGTAACCGAAACAGTCAAATCCCATATATTTTGCTTTGACAGTATGGCTCACCATTCAAAAAATTACTTGTATTTTGTTGGTGCCGAATTTGTTGTTGTTCTAGTGCTATCACCTATATAAATACGCCTTGGATGAGAGTAAAACAAGAAAATACAAAAATTATCAATAATTAGAATTAGATCCAAATGGTTACGGGTTATTTTTAAATTTTCGCAGTGTATTAGGATTAGATGATCTCTGAGGTTTAAGTTTCAACGACTTGATGGAATCCTCTACACTTCACACGTGCCCTTCTGTCCCAATAAACTCACATGAACCTGAAGTACGTTGATCTCACAGTTTCAGAAAATTCCACTTGCCTCCCACAAGTGATGTTCAGGGAATTTGAATTTCTCATGACATATTATAAAAAGATAACAAAACAAATAAATATACACAAATTCGGTTTTTTATTATTGTTTATTATACGAATTTTTTTTATTTTATTTACTTGATGCGGCAATAAATCCAATTTTGTATGAAGTGTATCATGACATAAGACAATTAATTTCTCATTTAATGACACATATCCAAAACGCTGGACAGATTTCAACATTTCAATCCATGTTTATTTAAAAATTTACTTCAAATTTGATCTTTGTGGATGTACTAAAATTCTAAGGGTCAATTTTATGAGGAACATTTCATTTTTTACAAGTTTAAAATAATATAACGTTTATTTTTGCATTTTTAAACGAGCAAACGATTTTCAATAACTTTGGTTTTTGTTGCTGTATTGACCGATAGTCATTAGTTTGCCATTATTTTTTTGCACTCGACTAGTTTTATATTTTGAGAAGCTAGCAATTTTATGAAACTGAATCTGAATTTGTGTAATGAATTCGTTGATTGCTACCCCTAAAATTTTTCTCATCGACTACTTTCACTATCAAATAACAAAAAAGCAAATAATTTCATTATTTTTTCTGCATACTTATCACGCTTAAATAATGGAATACGAAAAAAGGCTTGGCATTCCATTCTTTATGAGTGGCAGAGAAGTCATGCGATTTATCGGGACAAAAAGTGATACCACTTAGTCACATAATGTTAATCACATAATGCCTCTGGAGGGAGACTTAAGGCTTACTCACCACAATTGTATACCCTCCATCAAAGGATGGACAGTACACTAAGATTGTCAAATCGTTTGTAACATTTCATTATTGATTTGAAGCGCCACGAAAATATATGTACGTGGTCGTCATAATATTCTAAATGATGGGTGTGGAATGTAAATGGAAATCTGTACAGATTCTGCGACAATGACTGGAAATACTCTTAACGTAAATTTTGGTGGTATTTTTTTGTAAATATTTGAAAATATTTAAAGCATTATTTTTACGTATTATCGCTTCGATTGACAAAACTTACTTCCATTGGCTTTCGTAACACCTTAACTTTGGCAGATAACACGCCTTCAAAGTTTATAAGGGTTCTGCGCAGTCCGAAATATTTTCCTATTTCCCCGATCTTTATTTAGAATATTTCCAGAAACACCGTACACTTTCTACTTCGACGAATCATTAAATACAACCTTCATTGAATAATGTTAACATTTTGACGTCAAAAACGAGGAGAAAAAAATGACACAAATTTTATATAATTAAAAAAACAGCAGTTTTTTGTCGATTTATTTTTGAATCAATCTATTTATTGGCGATTTAAATTTGAATTTTTAGTGTATGTCGACAAAAAGATAATATCCAAACGATGTGTCGTGGTACTATATCAATTTATTTTTACTTCGAAGAACTTTTTTCAAGACGTCAATTTTAAATTCAAGCTTGTTTCTTCATAATTTGGTTTTATTTCAGTTTTTCGTTTGTTTTATTTTGGTCTGTAATCAATATTGCATATACGCATACTTACATATGCAACTCAATGAGATGCTTGCATATGTGCTTGGTGGGATTTTTTAAAACGGATATTCGGCAAGTGATTTGTGCTTCTCATTCGTTTGCGTCGTCATTTGCTTAAAGAGGCCGGGTATGTTGTTGAAAAGTCGCTGCGAATTCACCTGACGAAGCCTATCATTTGTAAATAAATTTGCATTCTATAAAATAAAGATGCAAAATGGTCTTGAGCTAGGTCAATATCCCAGTTCAAATCAAATTATGTTTTATGTTACATGAAATTTATTTTTCATTCTAATTGGAAAAGTTCTCCAGGAGTAGGAGTTTGTTTTTAAAAACATTACTTTAAAGGAAATATTTTTGAAAATATTGCTTACACCCTTGTATTTTGCAATTGGTTCAATCAATTTTTACCTGATCATTGTTTCAATGTCTTTGGGAGTACTTTTATTCTAATTTCTTCAAAGACCGATTTGCTTCTCATTTCCTTAGACATACACATAAGGTAGTATTTGGCTTGTTGTGTGCTTCAATTATTTCATGGATTAGTCTTCAGAGGTTAATTTAGGAACTCTGTGCTATTGACATAGTACTAAAGGGTTTTCTATCCCATGCCCCTAAGTTGGGTCAAGTCTAGTAAGCAGTCATTTCCTAAGAAACAACATCTACTTTGCGAACGCTGTGCCCTGACATAGGAAAGTCATCTTCGAATATCAGTCAAAAACAATAGCACCAGTGAACAAGTCTGTAAATTCCCCTAAATTTCATCCGCCGAAAGTCCGATCAGACAACTCTGCACTATCTTTGAAATTTCTCGGAGCTAAATTTTGTTGTTTTATCATACCAGAATTATGCGACGTTTCTGCACATTTTCTGAAGGAAATTTTTGTTTCGTTTGGAATGAATTCCCTTCACTACCATGTCAGCTTTCGAGAGTCACTTGAAATAGCATTTTAGTTCTTCAATAAATACAACCTAGACTTGTGTATATTTATATTTTATTTCATGAAATTATGATATTTAATTTCACTACATCACATGAACATTTTTTATACGCAAATATATATTATTAAAATACCTAAAAACTATTTTCCAGAAAAAATCGATACAAATGTCGGAGCAATTTCGGATGTTTTATTAGACTTCTTTCCGAAATTTGAGCGACAAATTGGAAAGATTGTCAGAAAAGTCGAACCAATATCGGATGTATGGTTAGACTTCTTTCCGAAATGGGTCCGACAAATCATACAAATGTCCACAAAACGGTCGGACAACTCGTATGTTTCGTATGTTTTGTTAGACTTCTTTCCGAAATTTGTCCGATAAATCGAACAAAGAATCATAAAGCTGTCGGAAAAGTCAGATTATTTTCGGCTGTTTGGTCAGACTTTATTGAGACATGTTGAAAAATCTTTCTGAATTTCCTCCATATTTTAGTTCAGAATTCTTATAGAATACTATCCGAATTTCCCAAGACAAATTTACGTTTTTTTGTATGTTGATGGTAACAAAGCACACATCATACACACATGCAAGTGTGTATATATGTCCAGCATAAGTTTTACCGTGTCAATATTTGTTCATGTATTTATTTTTTGTTTGCTTTACTTCGATCTGTAATGAATAACATTTAGCCAGAAAACTATGAAAATTTATTGATAACAAACCAAAGTAAAATAAACGAAACAAGTAAGGAAAGGCTAAAGTCGGGCGGGGCCGACTATATAATACCCTACACCACTCCCTGCGTATGTACCTCGCTTTGATTACTAAACCCATTTATTTCATGGGAGCAATTTTATGTAGTTCATATAAATTACACTATAAATTAATCTTTAGTCATCTTTAACGAATATGGTTAATAATATGGTAATTGATCCAATTATCCGACAGACAAATACAAATTATACAGTAGTAATAGGATGAATCGGACCGACATTTCAAAAGGGGGCCTATAACTACATTTTGGGCCTGGTCCAAAACATGGGCCTATATATTTCTCATTCACGGTAGGTATTCCTGGTTGAAAAATACCATGATCTGCAAAATTTGATGAAGATCCGATGTAAGATGTAGTTTCTAGAGCTGTAATAGATCAGAATGGGACCCCATTTGGGTTATACCAAGGTATGAACATATGGGCATCTCCCAAACAAGTAAGGAAATGCTAAAGACGGACGGACTTTCTATCTCATTACAATTCAATTCGGTAAAAAAGTGAAATCGGGAAAGATTTTTGCATCCTGTAAATGTATGTGTTTGACAAAAAATGTTAAATCGGAAAGGACATTTGTATGGGGGTATATTGAAACCTGGAACGATGTGACCCGCTTTCACCATGTATGTTTATTGGTGAAATATAATATGTAAAGTTTGGCCAAAATCGGTTAAACATTCGGGAGCAACATTTGTATGAGGGCGATATCTAAATCTGAACCAATCTTACCCACTTTCACCATAGGTGTTTCTAGTTAGATTATAATATGTTGTGCCAAATTTAAAGAAAACCGGGTGCAAGATGTGGTTTCTAGAGCGGAGGGAGTGACATTTGTTTGGGTCTATATCTAAATCTGAACCGATCTTACCCAGTTTCAGCATAGGTGTTTCTAGTTCGATTATAAAATGTTGTGCCAAATTTAAAGAAAATCGGGTACAATATGTGGTTTCTAAAGCGGAAAAAGTGAAATCGGGAGCGACATTTGTATTGGGGCTATATCTAAATCTGAACTGATCTTACCCAATTTTTGCATACGTGTTTCTAGTTGGATTATAAGATGTTCTGCAAAATTTAAAGAAAATCGGGTACAATATGTCTTTTCTAGAGCGGAAAATGTCAAATCGGGAGCGACATTTGTATGGGGGCTATATCTAAATCTGAACCGATCTTACCCAATTTTTGCATACGTATTTCTAGTTCTAGGATTATAAGATGTTCTGCCAAATTTAAAGAAAATCGGGTACAATATGTGGTTTCTAAAGCGGGTCTAGCTCGATTATTTCTTGGTGTTACAAACATTTGGCGCGAAAATAACTTATAATACCCTAGGGTATAAAAATACAAAGAAATGCGCAAAACGTTTGCTGGGTTAATATATTAATGATATGATTGCAAGATGGCAATGTGTAATTTGTTACTTGGTTTTGAATGATATTCGAAAAGTTTGGGATAATTATTGACATAAAGAGATGTGGTATTTTGTTGAAACATAGCTGGAAAAACTTCCGATGATGGTCTTCATTGATCAGAAATCATGATAAAGGTCTTGGACAAACATGCAATATTGTCACCACGCCATTTGTAACAAGTAAGGAAAGGCTAAAGTCGGGGCCGACTATATGATACCCTACACTTTCTACTGCACTACATTTCAATTCGGTGAAAATCTGAACGGCATTTGTATGGGAGCTATATATATTGTCACAGATGTTTCTAGTTAAAATATGAGGTGTTGTACCAAATTTTATCAAAATTGTTTAAATTTACCGTTTCTAGACCGGAAATTTTCAAATAGGGAACGAAATTTGTATGGTGGCTATACCTAACTCTCAACCTTAGATATAAGGCGTTGTTCAAAATTTTATAAAAATTGCTGCAATTATGTGGCTTCTAGAGCAGACAAAGTCAAATCGGGAGCAACGTTTCTATGGGAGCTATATCTAAATTTGAACCGGTTTGCTTCAAATTATATAGGGTCCTTCGTCGGCATGCAAAAATTGTTTGTGTCAAATTTCGTTAGAATCGGACAATAATTGCGACCTGTATCGTGATTACAAGATTAGATGGACAGACAGACGGACATGGCTAAATCGATTCTAAAAGTGATTCTATGTCGATCGATATAATAAACCGCCTCCTTTTGGGTGTTACAAACAAATGCACATAGACATTATAGCCATTGGTGTAGGGTATGAAAAATAAATAAAAATACAGCTACAAAAGGTCTTGAGCCAAGACGACATACCAAATAAAACAAACAATGTATATCAATTTAAAATCGCTTGAACGAATTGCAAAATACAGGGATATGAATATACGCTTGTAATTAGGATTTTTATTTTGAGGGAATGTTAGTATAGACTATACGTCTATAAATAATAATTTAAGGGTGGTGACATGGAAAGTCACGGTTAAAATCTTTTTAAAAGAAGAATATTTCCTGAAAATTTCAAAAAATCGGAGCAATGCGAACATTGGTTTATCCGCTTTGACATGCAATGCCTCAAATATATTTTATCCAAATTTAAAATTGACACAATTATTTTTTTCATCTGTCAAAATGTTAAAAATAATTGATACCTAAAAATTATTTTGGTTTTGCCGAAATACACTAAAAACTGACATTCTCAACAAATATTATTAGAGACTTTTTGCCAACACATTGAGATAAACCAAAATATTTAATATACATCTGATACTATTAGTTAGTTTTGCACTGCAAATATCAGTAGATAAAATCGGATTTTTTCTTTTTTACGATATCACGTGATTATGGAACACCATCCATGTCAATGTAATATTTGGCCCAAATCACAAAGTACTTTAGCCCCTGTATCATATCCCAATGCTGCCACATTCATCTTGTCAAATTGATCAGTGTGGCAACGCTTGGCGACAATTACAAACCCATGCGGGACCCATCAATCATCACATTTTATATAATTTTAAATGTAAATATTAATTTTTTTGTTGTTTTTTTTTTTTTTTTGCGCTATTGTTACAGCCAATTATAATCCCGACGACGATGAAGAGTATCTGGCCTCTAAGAAGAATGGCAACATATTGGGACGCATTCAACCATCGGACAACAACAATCTGACAGTGCCAACAATTGTCGTCGACCAGCCACTGCGCAGAGGGCATTCGTCAGCGTTATTCAGGTATTAATTGGAAAATCACACACGAACACACACTCAATTATCTATAACACGCTCAATAATGTGTCGTATAATCACACAAAATGAATTGATTTGAATTGACAATTTCTTTTATTTATTTATTCCATTTTAATCATTTTCGTTGTGTTTGGGCAAATCATTAACACAGCAATGGCAAAATCCACGAAGAAGACTATCGCCGCGAAACACAGACAAATGTGCCCATGGTGGGACCCGAAATCCTTGCCGTCTTTGCCAATTCACAAATATTCCAGGATCACCAGCCCACCAAATTGAATCGCATCAGCACGAAGCCGAATTTGGCCGGCATCCATACGCCCAAGCGCGAGATGCCCACCACGCCCAAGGAGTCGGACCAAGATCGCTTGCTGAGACGTCTGGAAGGTAATAATGAGTCCACACCGTTCTTGCCTAGAAGCAATTGCACAAGTAACGGCGGCAGTGGCCGCAACACGCCCGGCAATGCCACGCCCCATTTAAAGGTTAAATTCTATTTAAGCTGAGGAGGAATGTGGCGCATGCGCAATCCAATCCAATTCAAACCAATCAAATTGAAATGAAATGAATCAACAAGTATTATTTTCTTAATTTATGTAATTGCATACACAATTATACATGATATGCATGCTATACATACTTATATAATTAAGTAAGTCTCAACGATTCGAAGAAGTGCTGAAACCGAAATGTCTCAATGCCCGGCAACACTGGCAGCAAGTTTTTGTCTTTGAATATTGAATAACATAACCTCAACTGTATTAAATGTAGTGGTAGTTGTAGTTGTATTTTCTTTTCTATTCTTTTTTATTTTATTTTATGCCAAAGATTAAGTTTTCTGTTCTGTTTTTTTGTTTTTCTTTCTGAGTGTGTTTATTGTGCCGTCTCGTTATTTATAAGGAATCCATTGTTATTTTGAAATTTCGTTTTATTTTATTTTTCTATCGAATGAAACAAAAAGCCATCGTCATTAATTAATCATAAGGTCTTGATAACATTTTTCGTTAATACTATTCTTTTGCCTTTGTTTGTTTTTGTTTTGTACTTTAATGTTTATGAGAAATAAATCATTGACAACATGTTTATTAACTTGTACAATACGAAAAGTATGAACGTTAATTGAAATTTTCTTGGGGAGAAACAGAAAGAGCTGACTGAGTGTATGTACGTTAGAGTGGCTTTTTTTGTGAGGAAGGAAAAAATGTTGTTGATGTTCCCGACTAAAATGAAAGATTGGTTTGTTTTATGTATTCTCCCAAGATATTTCGCTTTTATCATTGTCCGTTCGTTAGCTGGACGCGTTTCAAATAATCTCCATAAATCAGGTTTTTCTTGAATAAAATTCACGATGAGAATGATATTGAGAAAAATACCGCTAGGAATTAAAATCCGACCCGAGCCTTATCAAACCATATTAAAAACTTGCAATATGACCCAGTATAAAGGACAGATTTATACTATTTTAGTGCAATTTTTGATGCCTTTTTTATAAAAACCGCAATAACTTCCACATTTTTAGTTCGATTTATGTTTTTAGGGGCTCGTTGGAGAGATATTGATAACCAATTGGAATTTTAAGGATTTTCTAACCCATTAAGGGCCGCAAATTTTGTTCTTACTGTTAATAGTCAGTGGGTTTAATTTGAAGTAAAAACTTTAAGTTGGGATTATTTGCATCGTAAACACATTCTAGTCTTATATAAAGCTAATTTTTGGAAAAAATTCAATCATTTAAAAATTTCCCCCTTAAAAATTTAAACATGAATACATAAACTTTTTAAAGGGGAAAAATTGAAATGGTTGTTAATGTTAAATTAACAGAGATAGACGCATGAAATTCAAAGTATATTTAACAGATGTTCTTCTCTTTCATTTGATACCCATATCGCCATTGTATGACACGCAAAAGTAAATTAGAGAAACATTTACATCCTTTGAAATTAAAAGTCCTGTAAAAAAAGTCAAACGACCACGAAATAAAAAACTGAGTATGAGTTTTCTTATTAGTGACCTATAGTTTCACTTCCATATAATCTCATTCTTGGGAGAGAAAACATGTCGCACGGTTTTATTGTAACATCTTATTCAAGTTTTCCTCCCAATTTATCCATTGATATACCCAAATTTCAGATGTTTTTTCTTTTTTCAAAAATTGGCTTTTTGTAAGACTAGAATGTGTCTACGATGCAAATAACCCCTTATTTCAGATTCTACATCACATTTAACCCACTGAGAACCAACAGTAAGAAAAAAATTGTCGGGCCTTAATGGGTTAGGAAGTGATAAAAATGTCAATTGGTGATCAATACCTCTTCAACGATCCTACAAAAACACGAATCGAACTAGAAATATGGAAGTTATTGCGGTATATAAAAAATGCAACAAAAATTGTACAAAAATGTTAAAATTCTACCCTCTATTGTGGGTTACAATTTTATGTTTTTTAACACGGTTTGATAAGTCTCGGACCAGGTTTTAATTTCTAGCAGTTTCTTTTTTAAATACCATTCTCACCGTGAATTTTATTCAAGAAAAACCTGATTTATAGAGGTTATTTTGAACGCCTCCAGCTCACGAACGGACAATGATAAAAGCGAAATATTTTGGGAGAACACATAAAACAAACCAATCTTTCATTTTAGTCGGGAACATTCACAAATTTTATTTTGAAGCCACTCTAATGTACATGTCTCGTGTTTTGACTTTCGATTAAATTTAAAGGGAGATATTTTGATTTGTTTCGTTTTGTTCAGACCATCGATTAGATGTGAATTGAAAGTTGGAATGGGTGTGCTGTGCGATAGCCCACTGAAGAGTTTTGTTTGAGATGTGTTGTATATTAATTTGGTTCTCAAATGTTTCGATATAAGTAAGTAAGGAAAGGCTAAAGTCGAACGGGACCGAATATATTATAACATCGCCTCTCTGTTCTAACTCAAGGTTTTTACTTTCAAATCTGGTTATTCCGGAAAATCCGATAATCTTCAAATGGGAATACATTCCCAATCGGGGCTTTCTCAACCCTACATTAGACGTTATTCCCCATGATTCAGCAGTAAGATATCGAATCCTAGAGACATTGGTATGACAATCCATGGACCAAAAAAGGGGATTTGCCTGGGACTCTAACAGATATTCCTCGATATATCGAGATGTCACAAATCTGAAGGAAATGAGTTGCCGTCAACGAGAAACAAAAAAATATGTATTTGCCCGCATTCTCAGATTTTGTATTTTTTATAAGAGGTTTGTCAGACGAAATCCGTTTAAATTGGATTTTGGGCGCATATCCAAAGGCAGCAATAGGTGACGCTGCTAATGTCGTTCGAAGTCAAATTCATTTGTCATTCCGTTTGTAACACCTTGAAATATCGACCTGAGTATATGTTTTCTTGATCGTCATAAAATTCTAAGACGATCTAGCCATGTCCGTCCGTCTGTTGAAAGCACGCTAGCAGCTTATAGCTTATAGTCGTAGATCGGTTGGGATTGAAACTGGGAGAAATCGGTCCAAAGGGAAAACATTTTCCCTCACAAGGACGGAAAATATCGATAAAAATCCATAATTTAGGGTATTTTGGTATGTTTTTTCAATATGTCTGCTTGTACTTACTTGATATTGGGTATGCGCATTCCCACAACAACAAAAACGTGCACCATAAAGTGATTCTTATTCGTAGGCGGTAAAATGGGCCAAACAGGTATACAAATGGTACATATTAAACGACAACAGCTAGAAACACGAAATTCGGTGTGTACATTCCTCTAATTGAGTAGATACATAATATAAAAGTATTTTTTCAAATTAGTACTTTTTTGGTAAAATGGGAATAAAGGGATAAAAATGGTACCAACCAAACGGCGTCTAGAATAATGAAATTCGTTGTATACATTCCTCTGATTGCGTAGGCACGAAAAATAAATTGATTTTTCAAAAATCGTACTTTTTGGGGCTAGAATGGGAAAAGGGGATAAAAATAGTACCAACCAAATGACCACAGCTGTAGTCATTAAATTCAGAGTATACATTCCTCTGACTGCGTAGACACGAAAAATAAAAGATTTATCCCAATTCGTACTTTCAAAGGATGCAATGGGTACAGAGGGATACGAATAGTACCAACTAAACGACTACAACTAGAATGATGAAATTCGGTGTGTACATCCCTCTAATTGCGTAGATACGTAACATAAATGAAAATGGTACCGCAGCTAGAATCATGGAATTCGGTGTATACATTACTCTGACTGCATAGACAAGCAAAATAAAAATATTTGTCCAAATTCGTATTTTTTTAATTTTTTTCCAACCATGAAGTTAAATTATATTGCACTGTGTAGATATAATTGAGTTTGAAATATGTACTTTTGGAATTAAAATAGTATGGAAATAGAACCAACTGTATCACCCACTATCTACCAATATTTATGGTATTTAAACTTTTCTTTAAGATTTCGATATATATAGTATAAACGTATTGCCTTATAAGCGTGGTTTGAAATAATAAAAATTTAATATTTATTTATAAAATAATTTTTTCAATATTTTTGATTGATTTGATTTGTTTTTTCTATATTAAAAAATTGACATTTTCATGTATTGTTACTACATTTCTATGAAAATCGACAGCCTCTGTGGAATGCAATCCATGGTGGAGGGTATATAAAGTTCGGCCCGTCCGAACTTAGCGCCTTTTTACTTGTTAATATTAGGTTTGCCAGACAAAATCCGTTCAAATTGGATTTTGGGTGCACATCCAAACGCAGCATTTGGTGACGTTCCTAAAGTCGTTCAAAGTCAAATTCTCTTCAAGGACAAAGTGGAACAGGGGAGACCCTTTTCGATTGGGCTTACTAGCTTACAATTAAGAGACTTGATAATGCACCATTGTTTTTTTCTTAAATGGATCAACAGCAACACTAAGAGTATAACAAGCTACTTTCTTCTTAAGCGAGTAAATTCCATACATAATCAATTGAACATGCCTTATGACTTCTCCAAAATTGATTGTGAAGTTGGATCCGATGTCTTCCAAATAAAATCTAGTCTAGCATGGCCATTCCCACTTCATGATAGATGTAGGTGTCCGCATAGGAATATTTATAGACAGACATACTGCCTGTTTGTCTCGAAGATCTCAGTGCCTTACACCTACTCTCCCCCCACATTAGTGCTCTGAAGATCTATCCGGATATAGTTGTCTCTTCGAAGTCACCCTTATATGTAGGGATTCCGGGACATAGGGACGATTATGGTAACGAGAATTGTATCAACTTTAAGTACAATATTAGGAAAATTGTGATATTTATACACTCCACGAGAGTATTATGTCACCCCCGATCGACTTAGAATCACTTTTTAAATCGTCTGTCCGTCCATTCTTGTAATTACGATACAGGTCGCAATTGTAGACAGAACCAAACGAAACTTCGCACAACGAAGTTTTTCGCGATAAGGACGAACGATATTTAATTTGAAGAAAATCTGTTCAGATTTAGACATATCCCCCACACAAATTTCACTCCCGATTTAACTCTTTTCACGCTAGATACCACATATTTAAACAGATTTTGTTCAAATTTGGTAATACATCTTATATTTCCACTAGAAATAACCATGATGAAAATTGGTCAGATCGGTTCAGATTTATATATAGCTCCCATACAAATTGCACTCCCAATTTGACTTTTTCCACTCTAGAAACCACATATTTTTATCAGATTGTGTTCAAATTTGGCAAAATATCATATAGTTAAGCTAGGAACACCTGTGGTGGAAATAGGTCAGATCGGTTCAGATTTATATATAGCTCCCATTCAAATTTCGCTCCCGATTTGACTTTTTCCGCTCTAGAAACCACATATTTTATGAGATTGTTTTCAAAATTGGCAAAACATCTTATATTTCACCTAGAAACACCTATGATGAAAATGTGTTAGATCGGTTCAGAATTATATAATATTATATTATGTAATTTTAATAAAAAAATAATTTTTTTAAAATTTCAAAAACGTTTATTTATGAAAAGATGTGGTTTGATTGCCATTTTCCGATATAATTTTATTTTTGTGATAAAATTTAGTTTAGCTCGAAAAATCGTCAAAAGAAAAATCAATTTTTCAAAAAACACGTTTTTTAAACTTTTTTAACGATTGCTACTAAACTACTGCTTCTACGTGAAAGAGACTTTTCTAACATTTGTAGCCCTCATAATTACTTTAAATTATTAAGTATTAGTCGCCTCGATTGAAGTGCATATAAAACAGAAATTAAAAAAATGCTAAATATTAAGGGGTGTATTCAGTCCTTGTTAGGATGGTGTGCTTTCTACAGACGGACATAGCTAGATCGTCGAAGAATTAAACACGACATTATAAGTCACCGATGAATAGGTCAAGGTCCTTTCCCAGGCAAGGGATGAGATCGCTTCAGATTTATGTATATCTCCCATACAAATGGCGTTCACAGAATTGAATTGTAGTGGAGTAGAAAGTGTAGGGTATCATATAGTCGCCCCGACTTTAGTCTTTCCTTACTTGTTTTAGTTGAATTGTTGTTTTAAGTTGTTACACTTTTGTGGAACAGGTGCGATATGGCTTCTAGAAAGTTAAGAATGTCAAATCGGAGGAGACATTTATGTGGATCTATTATTTAATCTGAATCGATTTTCATCAAATTCAAATTCGGGCGCCTATGTAGCCCAAAAATCTGTGGTACTAAATTTCAGTGACATCAGGCAACAATAGCGACAGAAAATAGAGGCGTCCCAGACATGTTTTATTATATTTGCGGCCTATCCAACACCAGTTCTCAAATTTATATTTGTTTGTTTTAAGCAACAAAATTTGTTTTCAAATTTGCGAGCATTTTTCGCTCTTATACCAATTCCACTGGAATTCAATTAGAGAACATTTCTGAATAATCATTTCATAGTAATATTGGGACGCTGCTATTGAATCTGGCATTAAATTTATCTTCGATGGATTACCTTTATATTTCGATATAATTTTCTGTAATACTTGCAAAAGTCCGCTTCTTCGCCTGCGGAAAATTTTCACATCTATAAGTTTCTATGCAAATAAAGTGGAATTTTTAGTATTTTTTAAATATTAACTATTCCTTTTTGGTGACTTGGTGACTTTTGGCATCTTGGGTCAGGCAGTAACATTATAAAACTTAAAAAAGAACAATTAAAAAGCTGTTAAGTTCGGCCGCGCCGAATCTATCCCACACTATTATCGGCAGCTTGCAGGACGTTGACTTTGAATAGAAGTTCAGTACTATGTATGAAAACTATGATATTTCTATGCAAATTTAAATATCACTGAGGAGAGGCTATCCCTGCACCAAAAAGCTGGAGTGCTTCCAACAGGCAGACGGACATGCCTGAATTGTCTTAGAATTTTGCCAGGATACCGAATATACGAGTATATACTTTATGGGTTTACTTTATGGGTCAGTTTAATATTTCAAGGTGTTACAAACGGAATGACAAAATGAATATAGAACATGAATATATAGACACTTAAACATCTCTAATAAGAGGTTTCTCTCCATCAGTGTGAGTCTACCCACTCCCAGACACATATTGTTTAATGGCGACTAATGGGTAGTGCTATTTGTTGGAGAAGCTTTCCAGACTGTTTACTATTAAAAAGAATTCAAAACTAATGTTCAGAATTTGTATAGCAATCCAATAACAAAGTGGTCTCGGTATTCAAAATTACGAAGATTTTCCTCACCTTTTTTCAACCAGTAAAAAATTACGCGGCACAATGGAAATCTGAACCATAGCTTAACCTTCGTTTTCAACCACAAATAAAGAAGACACAATCCGTTAGTAAAATCGAAACAGTGATCTCTTTCCCACAACATTTCTGAGTGAGAAATAAATATGGTTAAGAGTTGCCATTTCAACAAATCCAAATCACTTTCAATATATCCAAGTTTGCAAGTTTTTAAATTAGTATTTGCCCTCTCCCAAACGGTACTGACCAAAATCTGCGATCTTAATATAATCTCATCCCCACATTGAAATCGAATGTAGGCGAGGAAATAATTAGAATTCAATATTAACTTTTTATATTCAAATTGATTGTTCCGATAATTAACCAGATCTTCCGGATATAGGAGAGACACATTTGAATAGTTCACGTGTGTCGGAGACGCCAACAGGTTTCGCACATTATTTGCTTAATGTTCGCTACATATTAAACGCTTCTAAATGCTTTAAGTATTCAGCTGTTATTCGGCATATATAGTCTTAAATAATATGTATATTAGAGTGTCCCGTAAGAAGCGATTAGATTTTTACAATGGAATCCGACAATTGAAATCGAGTTAAGCACGATTTCGCCGTCGGAGTGTAAAGGCTATAAGAGAAAATCAATTAACGTAATTGCGTAAGGTGATTTTCGCTCACCACACCTTTTTGGAATGTTCTAAATAGTTGACATTTTCCATTTTTATTTTCGAAGCTTCGAAATGGTTGATACCTAGGTTGAGCAAAACAATTGCTGACATTTTTCGAAATTCGAAAGTTTTTTTGAAAGACCGAAAATGTCACTAGGTTCCAAAACATTTTCTTTGATTATTATTATACAGAGTTCATTGTTGCTTATGTTAAATTGTGGTGATAGTCAGAAAGAAAGCATGTGACCTGTGCAACTCACGAATATTTTTATCTTGCAATAAATCCAGTCTGAAAGATTGAGATATTTGATTAGATCTCTGCTATCTATTTCCGTTTTATCGGCAATGTTGTGTAGGCCTGTGTCGTGGGTTTATTTGATCTGGGTAGTCGCATAAGAAGTATTCGCCTGTCTGTTCTTCCTCTTCGATGTTGTAGCTGCGGCTGATTGTTGAATTGCAGCGTCGTGCATGGTTTCCAATTTGTCAATGACCCTCCATCATTGCGATCACTCTTGTCACGTTCCTTGTATTGTGGTTTAGAAGGTCTCTGGTACGTTTTTGTTTGTTATATTTGACAAGTGTCTAAGTTTTCCCACTTGATATTAACTCGGTCTAGGTAGTGCCTGAAGATACCACTTTTAACACCCTATCCGTGATGCGACCAACTCCGTAGAGAGGGTACTTAAGGTAGATCCCATTTTCAACAACTCTGCTCGTTCGTTCTCAGAAAAGTCCACATCATTTTGGAGCCTGAGCCTTAATTTTTGAAGGGAATTTTAACTCGAATGACTTAGCGAATGCCATCTAGGAGTGATGTAGTCGGATGTCGAAGTCGAAGTGCGCGTGACAGCCTGACTCTCCGAATATATGTTGACGCCAGTGTTTATCACAGCACTGTGGTTCAACCACTCGGAATCAGGTAACTTACGAGCTAATTTCACTTCCAGCAGCACATACTCCATCCACCCTTCCATCAAGTTTGCAGTCGTCTGTGTAAAATTAATGATAAAGACCAGGATTTCCACTCACCCAAAGAGCCACCGGCATGGTCTAGTCGATAACGATGCGATAATTATTGCCACTGACGAGCAATCCTCGTGTAATCTATGAAGAAGCAGTTATCATTATATAGGGTGGACCATTTAAAACTTTAAAATCGTCTATAAAAAAGTAATGATTATTTTTTCAAATTTCTGAATTTATTGGAAAGGCTGAATTTGTCATTTAATAATGGAACACAATATCATTAATACAATGATTTATAACTATAAATTTTATTATATATTTTTGTAATACAGTATATTATTGGGGAATTTTTTGCAATTAGCTTTGAAAAATGATATCCTGTAAGTGATGTTCATTTTCTGATTCGCACATACGTGCTCTTTATAGCATATTTTCCATAACTTTTCGCAAAATTTAAAAAAAGAAATATGGACCAATTATCCTTTCGGAGGATACACCGTACCAAAAAGTACACATAAGTGGGTGTGATTGTCGCTGATTAACTAATCTTGGATTTTCCGTAGCCCAAATCCTGCAGTTTTTTGATATACCCATTTAATAGGAAAAGGCTTCATCGCTCATTACCAAATTATGAATTTTGGATTGTGACCGTTGGTTTGTAAAATAAAATTCAATTTTTTGTACGTTGTTCGATCGTGTAATGATTCATAATCAATTCCCCATGTTTCCTTCACAAAAAGCTGGAAAAAACAAGGAAAGAATAATAATAAAGTTATATAGAATTCAAACCATATAGCTCATTCGGCGCCACCCTGTATGACTACCACGACTGGTTCGGCAGTACCTCCTCCGATCAACTCAATTTTTCAGTACAGCCCAAAATCCACACCAAACAGTGACATGAAGGCCGATCTCTTCTCGAAAATTTTGTACGTAAATTTCTTAAAGTTTGCGTTAAAGACTCACTCACTAGGTTTTTAATATTTCCCAATTTTGTTCGAGCGTATAGAGTCCCGTTTTGCAAATGTTAAACCTAAATCTGAAAATAAAAACTAGTAAATCAAAAAATTTTTTATTTCATTTATTTATTCAGTCTATGGAAATACAATATTCCTTACAGACTACAATATAATACTAAAAATAAATTAAATCTAATATGTTACAAAAAGTAGTTAATGAATTCGAAAAATCTAAATTAAAATTGGATATACGATTAAACTCTTTCAAAGCCCTTGCAATTGGTTCAAATACAGAATAGTTAGATCTATGAAGCGGAATAAAAAATACATTATTATTTCTTAAAATTCGAGAAGGAACTTTAAAATTTACAAGTTCCAGTAATTCAGAACAATCAACTAAGCCACAAATAATTTTGAAAAGAAACACTTGCGAAAGGAGAGTTCTCCTATTCTCGAGGGTTTTCAAACCAATAAGTCTACATTTATCGACATAGGAAGGTTGAGGTTCAGTAAAATGAATAGAACGTAAAGCAAACTTCATGAATTTTTTTTGAATACGTTCAATTCTACATATATGGTTAGCACAAAAGGGATTCCAAACAATACAAGCATATTCCAGCTTAGACCGGACTAACGATGAAAAAATTAACTTCGCCGTATAAGGATCCGAAAATTCCTGACAATTTCTCTTCACAAAAGCGAGCAAAGAATATGCTTTAGGAATGATGACATTTAAATGATTAATAAACGTAAACTTGGCATCAAAAACAACACCCAAATCAACTATTTCATCTACAGATTTAAGTTGAAGGTTATTAATGAAGTAGTCGTAATAAACCATATTTGCCAATTTACCAAAAGAAACTTTAAAACATTTAGAAACATTAAGACACAAAAAGTTATTTGAGCACCATTCCGACACTCTGTCCAAATCACTTTGGAGACGGAAAACATCTGCAATAGAATTAATTCGCAAAAATATCTTTAAGTCATCAGCGTATAATAAAACATTCGACCATTTAACACAAGACGATATATCGTTAATAAATAAAATGAACAATATTGGGCCTAAGATACTGCCTTGGGGAATACCAGAAGTAGCTTTGTAAGAAAACGAATCAACAGAGTCAATAGAAACAAAACAGGTTCGATCCTGTAAATATGATTGAATCCAATTTAAAAAGACTGAATGAAATCCAATATGACAAAGTTTATTAATTAACATAGCGTGTGAAACCTTGTCAAATGCTTTTGTGAAATCAGTGTATATAGTATCAACTTGACAGCCAAGTTCGAAGCTAGATATGCAGTACTGAGAAAAAATCGCCAAATTTGAGACAGTAGAACGACCCCTGACAAATCCATGCTGAGATGGAGAAATAACATGTTTAACAGCAAAGTATAACTTATCAAAAACAATATGCTCAAAAATCTTTGAAATGTTGCATAATTTGGCAATAGGTCTATAATTTAAAATATTATTCTTAGCACCAGATTTGAAAATGGGAGTAATAGCAGTAACTTTCCACCTATCAACAAAGAAACCTTCTTGTAATGACATATTGAAAAGGAATAATAGCGGCACAATTAATGACTTTGAACAATTTTTTATAAAAAATGAGCAAATACCATCACTATCCAATCTAAAAGTAGGTTTGAGCTTAGTGATTCCACTTAACACATCAACATCTATTAACTGTAGCATTCCAAAATTCAGAGAAGAAGATAAAAAGAAATTAGAATTTCCTGAAGAAATGTAAGGCGAAAAATTACTACTAAAAAACTCGGCAAACAAATTAACAGTCTCCGAAGTTGAATTAGATATTTTATCATTAAAAATCATTCGAGATGGATATTCCGAGCTTTTTCTTTTGGAATTAATAAAAGTCCAAAATGATTTAGGATTCCTCTTAATATTGTTTTCAAAATTAAGTATATACTGCCTATACAAAAATTTATTTAGAAAATTGAACTCCCTTAAATAATGTTCATACATTGACTTATTGTATAAATCATTTGTGGCTTTAAAAAGTTTATAGAATTTATTTCGCTTATTTTTCAATTTCTTAAGGCCTTTCGTATACCAGGGCAATTTGTGAATTCTGGGCTTCAAAAGAGGAATGTTACAACAACAAATTTGATCAATAACAGCAATAAATCTATCATAGCAAACTGTTAAATTATCAACTCCAAAAATTTGGAGCCAATTTACGTCACTAATACACTTATTTATAATTTCAAAATTACAATTTTTGAAGTCGAAACCTAATCGGCTATCACTTACTTTAGGAAACAAATAAAATTCTAAAGTAATTTCAAGAGGTACATGATGCATATCTGATTTGCAAAAAGGGTGAATACATTCATTTATAATAAATTTTAAATCCTGATCCAAAAAGACAAGGTCCAAAATTTTCCTTAACCGGTTAAACAAATTATTTACTTGGATCAAATTCAAACTGAAGAAACCATCAATAGTATTGATTTCAAACAAATTATTAACATTAGAAGGCACGGTAGACATAGAACTTTCATCGGAAGTCCAAACAACTTTACTCAAATTAAAATCACCAACAACAATTAATTTACTATTAACAAGAATGTCAGCCAAATCAATAACGTTATTCACATGTGCATCATATAGAATTTCAGAACTATTAGGCGGAATATAGGAAACAGCTAAGATAATATTACCATGAAGACCCAATATTGAAACACACAGCTGTTCAATTAATGGATCATTATTGGGAAGTATACAAATTGACGAAATTAGGATTCTCTTAACAGCAATTAGCACCCCACCTCCTTTTACGCAATTGGCTCGACCATAATCTCTGTCTTTACGGTAAACAGTGTATTGCGTAGCATTAAAAAACTCCTCACTTTTGAAATCCTCATTCAACCATGTTTCCACCAATACAATGACATCATATTCGTATTGTACAGAAGCTGCATAAACGTTATTTGATTTAGATCTCATTCCGCCCATATTTTGGTAATACACTTTGAGATTATGGAATTTAACAGCGGCAGTACTCAGAGGCCGTTCACTCCCATCCGGTGTTTTTGAAAAAAATCAAATGGGCGAACACGAACATCTGATGGCCATAGCGAAGATTTAAAAAGCTCATCATAGAAACCAGCAGATACTCCAAGTTTAAAAGTAACACTTTTTAAAGAATTTATATCGGCATCCCTCTTAACCAATCTATAGCATTCCATATTATTTCGTCCAATTTTAGTATGTTTTAGTTTTTTCAAATCCATGCTTTATGCAAGCAGAATTCTATTGGGCCTAGAAATTCTTTTTTAGTTATCTTTTGTAGAAGGAAAAATTACTGCAAAATTTCAGTTTTTTATCTGCCATAGAACGGCATATATTCGAAAATGGGTTTTAACTTCGTATGGGAGGTGCCACGCCCACATTTCCATTACCGCCCATTTTTGTCACAACTACGCACATTAATGCACTTACACAAAATTACAGTAGGTGTAATTTTGGTTTTAACTTCATATGGGAGGTGCCACGCCCACTTTTGCATTACCGCCCATTTTAGGCGCAACTACGCACATTGATGCTAGATGCACTTACACAAAATTTGAGCACTATACGTGTCATAGAACTGACACTATTCGATAATATGTTTTAACTTCGTATGGGAGGTGGTACGCCCACTATTCCAATACCGCCCATTTTTGGCAGAACTACGCACATTGATGGTAGATGCACTTACACAAAATTTCAGCACTCTAGGTGTCATAGAACTGACAATATTCAATAATAGGTTTTAACTTCGTATGGGAGGTGCCACGCCCACTTTTCCAATACCGCCCATTTTTGGCACAACTATGCACATTGATGCTAGATGCACTTACACAAAATTACAGCACTCTAGGTGTCATAGAACTGACAATATTCGATAATAGGTTTTAACTTCGTATGGGAGGTGCCACGCCCACTTTTCCAATACCGCCCATTTTTGGCACAACAATGCGAATTGATGCTAGATGCACTTACACAAAATTTCAGCACTCTAGGTGTCATAGAACTGACAATATTCAATAATAGGTTTTAACTTCGTATAGGAGATGCCACGCCCACTTTTCCAATACCGCCCATTTTTGGCACAACTATGCGAATTGATGCTAGATGCACTTACACAAAATTTCAGCACTCTAGGTGTCATAGAACTGACAATATTCAATAATAGGTTTTAACTTCGTATGAGAGGTTCCACGCCCACTTTTCCAATACCGCCCATTTTTGGCACAACTATGCACATTGATGCTAGATGCACTTACACAAAATTACAGCACTCTAGGTGTCATAGAACTGACAATATTCGATAATAGGTTTTAACTTCGTATGGGAGGTGCCACGCCCACTTTTCCAATACCGCCCCTTTTTGGCACAACTATGCACATTGATGGTATATGCACTTACACAAAATTTCAGCACTCTAGGTGTCATAGAACTGACAATATTCAATAATAGGTTTTAACTTCGTATGGGAGATGCCACGCCCACTTTTCCAATACCGCCCATTTTTGGCACAACTATGCGAATTGATGCTAGATGCACTTACACAAAATTTCAGCATTCTAGGTGTCATAGAACTGACAATATTCAATAATAGGTTTTAACTTCGTATGGGAGGTGCCACGCCCCTTTGTCCAATTGGTCAAATTTTTCCATTTCCTTGTATTGTCATCGAAAATGATTAAGTGTGCAAAATTTGAGCAAAATTGGTTGAGAAAAAAGCTTTCAAAAATTGATTTCAAATTTTGTGGCACACAAACATATATAGAAAGTAACCTTATATAAAGCATGGAATTAATGTTATTTTACCTTTCAAAGTCAAAGAAATCGGTAGTTCAAATTTAAAATTTTAAATAGCCCACCGTATAGCTGCACATATGAGAATGTAAGTCATTCTCTTATCAACGACTGTCCATCAAAGCAAGACACCGTAGAGCAGAATCGGATTAACCACCGCAGTATATATCCATTGGAAGAATTTTGGTGAAAGTTCCGAGGGGGTCATTCTGCTAGTATAGATGGCGCTGGTAGCTTTATCTACTCGCTCCATTATATGATTTTGAAGTGATGTTTCCTATCCTCGATTACGCACAAGATCTTCGCACTGTTTGAAAAAGAAGCGGTTTATTGTTGGAGGATCTATAGTTACCCCGTTGTGAAAAGAATCAAATAAGTTTTGTCGGATGAGGTATTGCCGAGCCAGTCGTGGTAGTCATATGAATGATATTGTGTCCCATTATTGAATGACAAAGTGCAACCTTTCCAATAAAACCAGTAATTTAAAAAAAATATTCAGTACTTTTTTTATAGCTACTTCTAATTTAAAGATTTAAATGGCCCACCGTATATCTTACTTGCATAAACTACTGAGTTGCATGAAAATTTCCTTCAATGTTATTGGGGAAGAAATTGTTAGGCAGGACAGCCTAATATAAGTATTTGTAGAAATGGGTATGTAGGTCGCATTAAAATGACTGTATTCAAATTCAAACAAATGCAACTACATACAAGTCAAGCAGTCATATAACGTTTTCTAGGTTTTCCCCGTGTTTTGAGCGTTCTTTTAATTAAACCTTCACCGTTCAAGGTATACCAATTGGAACGGAGCAAAAGTTCAACGCTTAGAAGAATTGACTTAAGGAGGAGCAAGTGTGAAGTAGTATGTTTGAAGCAAGTCCTTCCCTACAAACACTTTGTTCTTGGTAATATTGTCACCCAAAAATATGTTGGTAGCAACAACAAACAAATTTGTTGTAATAACATACTTTGTTTACGGAAAAGCGGAAAACAAAAATGTCAACCAAGATACGTTTCATGTTTAAGCTTCATTTTTGCTTCTAAATGGAGGCAAACTATATGTTGTTTTAACAAACATTTTATTTAAAATTTTTAAAATAAATAATAAAGTCAACCTACCTACTGTGATATTATTTTTAATCTTTGTTGTATAATTTAATTCAAAACAAATTGATATTACACATTCCCTGATGGAGTCAACAAGCCGGGACTAATGTAATAAAAAAAGTATTTTTATGAACAATAAATTAATGACAAATTAGCTGAATAAATTGAAACCTAAAAATAAACTGTGACCAGGAATAATCACAAATTATAACAAGTAATTGTGCGATTTAATTATTTTTATTTCCAATAACTGTATTTTATTGTAATTTACTGCCTTGTGGAAAAAGCACAACACACATTGATTCCAAATCGATTTTTCGAAACGATTATGTAACTTTTGAACGGACAAATATATCTTGACTTCCTAAAGGCATTGGAGTTTTCAAGATAGCTGAAATAATAGTAAAATTTCTCACTTTTTTGAGATTTATTTTCGAATTTTTGGAATTGTGGCATTTAGTATGAAAAAATATGGATCAGTGACCGACCCATTTCGACATCATTGTCTAAATGTAATGTATGATCTTGAATCTCTACAGTTTGCTCTTCGGCTCAGCTATGACTATTTTTATACCCTCCACCTCCGGTATACTATCATTGTCATTCCGTTCCTGAGACCTTATAAAGTATATATATTCTTGATCGTCATAAAATTCTAAGACAATCTAGCCATGTCCGCCCGTCTGTTGACAGCACACTATCATCTAAAGGAAAGGATTCCAATTTTTCCAAGAATACGTCTAATAGTTCTAGATCGGTTGGGATTGAATGTGGGCGAAATCGGTCCAGAGGGAACAGTTTTTCCCTAACAAGCACAAACAATACTCATAATATTTCGAGTATTTAAACATGTTTTTCGAATATGTCTGCTTATATTTACTTGATACGTCGAATGTATCTTATAGCGATTTCTATTTTTAGGGGGGAAATGGGTCAAAAAAAAGGATAAAAATGTTACCTATTAAACGACAACAGCTAAAACCCCGAAATTTGGTGTGTACATTGCTCTCATTGAGTTGACACGAAAATAAAGTATTTTTTTAACATTTGTACTTTTAAGGGGGTAAAATGGGAATAGAGGGATAAAAATGGTACTAACAAAACAATTGCAGGTAGAATTATGAAATACGGTGTGTACATCCCTCTAATAGCATTTACACGTAAAATAATTAATACTTTTAATTATTAAAATAAAATTTATTTTAATAATTAATTCAATTCGATTTATTGTTTTATAATATACAAATTTGTTTATAACTATAATTCAGACAATTCAAAGAGTTTAAGGATTTTTCCTTTTTCTGCTTAGATATTACAGTGTGTTTCTTGAAATTGTAGATATAATTTAATATTATAAACGGAGGCAAAAACTTATAAAAAACCTGTATGACATTTTTTGGTATATGATAAAAACTTTATGAACTAATTAAAACTACTTAATATACAAAAACGAGGCCAGCTCGACAATATGATTCTGTTCGGAATAAGAACATTTGCTATTAAAATTTGCAGTAAGTTTAACAACCACAAGATCGACATTTGCAATGTTGTGGAGTCGTGCCGTAGAGTACAATCTAGGAAAATTATATATTAACTTTAAAAGTTTGTTCTGCAGTAACTGGAGCCATTTTAAATGACAATTTGCGGTTTTTGCCCAAACAGGGGCTGCATAAATTATCACAGCGTGAAATATTAACTTAAATATTAACATTTTGTTTTCAATATTTAATGCCGATGATCTGTTAATAAATGGGTATAGAGTTCTTATCAAAATGTTACATTTATTCACAACGTATGAAATATGATCTTTATAAGTTAGTTTACTATCTAGAATTACACCTAAATATTTAACATTATTTTCCCATTTTATGTCCGCATTGTTAACATTTATATTGGATTGAGGAAGGAAACACTCTTTACTTTTCCTGGAAAAATATTTTAATAATTAAAAATAAATAAAAAAGTATTTATTTAAATTAATTCTTTTAATAATTAAAATAATTAGAACTTTTAAGGGGGACATGTGGAAAAAGGGATAAATTTGGTACCGACCAAATGGCTGCAGCCAGACTAACGAAATTCGGTATTTACTGTATAGAAGTGCAAAATCAGGGATATTTTCAAAAACAAATTACTTCTATAGGAAAACTGTGAGAAAAGGGATAAATTTGGTACCAATTAAACAGCTGCAGCTAGAATAAGGAATATACACCGATTTTCGCTGAGGTTTCGTAGATTAGAAATATAATGCGATCGATACTCGTACTTTTTAGGCCAAAAAGGGAAAAAATTGGTGCCCGAGCAAATGGCTACAGATAAATAATCATAAAGTTTGATGTGTACTTTCCTCTGATTGTGTAGACGCGCAACATAAAGGATATTTTTGTTGGGAATTTTGTAATTTTAGGGAAAGCGAAGCAGCAGGGGATAAAAATGGCACCAATCAAACGGCTGCAGCTACAATCATGAAATTCTTTTTATAAATTTCTCAGACTTCGTAGACGCACAAAACAAAATTATTTCCCCAAATTCGTACTTTTAGGAATAAAATTGGTTGCGTACATACCATTGCTTTGCTTTTCATGAGGAATTACTTTGATATATATATAATTGGGGACTATCAAGCAATGAATTAATAAATCTTGTTTCAAAATTATAATAATGAAACATAAAGAACATAATATAACAAACAACATAACGCTAATATCAAACAAGTTAGTCCGGAAAATGAACTCAGATTGTTATAAAATTTAGCTTGCGGATAAAGGAAATTTACTCACCTTTTTATCTGCGTACCTACTTTTCAGAATTTAATGAGACGAAAATGTCTATATTGCGTTTTGAAACTAAAAATCTGACTTTTTTCACTAAATGTGTCCTATCTTCCAAGGGTACAATTTCGTGCAGGCAAAAGTTACCCTACAAAAGCGGGAAACCCTTCAACCTTTTTAAATATGTATACATTTCGTTAAAGGCTTTTGAAGGAAAAAAGTTGTGATGGTCCAAAGTCAAACATTTGTTGAAAAAGGATATTTTTTACAATATTCATTACAACCAAACTACATTTGGCACACACATAGTTTTGGCGTCATAATGAAGCTAAGAAACCACAATTTCTAATAAAAAAATATATGAGTGCAAAATCTCTTAAAGTGTGTGAGAAACAGTTCGACAAAGTCAAAAACAGAAATTACGTTTTCTCAATTTTCAAAATCGGAAAAACGTGAAAATCTGTAATACAAAAAAAAATAAAATTGTTTCTTCCCATTATGAATAAATACGTAAAAATATGTTAAAACCATAAACACAAAAAATAAAAATTTTAATTTTCGATTTGAACTGGTATATTGTCCTGGCTCAAGACCATTTTGCTTCTATATTTAATAGAATGCACATTTATTTACAAATGGCATGGCGACATTTATTACTTTGCAGCAGACTACCACGATCATGATTTCGACCATGTCAAAAGTCTTTTCAAGTGGCTTCGCAGCGATTTTTCAACATCAAACCCGGCCTCTATAAGGAGATAATTCACACAAACGAACGAGAATCACAACTCACTTGCCGAATATGCGTTTAAAAAATCGCACCAAGTAATAAATCAAATATTGATTACAGACCAAAAAAATGCAAACGAAAAAACTAAAATTTTAATTTTCTTTACAAACGAAAAATACGAAAAGTAGTCAGCTTTGGCTCCATTTCTCAAATATATCCGATTTTTAATGTTATTATCTCAATATAATCCTTGGGTCCTTGTTTGTTTGTAATTTTGATTTTTTACAGAACTCAAAAATGTCTACATGAACAAGAGTTATTGAATTTTGGCCGATGGATTTTGATTCTGAACCACTGTGCGCCGGAGTATGCTTGTGGGAGGTAGTTAGAAGTTTGTGCCAATTGCATCCATCTTCAGCATTCGTTAATAATTGTAAAAACATGATCAAATATGAAGTCATAATGGATTTCAGGCACTGGTAATGAAGTTATAAAGCATTTAATTGTACCCAGGATTTAGACAATTGTGTGGGAGGTACCAGAAGGGGCGTGGCTAAGGCGTAAATATTTTTTATGTTTAAAGTGATTATAAAAAAGCATGTTCAAATATGAAATTGCAAATGATTTTTACTACCCGTATGGATAGCCACTTTTTGTGGGAGGTGCCAGAAGGGTTGTGGCAATCCCGCCCATATTTCACACGAATGTAACCTTCATAAAAACATTGCCAAATATCAAATTTCACAGCATTCCGGTGATCTGTATATAAGTTCTAACAGCTTTAATTTTACGTAGTTTAGGGTGATTTGTGTGGGAGGTACTGGAAGGGGCGTGGCAAATCACGCCATATTTAGTACACTTAAAGTGATTATAAAAGCATTATCAAATACCAAAATAGAGCTGATACCGAAAATCCGTGTGGAAGTTACATTAGTTTCAATTTAACATGGAAATATGGGTCAGCTGTGTGACAGGTACCAGAAGAGGCGTGGCAATTTCGCACATCTTCGAACTTAAACAAAGTTTGTGAAAAATATTACCATGTGCAAAGATTGAATTGATTCCTTAACTCCTTTCGAGAGTTATCGTTTACACCAGCCAGACAGAGGGACGGACATGGCTCAAACATCTTAAAATGTTGTGAAACGGATTTGGTTCAAACCTACTTAAGGTCTTAAGTCACTCCTTCAATGCGTTACACTTTTTTCTGTCTCAAATGATACAGGGGGTATGTACAGTGAGGGTATAAAAATATAATTTTCCTAATATTTTATTGCACTAATGCGTGCAATAAAAAAAGTCTGCGTTTAATACTGAGGAATGCAATCCATGGTGCAGGGTATATAAGATTCGACCCGGTCGAATTTAACGCCTTTTTAATTGTTCTTATTGTCATAGCCATTAAGCAAAAAATGTATTGCATCGTTGAAGACTTTTCGTTATCGATAACTGTGGACACTTTCCGAATAAAATGTAACACAAAATAAAACAAAAATACCATAATAGTTTGATGATATAATTATCCATCATAAAATTCTTATTTACGAAGTTATCTATAAATGAATCACCCTTTAATTTAGGGTTCTGTGAACAATATTTCAAATTATGGCAGACAAAGTGACAATGATCATAGCCAAGCTCCTTAAGTACTGAATATGTTTTCCATTATAATTTTATTTGAAAAAAATACTTTTTATTTGTAAGGAGAGTCTTAATAACATCTGTTCATGGCATATATGATTGATTAGTGTGGTATATTTTCGATTTAAATGCCACATTTGATGGAAAGATTAATCCGTCTCTAATTTGATGGAAAGATTAATCCGTCTAAACTTATCATGAAAATCATCCCAAAAACGTATCAAACTCCATCATTTCTCTGGCAGCCGGGCGACATGCATTACTTTCTCTAGCACTTTCCGTAGACAAGGCAGACAATAAAAACCTCTAGATAACATTTCAAGAATTTCCAACCTATTTCAAGCGAGTGGACACCGTTCTATAAATATTTATGTTCATAAGTTGTTGTTGTTGTTGAAAATGACTTTGTGTCCCACAATACCGGTATCATGCGTATATTAATCAATAAAGAAATATTTATAATTCGTTTTACAATATAAATATACACTCTCCTTACCGTTTCTTTTATCGGCATAAATATATAATGTTGTAAAGAAATAAAAAAAAACAGACCGCACGAGTCAATGACTTTTCAAACTCGATTCAGATACAATCCGCAAGATATTAACGTATGTATGTATCGTGTGGTCTACTGGTTAAATGGATCAAGTCCATTTTATAATAAACTGCTTCAAATTGTATCCAGAGTGAAAATATATTTGCTGACGTAAAAAACAAACTTAAAGTTCTTAAGTTATTCCAGTATACCGACGATGTGGGTATATGTGGCTTTCACCACTCACAAATATAAGCCCCCTTTCTCAGATTTTATAAAAGTTTATTGTCAGAGATTTGTAAACTGAACGTCATGGGCGTGTACTTTTGATTTCTTTCAATAAAAACAAATGTGACATGTATCTAAAGAAAAAATAAAATATCACTCTAAGCGGTGGATCACTCGGCTCATGGGTCGATGTGAACTACAGGACAGGATGAACATCGACATTTTGAACGCATATCGCAGTCCATGCTGTAAGGTACTTTAATTAATTTTGGAGTGCTGCTTGGACTACATATGGTTGAAGGTTGTAAGAATTTTTTCGCTAAAATGATTTTTGTATCAAAAAAGCAAAATTTGCAAACGTTTATACAACCTCAACCCATATGGGATTACCCCCTGAATTTAAGCATATTAAAATCAGTTCAGCACTAAGTCACATTGTCTTTATGGCAAATGTGAGATGCAGTATATGGAATGTTCAATTTCTAGTATGAGAAATTAACGATTTAAGTCCTTCTTAAATGAGGCCATTTACCCATAGAGGGTGCCAGGCCCGTATAACGTTAATGATTACTATAGAACATTTCCAAAGAGTCGTGTTGCTTGATAGTGCAGCACTAAGTGGGTGTTAAACTCCATCTAAAACTAAATATAACCATGAGACCGATAGTAAACAAGTACCGTGAGGGAAAGTTGAAAAAGAACACTGTACTGTAAAGAATAGTACGTCAAACTGCTTAGAGGTTAAGCCCGATGAACCTGAATATCCATTATGGAAAATTCATCGTTACGATTGTAATAATAATATTATTATAAAAATAGCGTGCATTTTTTCCATATAAGAACATTGTAATCTATTAACATACCCAATTTATCATAAGATCGATGGCTTAAGTTTATTCAAATTATTTTGCTTGCATTTTAACATAGAATAAATGCTGTTGATTTGATAAAGTGTTGATAGTTTCATTTGTATATAGTGCTTGAATATTTATATTCTATAATGACATATTGATCATTGATTTTTGTTTTTATTATATGCGCTAACAATGCGAAAGATTCAGGATACCTTCGGGACCCGTCTTGAAACACAGACCAAGGAGTCTAACATATTTTCAAGTTATTGGGAATTAAAAAACCTAATAGCGAAATTAACATAATTTATATAATGGGATTAGTTTTTAGTGCTATTTATAGTCTATTAATTCAATCCCGGGGCGTTCATCAGTTATACATAATGATATTTATATTATTTATGCCTCTAACTAGAGCGTACCTTGAGCATATATGCTGTGACCCGAAAGATGGTGAACTATACTTGATCAGGTTGAAGTCAGGGGAAACCCTGATGGAAGACCGAAACAGTTCTGACGTGCAAATCGATTGTCAGAATTGAGTATAGGGGCGAAAGACCAATCGAACCATCTAGTAGCTGGTTCCCTCCGAAGTTTCCCTCAGGATAGCTGGTGCATTTAATGTCGACATGCTTGTGTTTTGTTCGGCCTCTAAGTCTTTAATTCAGTATTGTGTGCTTACTTTAATTACTTTATGGTATATGAAATAATAAAACAAAATAAAAAAGTAAAGCTTAAAAAAATAATTAAAGCATCTAGAAAACTTAAATATTAAAATCCTCCAATATAAGGTTGACATTTGAAATCTTTCAGAATTTCTACATGATTTAGAGTAGCCCACTTTAAAATAATACTATTCATATTTTTTAGTCACTCATATTTCGCGAGGCGTTTACCAAATATTCAAAATGTAGACATTTGTCTTTTTATCATCAAGAAATTTAAAGCCAAAAATCCAGTGGTTATCTTCAAACTCTGCAATTGTTTTTGACTTGCTGGAATAGAATGATTGTATTTCATGCTGCAAATTAGACATTATTTTCAACTTTTTGGCACAGGTCAGCGTAATATGTATAATTTGGAACTGACGGTGATTCAAACCAATCAACTTAATCAAATTCAAAATTTGGACGACCATTTCCATGACATGGTCCATTTTGAGCCATTTCTAATATAAATTCTCCGCTGTTAAGCTAGGTAAGATGTTAAGTTGTCAGGAAAATCTATTCAAAGTCGATGTAATTGCCTCTATGTTCTCCCCTTAAGTGGATAAAATGAGCTTAGCCTTTTTAAAATTGATATCAATAACCCTGATACAAATTGCGAGTGTGGGGTGTCGGTCATATCTGTGCTTTCGTTCAATGCTAAGGGATAACATATAAACTCGGATGCTCGACTTTTCAAACAGACTTACTCTTGAGAAATCTGTTTTATTTTCTGGACACAAAATTTCTGCCACGCTCTCAAAATATTTCTTGACTATTTCACCATCAAAATATAATTTTGATTGTTTGATTAAATAATGTTAGATTAGAATAGCTCCGCGGGCCACAAAATTGATAACGCGGGCCTCGTTTTGGCCACCCCTGCTGTAGAGTGAGGGTATAAAAATTCGAACCTTATTCATCTACTTTATTATGTTTCTTCATATAATGATTTAAAGAAAATGTTTCTAGATATTCCATATGAACTTCAAAAGAATATAAATTACAAATTTTTAATAGTAGGCAGATCTTTTGCAATGATATGATATGTCTTTGGTCTAATCTGGGTTTCTTTTTATGTCAGAATTATCGCTGAAGAAATGAGAATTACAAAGTCATCTAGCGAATAAAATCGGCATACTAAACATCACTTTATTATATTATGGAACCTTTCACTGCATTTATGAAAACGATTTCATAAACATCGTTTTTCTTTAGATCTAATGAACAAAGTTCCATTAATTTAATAATTGTGAACAAATATTTATGAAATCGTTTTGTAAATTTCTCTCGCAGAAATATTTGCACTGTCCAAACTCTTACGACTAGAGAATCCAACAGATTAATCGCATAACTTTCTTCAAATATTTGTTCGAATAATTAAACAAATCATAATTTTCTATTAATGAATAATTTGACTAAATTGATCCAAATAATCAATATTATAAGTTTATTATAAAATACTAAAATCAATATTTTTAAATTGATATAGAATAATTCGTTGACATTACTTGTTGATTTTCTATATTTAACCAAGGAATTGTGGACAGATTAGTTTGAAAAGTCCATCGATGATCAAAGCACTTAGGTGAATTAAGTCGAAAGTTTGAAGGAAATCCTGATTACATAAAAAAGATATATGTTTTGATGTCGACTAAATCTATCAGATTAAAAAAACTTATTTCGAATTACTAATATAGGAATTTATTGAATTTATTTATTTATTATGAAAGTAAATTTATTTTCTAATTTTGGGTCCAGGGATTGAGCCGGGGTGACTAAGACCATTGTAGCTAGTTATTGCAGTGACAGACCAGAGCCTCTGGTGGGAATCGAACCCACAACCCCCAAACTGATAGCCGAGCACGCTACAAACTCGAGTACCGGGGTGCTCGAATTTATTGAAAAAACGATTGTCAAAATTGAAATGTATTTGAAAAGTACTGACTTTTTCTTGCCTATATAGCTTGATTTTCGAATAAAACTTTAGGTCGATTAATTGGAAATTAGTTCTTTTCGCATAAATGATTAATCGAAAAATTTAAAAGTGCGGATAATTGGATACCCTGCTTAGGACTCTAGTAGACACGGGTATCAAATAAATTTTTATATAATTCCACAGTGCATAAGATTTTACTGAGGCTGAACTACATAAATCTAAACTGATGATCTATGAAATTGCGTCGGCGATCTCTGATGTTTCCGGTAATAAATTTCAAATAATATTTTTATTGACATTTTAAAACATTCAGGTTAACTACTCAATGGGTTTGGCGACTGGTTGCGGCCTTGTACGTCCTTAACCTAACTAAACTTGCTAACTTGTCTTTATTAAATTTGGTCAGGATTGCATTACATTAATATTTGATTATCGTGAAACTTACGGTCTCAGAGCACAAAACAACAATTATATTTTTTTACAAACTAGAGTTAGTCGCTTTAGCAAATGAATCATTCATACATTCTACATACATACATACATACTTAAATGAATATATCTATATATACAACATATAGGTCAAAGCTGGTGTTGCTGTTATTGTTCGCCCTATAACTGGGAGTGATATTATCGTCGGGAATGGACTGTTTGTGCAGAGAGGCGTAACATACGTAGATTCGTACTTCTGGCAACAATTTGCAAAATCAAACAGTAAATAATTTTGTCTTTTTGTTTTTGTTTTTTTTTTTTTCTTAAAAATTTTACACATTTTCGTTAATATGTGCTTAGCTGTTGTGACAACAAAACAATATCTTCGTTAAGCCAATAATAAAATGCGACGACAACAACAAATAAAACATACGATGATTGTGTCTTGTTTGCTGGCATTAAATTATTTTTCGAAATCAAGTTTTTTTCCGTTTAATATTCGAACGGCACGGCGGCGGGCTCGTTTCCATAGTCTCGTGCAAAAAAACCAGACATGAGGCAATCAAAAAATTGGTTTAGTATCAACCGAGCGAAGGCAAAGCAGATCAGACAGCCTGGTTTCATATGCAGCGGCATATGTGGTTTAAGCACAGTGGTTTGGAAAGTATATATTATTTAAATTGGAAACGTTGTGCTAATTAAAAAATGTAACAAGATTTTTACATTGAATCTATATCGAAGAATACACTGTGCGATAGTCCAAAATACCTGGGAAGTGACGATATGTTTCTTGTCGAGTAAAACAACAACAATCTATATGTGAAATATGAAAAATTTAATTTACGGTTAAAAAAAGAAAATATTTTTTTATTTTTTGGTTTACGTGGCCGCTCTCGCGGGAGCCTCAAGAAGTATCTTGGAATCTTGGAATCCTGCCGTTTTTATCTTCCATATTTTTTCGTACCAAAAAAAATGTATATTTGTTATCAGTTTTATCCATCTCTGTTTATACACTCCACGAGAGTATTATGTCTTTGTGCATTTGTTTGTAACACCCAAAAGGAAACGAGATGTATGTTAAGTATACCGATCGACTTAGAATCACTTTTTGAGTCGATTTGGCAATGTCCGTCCGTCCGTCCGTATGTCCGTCTATTCTTGTAATCACGATACAGGTCGCAATTGTAGACATAACTAAATGAAACTTTGCACAATGAAGTTTTTCGGGACAAGGACGAACGCTATTTAATTTGAAGAAAATCGGTTCAGATTTAGATATAGCGCCCATACGAATTTCACTACCAATTTGACTTTGATACCACATATTACAACAGATTTGCTTTAAAATTGGCAAAACATCTTATATTTCAACTAGAAACACCTGTGGTAAAAATGTGTTAGATCGGTTCAGATTTATATATAGCTCGCATACAAATTTTGCTCCCGATTTGACTTTTTCCGCTCTAGAAACCACATATTGTATCAGATTGTCTTCAGATTTGGCAAAACATCTTATATTTAAATTAGGAACATCTATGGTGAAAATAGGTAAAATCGGTTCAGATTTAGATATAGACCCCATATAAATGTCGCTCCCGATTTGACTTTTTCCGCTTTAAATGCCACTTATTGTACTCGATTTACTTTAAATTTGGCACAACATCTTTTAATCTAACTAGAAACACCTGTGGCTAAAGCGGGCTAGATCGGTTCAGATTTAGATATAGCCCCCATACAAATGACGCTCCCAATTTGACTTTTTCCGCTCTAGAGACCACATATTTCACTTGATTTGCTTCAAATTACCTTGCATTACCTTATAATTCTACTAGAAACATCTGTGTTGAAAATGGATTAAATCGGTTCAGTTTTAGATATAGCCTCCATACAAATTTTGCTCCCGATTTGACTTTTTCCGCTCTAGAAACAACATATTGTATCAGATTGTCTTCAGATTTGGTAAAACATATTATATTTCCACTAGAAACACCCATGGTGAATATAGATCAGATCGGTTCAGATTTATATATAGCTCCCATACAAATTTCGCTCCCGAACATCTATGGTGAAAATAGGTAAAATCGGTTCAGATTTAGATATAGCCCCCGTACAAATGACGCTCCCGATTTGACATTTTCCGCTCTAGAAACCGCGTATTGTACTCGTTTTTCTTTAAATTTGACACAACATCTTAAAATCTTACTAGAAACACCTATGCTGAAATTGGGTAAGATCGGTTCAGATTTAGATATAGCCCCCATATAAATGTCGCTCCCGATTTGACTTTTTCCGCTCTAGAAACCACATATTGTACTCGATTTTCTTTAAATTTGGCACAACATCTTATACTCCAACTATAAACACCTATGCAGAAATTGGGTAAGATCGGTTCAGATTTAGATATAGTCCCCATACAAATGTCGCTCCCGATTTGACAATTTGCGCTATAGAAACCACATATTGTACCCGATTTTCTTTAAAATTGGCACAACATCTTATAGTCCAACTAAACAAAACTATGGTGAAAGTGGGTAAGATCGGTTCAGATTTAAATATAGCCCAAATACAAATGTTACTTCCAAAAGTTTAACCGATTTTGGCCAAACTATACATTTTATATTTCACCTATTTCCTTCCAGGTTTCAATATATCCTCATACAAATGTCCTTTCCGATTTAACATTTTTTGTCAAACACATACATTTACAGGATACAAAAAACCTTCCTGTTTTCACTATTTCACCGAATTGAATTGTATTCGGATAGAAAGTGGAGTGTATGTAGTGAATGTGTCGGCCCCGCCCGACTCTATTAGATTAATTTCTCGATTCTAGCTGCAATAATTTAGTTGGTACCAAATTTATCCCTTATGCATTTATACAAAAATGCATTTATATTGCGCTTCTATGTGTTGAGAAGAATTTTCATCGCCCCTTTAAAGTACAAATTTCGAAAAATCGTTGTCAGAGAAATTTAAATACCAATTTTAACGAATATAGCTGCATTATTTAAATTGGTATCATTTTTATCCATTTTTGTCTCTTTCCCCACTTAAAAGTACAAATTTCGAAAAATAAATGAATCGGTTGGTATTGAAAGTGGGCGAAATCGGTCCAAAGGGATATTTTTTCTCTCACAAGGACCATAATAACCCCTAATATTTTAGAGTAGGTATGCATGTTTTTTCAATATGTCTGTTTGTACTTACTTGATATTGGGTATGCGCATTCCCCCTATAACAAACGAGCACCATAAAGTGATTCTTATTCGTAGGGGGTGAAATGGGGCAAAAAGGTTAAAAATGGTAACTATCAAACGACAACAGCTAGAAACACGTACACATGTACATTAGAGCGTACCAGGTTACAAGTAAAAAAAAAAAGTTCGCCGTACACCTTCGAATATGAAGTATTATTGAAAGGTAGTTTCAAAAAAAAAATTTTTATTTTTTTATGCCGAACGTAGGGGTCGCGCTTTTACATTTTTCTATATAACTTTTGCATTTATAAACGGATTTTAAAGAGTGATACATCGATGTTTTTGTCTCGACGAGGCCGATTTTTTTGTCTTTGAAGTCATTGAGCTCAAGCATGATTCATGATTTTATGCGAGCTTTAATTTTCTGATATTAGAGTGGTACATTAGGGTAGTAGCAACTGAGATATGATGGGCTCAATGACTTCAAAGACAAAAAAATCGGCCTCGTCGAGACAAAAACATCGATGTATCACACTTTAAAATCCGTTTATAAATGCAGAAGTTATATAGAAAAATGTAAAAGCGCGACCACTACGTTCGGCATAAAAAAATAAAAAAAAAATTTTTGAAACTACCTTTCAATAATACTTCATATTCGAAGGTGTACGGCGAACTTTTTTTTGAGGTACGCCCTAATGTACATTCCTACACATTTTTTCAAAATTCGTACTTTTAAGGGGTTAAATGGTAATAGAGGGATACAAATGATACTAACCAACTGATTGCATAGACACTTAAAAAATTTATTTTTCAAAATTCGTACTTTTAGGGGATAAAAATTTTACCACCCAAATGGCCGAAGCTAGAATCATGAAATTTGGTGTTTACATTCCTCTAAATTCGTGGAAACGAAAAATAAAAAGGTTTTCCCAAATTCATAGTTTCAAAGGATACAATGGGAACAGAGAGATACAACTGGTACCCACTAAGCAGCTACAGCTACAATTATAAAAATCCCTCTAATTGCGTAGTAGACACATAAAATAAAGAGACTTTCGAAAGTCGTTCCTTTAAGGGGTAAATGGGAAAAGGGGATTGAAATGGTACCAACTAAACGGCCGCAGCTAGAATTCGGTGTATGTATTCCTTCGACTGCGTAGATATATTTTTTGCACAAAGATATTTTTATTTTTTAGTGCATAGTTTTCTATTAAAGTTTTTATCAAATCTAATTTATTGAAAAAAAAAATGCAATTTTTAGTCCTTTCCAATTCACATGTTTCTAAATTTTGCAAATCTAAGGTCCAAGACCATTTTGCATCTATATTTATAGAATGCAAATTTATTTACAAATGACACGGAGACATTTATTACTTGGCTGCACACTATCACTATCATGATTTCTGGCCCTTGAAACTACAATAACTCAGTCATCAGAGGGATACTTAAAAACAAAGCGGCGTTTTACTCCTTACTCGATGTATTTTATAAAATAATAAAAAACATCGTTGAAATTTGAAAAATGGCGAAAAATGTGTTTGGTGGACAAATGCAAACGGACCTCTCTTTTCTTAAATTATGTATTTATCGTTTGAAAGGTCTAAGTTCCTTCTTTTAAAATCTGGTTTCTTCTTCCGGTTTTTTGCCCACAATTCAAGATTGTTGCGTTATTTGGAAAATTTCAGTTAAAATGCTTGTTTTACTCAACAAAACCTACAAGAATAATAATATAACTTCCGATGTATTTCTACTTGTTGTAGTACTGTGATATCGTTCAACTCCAGTACCCCTGTTCTGTAACTTTTGTGAGAACTTCTCGCATCGAGAAAGTTTGAAACAAAAAATTCAACTGTTTCTCGATATGTGAGTGAAAACTGTATCTGTAAGTCAATGTGAAAAACGACAATGTATTATTGGAACTTTCCAGTCACACGTCAAAAAAGTAAACAATCAAAAATTAAGAAATAGACAATATATTAAATCTATTAAAAAGTGCCAATACGTTATTTGTTGTGTTGTTTAATGTATGCCGTATTGCTGACTGCTACAGAGTGTCTGTAATCGAATTCAGCGGGAAGAAAAAAGAAATTTGGAAGTGCGCTTATTGTTCCGGAATTTCAAATCAAAATTCTTTTCACAAAATAATAAATAAATAACAACGTTTATAGCTTTTCTGTGTTGGTTTTGTCTATTTTTATACACTACACCACTTCGTGGACTAGGGTATTATAAATTAGTTTCGCGCCAAATGTTTGTAACACCAAGAGCTAGACCCACCTTTAAGTATACGGATCGGCTTAGAATCACCAGCTGAATCGATTTAACGCTGTCTGTCTGTCCGTCCGTCTGCTGTCCATCTAAGCTGTTCGCACTCTACAGGTCGCAATTGCTGTCCGATTATCATGAAATTTTGCAGAAGTTAATTTTTTTGGCCAAGGACGATCCGTATTGAATTTGGAGGAAATCGGTTCAGATTTAGATATAGCCCCCATACAAATGTAGCTCCCGATTTGACTTTTTCCGCCCTATAAAGCACATATAGTACCCGATTTTCTTTAAATTTTGCATAACACCTTATAATCTAACTAGAAATACCTGTGATGAAAGCGGGTTAGATTGGTTCAGATTTAGATATAGCCCCCATACAAATGTCGCTTCCTATTTGACTTTTTCCGCCCTATAAAGCACATATAGTACCCGATTTTGCTGTCGTAGTCGTAGTCGAATTTGCATTTCGTCGGTATCATGTAACAAATTCGACGTGACTAGAACATTTTCGTCGTAGTCGATTTTGTTAAAAATTTTTGTTAATTTTTTTTCTTTATATTTGATCTTTCCACTTTTTTATTGTAGATTTTTGTCAAAATTTTCATTTTTCAAATCATTTAACCAATAAAAATACCAAATTCCTTGGGAGTCATAATTTCCATTCTTAAATTACGTATGTAATTCAAGAAATAAAATTATATGTTTTTGCTTTTTATATTAGTTTAATAGAACTAAATCCATTAACTTTTGATTTGATTAATTTTTTCCATTTTTAATTTTTTTTTTACTCTAGTCACTTGCAAAATATTCAGTGACAGTTTTTGTCGAATTTCACAGTCAAATACGACATACGCGATACCAAAAATGTAAATTTGTGACACGAGTCGAAAATTCGACACGACTACGACTTACATGATGAGGGTGAATATATATATATATACCTATATATATTATAATCCAACTAAAAACTCCTATGGTAAAAGTGGGTAAGATCGGTTCAGATTTAGATATAGCCCCAATACAAATGTTGCTCCCGAATGTTTAATCGATTTTGGCCAAACTTTACATATTATATTTAACAAATAAACATACATGGTGAAAGCGGTTAAATCGAAAGCACCATACAAATGTCCTTTCCGATTTAACATTTTTTTCAAACACATACATTTACATGATTCAAAAATCCTTCCCGATTCCTTTTATACTGCATTGAATTGTAATGAGATAGAAAGTGGGGTGTATTATATAGTGACTCCGTCCGTCTTTAGTATTTCCTTACTTGTTTGGGAGATGCCCATATGTTCATACTTTGGAATAACCCAAATGGGGCCCATTCTGCTCTATTACAGCTCTAGAAACTACATCTTACATCGGATCTTCATCAAATTTTGCACATCATTATATGTTTCAACTAGAAATACCTACCGTGAATGAGAAATATATAGGCGCATGTTTTGGCACAGGCCTCAAGTGTTGTTATAGGCTCCCTACAAATGTCCGTCCGATACATCCTATTACCCCTGTATAATCTGTATTTATCATTGGATTTTGATCAATTTTTCCAGATCACGTTATATTTACTTTACTCGGAATATCTACTGGAAAGTTGGATACAGACACAGTTGGAAGTGAGGACCAATTTTTTGTGTCAAATTACACCGTTTCTGTTTCATTTCACATGTTTCATGTGAGAAATTGCTCGATGTGAGAGTTACAGAACATGGGTACAAACCATCTGATTATATTCCGCGGTATCACCTCATTCGTGCTGGCGACATCTAAAGTTTCTCTAAAATAAAATAACGGCTCTATACAGGAGGTTCCTATAAGTGAGGTCACAATTAAATTACATCGCGCATAGCTCATTGATTGAGAGAAGTTGGTGCTTTCTGTCATTTTTGTGGGAATATTTTCTTTTGTATGGTGGCGTATGCGTTTTATTATGATAAGTAATATTAAACTCATTCGCCCAGTGTAGCACTGACGGGAAACTGAAATCATACTAAAATCGAATTAACCGAATTAAAATGCTATCAAATCGATTCTATTTTGCATATATTCGGTTATTACCACACAAATTAGATTTACTCATAGGATATCCTGCTTATTACATTTTTGAAATTCCCGATTTTAATTTAAACTCTAAAATATATACAACATACAAATGTCCTTGCGGACCACGTTGGCTCATAACGCTAAAGAGCTGTACAATTTCACAGTGCCTGACAGTTCGCTTATCGTTTATTGTCGACGAGTTTCGGCGATTAAACAAAACCAGAAAGAAGGCTATAAAAAGTATTTAGCAAAAAAATAAAGTATCGATTAAAACACATTCGACCGAAGAGCCATGCACACACACATACACACTGTGACAGACATAGCTACACCAACTTAAAACTTAATATCTGCTGCTGCTGCAAAAAACACTAATTTATGGCTGTTTTGTTTAACGTATGAATGTTTCTACAAAAAATATGAATTTAATTTATAGCGATTTTATTGTGTCGCTGCCTTTCTCTTCAACCGATTTTTTCGTTGAGCCTTATGCGATAAATAGACAGAAACAGCAGCATTATCGTTCTCGTACTGGACTTATTATCATTTGTTGATAATAGGCAATGGCTATATTTGGTCTAGTTTTAACAATTTATAATTAAAATTTAATTTTGTTGCTTTTTATGCACTTCACATTGGTGGTAGGCAATCTTAATCGTTTAATCTAAACTAACCTCCAAAACACTTAATTATTTATTATTGTTATTGTTATTGGAGAACCTAACCTACACTGCACAACACTACAAGTACAAGGTAAACCAGTTGAAAACAAAACATGAGATATGGAAGCCTACATTGATCACCCAACTCTGCACATAACACTAGGCAACAGAAAAAATAAAAATTAATTTAAAATGTTTGCGGAACTTTAAAAATATTTTTTTGTGTGTATTTGAGGAATAGTGATCCTTAAAAGCACTACTAAAATTGTATCAATAGCGTTTTATTTTTAAGGATTTTAATTTTTATACACTCCACGAGAGTATTATGTCTTTGTGCATTTGTTTGTAATGCCCAAAAGGAAGGGAGATAGGCCCATTGTTAATTATATCGATCGGCTTAGAATCACTTTCTGAATCGATTTAGCAATGACCGTCTGTCTGTCCGTCTGTCCATCTATTGTTGTAATCACGATACAGGTCGCAATTGTAGCCAGTACCAAACAAAACGACGAACGCTATTTAATTTAAAGAAAATCGGTTCAGATTTAGATATAGCCCCCATACGAATTTCACTTCCGATTTGACTCTCTTCACTCTAGGTACCACATATTTCAACAGATTTTCTTTAAAATTGACAAAACATCTTATAGTTCAACTAGAAACACCAGTAGTAAAAATTTGTTAGATCGGTTCAGATTTATATATAGCTCACATACAAATTTCGCTCCCAATTTGAATTTTTCCGCTCTAGAATCCACATATTTTAAAAGATTTTCTTCAAAATTCGCAAAACATCTTATATTTCAACTAGAAGCACCCATGGTGAAAATGGGTCACATCGGTTCAGATTTACATATAGCTCTCTACAAATTTTGATCCCTGATTGACTTCCCCCCAGAAACCGCGTATTTGCAGAGAATTTCTTAAAATTGAGCATAACACGCTATACTTCAAGTGGAAGAACTTATTGTGAAAGTTAGTTACCTCATTCCATGTTTGGATATAGCCCCGATACAAATATTCTTCTCGATTTGTCAAATGTGACCAGGTCATATTACAATGTGATTAGGAAACGTACAAAAAATGTTCCCTGTTTTCATTTTTTCACTGAATTGAATTGTATTCCGATAGAAAGTGGAGTGTATCATATAGTCGGCCCCGCCCGACTTTAGCCTTTCCTTACTTGTTTTATTATAACACTATGCAACTAAAAATAAAAATAAAATTTTCCAAGACCTAAAAATTCATTTTTATGTGCATTGAATGGATATATATTTTTTTTAATTTTTTAATAAAATTCCAATTTTCGCAGAAAAAATTAATTTTTAGGTATCGGACGTAAAATTTTTATTTTTCTATTGCATAGTGTACTACTATTCTAATTTCGGGAGTGTAAGATCGATCATGTTATATTAATGGTAATTATGATGACCACAAATGTTGCAGGAAATAAATTCAAACACATCACTATTTGTTGGCCAAAAAATAATAAATTTTATATATCGTTAATAGACTTCAGGTAGGTTACGATAAAATGCAGCCATAACCGACGTAGGATACAAAGTCAAATTTCTTACTTGCCATTGAGTCATAAACAATAATGATCGAGGGGCACCGCTTCCCTTGATAGAAGCGTTATCAAAATCTGAAATATTTTTAACAAAAATTCGCGTACTTTGTGTGCCACCTTAGGGTGGAGTGTATATTACATTTTTGTCATACCGTTTGCAACACCTTGCTAGGCCCCATAAAATATGTATTTTCTGGGTCGTGGTAAAATTTAAATTTGATGAATGAAGCAATTTTTCAAAATTTTACATTTAGGGGGAAATATAGATAAAAATTGTACCAGCCAAACGGCTTACGAAATTCAGCGAAAAACCTGATTTTCTTCTTATTTTTAAGAATAATTTTTAATCATTCTTCTACACTTTAAACTAAAGAGGATTACTTATTGTTACGATTAAAAAGTTTTCGAAATTTCTTATTATTCGCGGTTTTATGGTTTTCATAGCCACTTTTGCACGTTTAAAAATTGAGTACTATGAATGTTGAAATAAGCACATAGCCATTAAAGGCAAAATATATAAATAAGAATTATTGTAAACTCGTTAAAGTTTTTAATGAAATGTTGTCAATGTTGTGTAGAAAACGCATTTTCTGTACATACCGAATTTAAAGATTCCAGCTTCATTCGTTAGATTGGTACCATTGGTATTCCATTTTCCAATTTTGGATATTGCGGTAGGGTACGGTACGACCTAGCCAACGGAACCGACTGAATTTTTGTTTGTGTATTAAGAACCAACTACCAGAACCCAGCACTCGATATTCAAGTGCAATTTTTATATGAATTTAAATCCAGAAATAAATATATTTTTAAATTAATAAATAAATTAAAGTCTTGTCGGGAATTGTCTGCAACAATGGAACATATTTTCGAAATGTATATCTTACTTTGCAAATTGTTGCCCTTTAAAAGAGTAAGAACTACAATTATTTGGATGGTATCATTTGTACGAATTTGTTGATATTTTTGAATATAGCCACAGTAGTTTATGAATTTGTATCTCTTTGTATCGGTTGCCCCTATAAGTACGAATGTGGAAAATTCTCTTTATTATGCTTGTGAACGCTTTGCGAATTTCATTATTTTCATTCTTATTGAAAAAATGAGAATTACAAAAATCGTTTATTTTGCGCGTCTATTGAAGTAGCGTAGATTGATTACACCTCTACGCTGTAAGAGGAATTTACACCACAATTGCAAGATTCAAGCTCCAGCTAGACACGCAACAGCAAAAGTTTACATATTGCAAAAATTAAAACACCCGCCGGTGCAGTGTTCTCAGGGTTTTCTCTTCTCTTTTTCTATATCCACAAAAAAACACTTATTACAAATAGAAATCCCCTGAAATTAAAATAAAATTAAATTAATTAAAATAAAAAACAAAAATAAAATAAAATTAATTAATAAAATTAAATTAAAATAACAAACAAAAATAAAATGTTAATAATATTAATAATTCTGATATGAGGAAAAATCTACTTTTTCGTGATCGTGTACAAAATCCACCAGATTTCCCATACATATTGACAGTTGCAAAATCCAATGATTCTTTTGGATTCTTTAAAAATCCGGTCAGTTATATCAGATATATCGCCGTGCAACTCTGGGACGTAGCTCTTCCAATTAGAATAATACTGAGATCATCCTTGAAGAATCAATTTTGAACATACTGAGACACAAAACTGTCTACCGGTGTGATGTGTACGCATTTTTATAAACAAAAAATTTAAGTAAGTTAAGTATTTAATTTTATCATTTATTCACTAATGAATATTGCAAAATTCGTTCAAATTTAACAGATCAGAACACGATATTAACAAATTCTATCCACTAAATCATAACAAATCGAAATCAAATGAGAAATCTGAGAAACCTGACTTAACTCTATATTTTCTCTGATTGATTCACACTCGAAGAGAAATGGAGAAATTACCTTGCATCACTACATCAGCGTTACCGTTGAGTGTGTGGCACAAAAACTATCATATTCAAGTAAAGGGGTCGAAAAAAGATATATTTAAAAAAAAGTATCAAACGTTTTTTTTATTTAAAAAATTGGTTGAAATAAGGTACAAAAGTAAGGCAACAGTAAAGCAAAGGAAAACAAGTAAGGAAGGTTAAAATCGGGCGTGGCCGACTATATGATACCCTACACCCTGTGTTACAGTTGTTACATTTGAACCGGGTATATATACTACAAATTTCTTACTTCTATCTGTATTTGTAAAAACAATTTGAACATAAATTTTGAATGAGAGCTATATATAAATCTGAACCGATCTGACACATTTTAGCATAGGTTTTCTGAAATATAAGACGCTTTCCCAAATTTGATGGAAATCTGTTAAACATGTGGTTTCTAGAGCGGCAAGAATTAGATCGGGGGAGTCATTTATATGGGAGCTATATATAAATCTGAACCGATTTGATCCACTTTCGCCATGAATGTTTGTAGTTGAAATATGAGCTGGTTTGCCAAATTTTAACCAAATCAGTTCAAATACGCTATTTCTAGAGTGGAAATAATCAATTCAGTGCAGAAATTTGTATTGGAGCTATATATATATATCTGAACCGATCTGGCCCATTTTTATCAGAGCTGTTTCTAGTTGATATATAATTTGTTTTACCAAATTTGAAGAAAATCTATTCAAATATGTGGTTTCTAGAGCAGAAATAATCGAATCGGGGGAGACATTTGTGTGGGAGCTATATATAAATCTGAACCGATATGACCCTCTATCGGCATAGATGTTTATAGTTGAAATATGAGCTGGTTTGCCAAATTTTAAGAAATTTTGTTAAATTATGTGGTTTATAGAGCGGAAATAATGAAATCGGGGGAGACATTTGTGTGGGAGCTATATATAAATCTGAACCGATATGACCCTCTATCGGCATAGATGTTTATAGTTAAAATATAAGTTGTTTGGCTAAATTTGAAGAAAATCTGTTAAAATACGTGGTTTATAGAGCGGAAATAATCAAATCGGGGGATACATTTGTGTGGGAGCTATATATATATATCTCAACCGATCTGGCCTATTTTTACAAGAGCTATTTCTGGTTAAAATATATGACGTTCTGCTGAATTTGAAGAAAATCTTTTGAAATATGTGGTTTCTAGAGCGGAAAAATTAAAATCGGCGGCAAAATTTGTATAGGAGCTATATCTAAATCTGAACCGATTTTCTTCGAATTAAATAGCGTTCGTCCTTATCCCATAAAATTTCGTCGTGCAAAGTTTCATTTAGTTCTAACCACTTTGATTACAACAATAGATGGACAGACGGACATTGCTAAATCGACTCAGAAAGAGATTCTGAGCCGATCTGTATAATAAACGATGGGTCTATCTCGTTTCCTTTTGGGTGTTACAAACAAATGCACAAAGACATTATACCCTGTGGTGTAGGGTATAAAAATTATGTTAATGTAAGGTAACCCAAAACAAAAATTAAAAGAAATGCAATAGAACAATCAGTAATATATTAGGGTTTTTTACACATGAAGATTTATTGTACACAATTGAATCTTATTCTACTTCTGTGAAAACTTCTTAAAGAATAATATTGCTTCAATTTGTTTATATAAGAGTTAAGTAACTGAAAAGGTTTTTTTCTAAGAAAATGGTTAGATTTTTAAATTTTAGTAATAATCGACTTTAAAGTTGTACAATAAATGTTCATGTGTAAACAGCGTTATAAAAAGTACAAAACTACAGTACGAAGTACTTATTTTTTAGTGAGTTTTTTCTGTATTTGTCAATTAGTTCTGAGTATCTATCAGTATCTATCAAATTAAGAGATGACAGCCTTTCATTACAGGTCTGAACTTTGAGCCTATTGGTCAGTTTGTTCTTCATTTAGGATATCTTTGAAAATTGCAAAAGGTATCAAGGAAAATAAGTGACAAAAAAGTGGCAAGACCCGAAAAAAGTGTCATTTTGATACTTTGGTATCACCAACAGCAACGCTACACTACATTCTAGTGACTTCATAAACGCAATGCAAAAAACCGAAGCAAAGCACACACACTTTCAAACACAAATGATTGACTCTTTGCGAATAACTCTTTCTCTCCGTCGAGATAAAAGAAAACAAATCCAAAAACATAAACACACAAACAAATAGTCTTCGTTAAGAGAGCACTCTTAAAAATAATCGAATGCAACAACAAAACACACACAAAATAGAAAACATTAGTGTATTAAACAACAGATAATTTTTAAACAAAAATGTAATCTGCACTTCTTTGGGACATGAGCTTTCCAATGATATATTATTTGTATATATTGAGCCTATAAAACGCAGTAAAATGGTACCCATTCATGCTTGACGTTTTAATATAATGATGTCACTTGTAACATATACATATGTAGTCAGTCGCGAAAATCGCTGCAATTGTTGAAAAATTCAAAATTAGCTGCTGCAATTGCTTATATTTTAATTTTCTTTCTCAAAGATTCTGAAACTTTTCTGGCACAAATTCAGTAATCATATGCCAAAATAATATATGGGCATTCTCATTAAGATAAAAATTACGGGGTTTTTCTGAAGATACCTTTCACAATTTATAACTTTACGGCCAACATCTGCCGTATTTTAGCCTGATAACTTGGGAAGTAAAATGCTATTAATGATGAAATGATGGAATTTGATAATGCGATTAGGGTATATCCCAGCAAAATATTCGATTGCAAAGAACCGGTTGATGAACAACTTGTAATGGCTAGAAAATGGCTTTAGAGCTCATTTTCGAGAAAATGGTTCACAGTCACTTTTGAATATAAGCCCTCGATATACATTCCTATAATTGGGTAGACGTGCAGAAGAAAAGGATTTTTCAAGTTCGTACTCTGGGGCAGGAGTCCAGCTTGGGCCGGCTGATCTCTCATAGGTGGTCACTAATGGACCTGTCTGTCACGCTTATTCGTCCAACCATAACCAAATATTATGATTTTTTCACATGCTACTGCTACCGATCGTTTATTGCCAAGTGTTGCAGACACTTAGCATGATATAAAGTTATATTACCCCGATTCATGCAGCGATAATGTAGGGTGTAAATGTCGTTATAAACAAAGAAATGGTGTGAATACGCTAATTATCAGTTGGCACATCAATCATTTTCACAAATGCATTCACTAATTAAACCATTAAATTGTTATCAGAAAGCCCGTAAATATATACTTACATATGTATCTCTCCATGTCACAAAGAAAATTCGATAATGTTTATTCCATTTAGGAAGCTCATTGATTGCATTCAGGCGTTAAGAGGCAATGATAAAAACGAAAACCCATTTCAAGGAAACGGAGTTAATTAGTCTACGTCAACATTGTGTTAACCTACAACTGCAGTATATAATAATTAGGGGGAGTACATTGCGGGCCGCCCGAATATTCGGCTTCGGGCAAAAATTGTTATTCGGTATTCACTTTATGAATACTTCAAACCATTTTAGAACAATAATAAATTTAAAATATATTTTGAAACTGAAACTAAACACCTTTCAGATCTGGAGAACGATTTGCAGATTTTGATAGTTCATCAGTTTTGCTTTGCTCTACATCAAGAAGGCGCACTGTTTCAAAACAAGAAGGTTACTTTTTACCAATTACACCCGCTTATACGTTAACGATATATACGTACACTGGATAATTATCCAGGCTTAGTCCAATATCCCTATTAATATTATAAAACCTTAGTGTAAGTCTGTTTGTTTGTTCCGCAATCACGTGTAAACGGCTGACCGATGTTGTTGAAATTTTCAGTACAGATAGATACAGCTCTGGAAGGAACTATAGCATATAGGCTATAGCATTTTTAAAAGTTTTCTCTGTGGGCGGATGCGGCGTGGCAATAGTGTTTTTGAGAGCTAGAAGACTGAAAATTGGAACGTATATATTACTGACCACGATAATGATAAATACGATACTGAAAATTGAATTTTAATTTTGTGGGCGGAGTGGGCGTGGCAATAGTGTTTTTTTTTTAGCTAGAAGGCTGAAAATTGTAACGTATATATTACTGACCACGAAAATGATAAATATGATGCCGAAATTTGGATTTTCATTTTGTGGGCGTGGCAATAGTGTTTTTTAAGTTAGAAGGCTGAAAATTAGAACGTATATATTACTGACCACGATAATATCAATATGAAACCTGATTTTAATTTTACCTTTTTTTTTGCCTGGCGAAGCGGGCGGGGTTCAGCTAGTTTTTAACATAAAATTATATTTTGAAAATTTATTTTCATACACACATATTGATCTTTATGAAATTTTAACTTTTTATTTAGGTTTTTGTTATCGCAGCTTAGTTATCAAGTCTTAAAGAAAAACAGCCATGGCATATCGGCCCGATTTCCTAATTGTAACATAACATATGTATATATGGACGACAATATGACTGAACTTAAAATCATTAAATTCGATTTGTACATTCTTCAGACTGCGTATATTCGTCAAATATAATAATTTTTAGAATTTAGTACTTAGGATAAAAATAATACCAGCCCAACGGCTGTAGCTAGAATAATGGAATTCGGTGTATACTCCGCTCTTACTACGTAGACACAATAAATAAAAAACACTGTGGAATGCACTCCGTGGTGGAGTGTATATAAGATTTCACCCGGTCAAACTTAACGAAATTTACTTTTTTCCCTCTGTTTACCTTTAAAAATACAAATTTCGAAATATCCAATTTTACAAGTGTGCGCCATCAGAGGTGTTTATAAACCAAAGTTCATTTTTTTACTTATTTGCTCCATTTCACCCAATAAAAAAAATAAATTATAAAAATACGCCGCTAAAACATTAAGCTTAAGAGATATTTGTAATAATATTTTTTCTTATCATACACTAAATGAAATATCCTCCATAATATTTATGAAGCCATTTCATGAAACGTTTTTCATAAATTTAGTGAATTTGTTTAATATATATGAACAATTCATATTATTATTATTTAATTCCTATAGTTCCTAGGCGGAGCATAGGGCCTCAACAAACAAGATAAACTTTGGTTTATATATAGTTTTTATTTCACGACATATACGCCCTGCTGCTACTCCCTCAGATTCAACCGTTCTTCTCCGTGTATTAGCGGGTCTTCATTTTCTTCGGTCTGGGGTTCTCCTCCACATGTGTCCAATGCATTTCCATTTACGTCGTCATATTTTTGTTTTTGATTTGTTGATTTGTTGTTGCCCACAACGCATAGTGGAATATTTTCATACAACCTGCTGCAAAAAATTAGAAGTGTTACAGCTAGGACCTTGGAATTTCGCACACATAAATTTCTCATTTTAATATATATGAATACAAGTCATTACCAGTGATTTTATTTGAAGCCAGAATAAAATGAAAAGGAAAGCAAAGACGTATTTACACATTTTTAAATGCAAAAGATCGTCTCAAGAGCCCCTATTTATGAACTTTAAATGCATAATGCACAGCTAAAACTAACCGCGATATTGGCAAAATCTTTAGAATATGCTTAATAAGAATGTTCTTTGCAAAATTCATTCTGTAAAGTTGAGATTTGGGCGCATGGAATTTGGGAGTTTTTGGAGCTTATAATAAATACACTGTGCAACGTAGCGTAGCATATAGTGTTGAGCCAGAATACGCGCAAGATTTGCAGTAGATATTGGTTTATATACACTTGGAGTTTGTTTATTTCTTTAGTGTCAGCGTGCAATATATCGCAACCATACAGAACAACGGATTTTACACTAGCGTCAAAAATGTTGAATTTATAAATGAATCTTGGCCGCCAGACTTTATTAAGTATTCCAAATTGTGATCTACCCTTTCTGATGCAGGATCTTGTATCATCACTTACAATTAGTGTAAATGATGCTTCTCAGGTAGCAGGAAGAGTCGACAACTTCGATCGGGTGTTCGTCTAAAGATAGAGGTCGAATATTGTCGGTATTAAAGCTCATTAGCTTCGTCTTTACAATGTTTATCTTGAGGCGTCTCGGGGGCTTTCTATTTTGCACTGATACGGTTGGATGCGATTACGAGGTGGTGATCGCTTGATATATTTGCGTCACTAATTTATAACTTACAAATAGATTTTTAGTGTGTCGACTTTATTCGGTTGAATACTACACTACTAGCAATTCCCGACCTTAGAACAACAAGGTTCTAACAGCACCAAAGGCAGTTTTGAGAAAACGTAACTTCAATGTTTAATATGCTGTAGTTTTTATACCCTACACCACTTCGTGGACTAGGGTATTATAAGTTAGTTTCGCGCCAAATGTTTGTAACACCAAGAAATAATCGAACTAGACCCACCTTTAAGTATACCGATCCGCTTAGAATCACCAGCTGAGTCGATTTGACCATGTCTGTCTGTCCGTCTACTGTCCATAAGGACGATTGGTATTGAATTTGAAGAAAATCAGTTCAGATTTAGATATAGCCTCCATACAAATATCCCTATAATTTACATTATTACTGCTCTAGAATACACATTTTACATTGGATCATGGCCAAATTTTCAGGATCGTGTTATATTTGAACTAGAAATAGCTCACGGAAAAGTGAACCACATGAGTCTATGTTTTGATATAGCCCCCATACAAATGTACATCCGATTTACAATATTACTGCTCTAAAATGTACATTTTACATCGGATTTTGATCAATTTTTCCACACAATGTTACATTTAGACTAGAAATACGTATTTTGAAAGCCAGCTATATAGGTCAAAGTTTTGGTATAGCCCCATACAAATTGGTTTACACTATTATCGCTCTAGAACCCACATCATACTTTGGATCTTGATAACATTTTGCAAATCATGTTATATTTCAATAAAGAATACCTACTTTGAAAGTGATCTATAAAGGCCCACTTTTTATGCAAGTGGGCCCCATTTGAATTATTACCTCTCTAGGAACCACCTTTTACGTCTGAAGATTTTCAAATTTTGCAGATTATATTATATTTCAACTAAGAGTACATACTATGAAAGCCAAATATATGGGTCCATATTTTGGTACAACCCAAATGGGCCCCCATTCTACTCCATTACAGCTCTAGAAACTACATCTTATGTTGGATCATGATCAAATTTTGCAGATCATGATATATTTCAACTATACCTACTTTGAAAGTGATGTGCATGGGCCCACTTTTTAATGTAGCGCCCTTACAAATGGCCCCCATTTTTATTATTACCCCTCCACGACCAACATTTTACATCGGACGTTTTTCAAATTTTGCAGATTATATTATATTTCAATTAAGAATACATACTATGAAAGTCAAATATATGGGTCCATATTTTGGTTTAACCCCCACATAAACTGGGCCCCAATTTCTACTCTATTATAGCTCTAGAACCCACATCGTTCGGATCTCGATACAATTTTGCAGATCATGTTATATTTCAACTAAGAATACCTGCTTTGAAAGTGATGTGCATGGGCCCACTTTTTAATGTAACGCCCTTACAAATGGGCCTCCATTTTTAGTATTACCGCTCTAGGACCAACATTTTACATCGGACGTTTTTCAAATTTTGCAGATAATGTTCTATTTTAATAAATACTATTAAAGTCAAATATATGTGTCCATATTTTGGCACAATCCCCGTACAAATTGTCCCCCCATTTTACACTATTACCACTCCAAAACCTATATCTTACATCTGATCTTTATAAAATTTTGCATATTGAGTCTCATTTCCACTAGGAACTCCTAAAGGGAACTATAATGACCCATGTTATGGTAGGCCCCCTACAAATGTCCGTCCAATTTATCCTATTACCGCTGTAAAATCTGCATTTGTCATCGAATCTTTGTCAAATTTTCCAGATCATATTATATTTACTCTTGGAATACCTACCCCGTACAAATTGTCCCCCCATTTTACACTATTACCACTCCAAAACCTATATCTTACATCTGATCTTTATAAAATTTTGCATATTGAGTCTCATTTCCACTAGGAACTCCTAAAGGGAACTATAATGACCCATGTTATGGTAGGCCCCCTACAAATGTCCGTCCAATTTATCCTATTACCGCTGTAAAATCTGCATTTGTCATCGAATCTTTGTCAAATTTTCCAGATCATATTATATTTACTCTTGGAATACCTACCCGAAAATTGGAACATATGGCTCAATTTTTCCAAATACAACTGTCCCACAAATTTTTAATAATATCTTTTTAAATGCTTCATATTACATCGTATCTTGATTAAATTTTCCAGATCATGGATTATAGGAACACTTACTGATGAAGAGGACCATGGATCCCGATTTTTTACGTATTTTCAACGTTATTATTACGTTATATTTCAGTTAGGCAAACTTACAGCAAAGGAGCATTACGCAAAGAAATTGCCACCGCTCATTATGAGTTTCTGATTTGTTTACATAATACTTCGGATTCAACTTATTACAGCCAATCAATTTTGCCATATTCGTTAAATTTGACTAAAGATGTATAATTTATCGCCCTCATAAAACAATTGGGTTTTTTAATCAAAACCAGGTATATACGACGCAGGGTATGGTGTAGGGTATTATATAGTCGGCCCCGCCCGACTTTAGCCTTTCCTTACTTGTTTTATATATGATTCGTAGTTCTGAGCTCAAATGGTAAATTGGGATCATTTTTAAATAGTTTATCCGAATCCTGCTAGTTTATTCTAAGTTCTAAGTTTTGAAATATAAATAATAGTTTATACTCTATCTGCTAGTATTAAGAATTCCTATTGCACTAAATGAAACATTTTTGAAGTTAAAACTAGTTTTCGAGCATTTACCAACATTTTTAAATCTGATGGATTAATTGGAATTATAACAAATAGTTTTCTGCGGCTAACATTTTTAAGAACTTTTAACTCATATTTGTGAATGATATTTGTTGACTGACAATTTTTTTTAAATTTGTTCAATAGACAAGTATGCTAAGTTTGGAATAATAAAATCTTAAACCGATTTCTTTACGATGACAAGATAAAATACATTTTGAAGATTTATAAATTACACATTATTCATCCCAAACCTACGCTCTCTCATCACGATGTGTTCATCTCGTTCTTCTTTCATTTTCTTCTTCTCAATTGAATTTAGCTACAAAAAAAACCCGGACCGAGTAACAAGTTTCTCACTTATCATATCGATCAGATTTAGTAAGATGATTATTTTTGTCTAATAAAAACTGAACAATGATATTGCAGCAAAGTTATATCAACAATGCTTCAGTAAACAAAGTTCTATCAGCAACATATTTCATCTTGTTTAGGGACGCAAGGTTCTATCTGGTTGTTAGAACTTTGTTTACTAAATTGTTATAGAAAAATTGTATTTAGAACTTTGTTGCTTTGAATATCTCATGAATGGCAAGAGATATCGTTATAACGATAGCAGAAATCGAAAGAGCTTACAAAGCACATTGTGATATATATATATCAAAATGTCAGTTAGAACCTTGTTGTTCTAAGGTCGCGAATTCTCATTTGTCCTATGAACTCTGACATAAGTATGTATCCTAATTTAGGTCAAAGACATATTCATTCAAAGGTATTCAAAGGAACTCACGGTGATGGTGTATATCGAATGGTAGACTGACAAAGCTATTTCCGACAACTAAAAATGCAGACCTTTTTTATTTTTTTGTTGGAAACTTCAGTAGAAACTATTAATATTTATGAAATTTTTCATAAAAGTAATGAAATGTCATTATAAAATCAATGACCACTTTCATAAATTATACTATGAAAAAATTAAGAACATGAATGATAAAAGTTCATTGAATGAAGAACTGCAGAGGTCAATCGTTGACTTATCGAAGTTACTTCGGCATCCATGATAACTCTCTGTAGACCGTATCATGGCATAGATCAGATGGAATAAATTGAATTATGTGAAAGGTCGCTAGTGCCTGACAAAACCACTGTTACGTTTCAGTTCGAGTCGCCTCGGTGTTGGAAATTATGCGCCAGGAGATGGCCGAGAATACTCAAAGTTGCAAATCAAGCAATGCGTTGTCATGAACTCCTTAGAGATTTATAATAGCAGATGTAACTCTGATAGGATATGTCTCTTCATTGAAGTCATACTAGGACCTCTTAAAATGCATTTACTCTATATTCGACGTTACTTAACAATTATTGATTGTAGGGCCGAACTCTTTGTTGGCCAAACTTATATTACAAAAACTAACAAATAGAGGATCAGTAGGTCTGCAACCCAGCAGCTAGTTTTTATTTGTTTCAGTACTTCTTCGTTATAGAAAGTCCAATATTTCATAGGTTCGATTTACTCTGTATAAAATAAAAAGCTTTTAATATATATAATTATATGGAACTAATTGTAACTATATGTTTTACTTGCAGCCAATCTAAATGGTGACACATTGGACTCCCCTAAAGCCACCGATGGGTCGACTGTTACAGATCATAAAGACGCGTCTCCGGACAAACGTATAACCTTCACCATTAGCGCTGATTCATCGCCAGAGGGCAGCCAATCATTGACTCCGAAGAAATTCGACTCCATCGCCGAAGAAGATGGCGTATCGGCTGCGGCCTCCGGAGAGCCGGACATGGATGATGAAGTTATCCTTAGACCACGTCTCATCGACAGACATCCACATCTGATGCCGCCTAGTGGCATAGTTGGAACACCACGTAAAATCTTGCGCAGCGCCAAGAGTGTGCCACACTTCAATGTACGTTCGGCCGCGAGCGAGACAGACATATTTTCCATAACGGGTTCGGGCAACACCATCAGCATGACACCGGAAGTACCTTCCATATCGTTCAGTAATTTGCCCAAACACTACGAAGACACCCCGACCATTGAGAAATATCGCGTCTCACAGTCGTTGTACTCCATACAGACGGCCAATGCGGCCCGAGCTAATAACGAGGATTATTCGATGCCTCGTTACTTCCGCAAATCGGCCATGATATCCTACAGCAATGAAGTATTGTCGGGCCCTGGTGGTGGTGGGGGGTCGGTGACACCCTCCACCTCATCGTCGCGCGAGGATGTGGTGCGACGTCCCGAGAAGGAGAAGAGCAAACGTTTGCAAATGTTGAGAGGCGCCTTGCCACCGCTGCTCATACACTCGGTGTCCTTCCGCAAGACGCGCGATGAGAGCAAACAAGTCGATTAAGTGGTAGTTTTTGGCAGCCATACATACATATGTATGCATGTATGTATGTATATCGGAAGTATTGTTTATGGACACCCACCCACATTTTGGCAAATTTTCCTTTTGTTTGTTGTAAATAGAGATTATGTTTTTGTTTATATAGAGGCGGTTCCCGAACAACTGCATGTGATCGAGATTCGTAGCTTATGCATATTGCGCTGGATTTGCATGTACAATTTGTTTTTGTATGCCTACGCTACGATGACGGGTCCCATATGCATCGAATCGTGAACAGGCCTAATATTTTGAAAATTGTTCTTTTAATGAAAGAAAATGCACGAGTACTTAAAATATGCAAAATTCTTAAATGGTTTTTATTACTTTTTATTGTATTCATAAAGTTTTGAAATAATTTGATTTGGAAATCGTTACAGTATTTAAAATATTTAAATTTAAATAAAATTTAATGAAAATGCTTGTTTGTACTTTTTAATTATTCATGCAGAGGCATATGCCAGGTAAGATGATGTGACTTTTCTTATGTTAATCGATCCCTAGTATCGATGGGGAAGTCCCGAATCCCGGATTTTAATATTTACCAAATTTGTTTTTATTTATTTTTTATAGTAGACCTTTTTGCTTATTATACCGATCGACTTGGGAATCACTTTCCGAATGGAATTAGACATATGCGTCCATCCATCTATTCTTGTAAACAAAGTACAATTCGTGATTATTTTCCGATCATGGCAAAAATTGCCACTAGTAAATTTTGCAGTTCAAGGAGAGACGTTCTTCAATTTGAAACAAATTGGTTCAGATTTATATAGGGTCGGCCATTTAAAATTTTAAATTAAAGTCGGCTATAAAAAAGTAGAGATTATTTTCTGGTTTTGTTGGAAAGGTTGAACTTTGTCATTTAATAATGGAACACAATATCACTGATATGACTACCACAACAGACTCGGCAGTACCTCATCTGATCAAACCAATTTTTTAGTACACTTTTACACTTTTTTCAGTACCAATTATCCACACTAAAAAGTGTCTCGTTGTGGAAGCATTGGCTTCTCAATAGTCACGTGTGGGTTCTCTGAACCACATATACGTCAATTTTGCTTATTGACATAGCCACCTATATGAAAATGAGCTTCATCTGAAAACACGAAAAATTTCCACGTACATTTCTTAGAGTTTGATTTAAAGAATCACTACTTTGGAAGCCAGTTTTTAATATTTCCCAACTTCAAACATAAACCTGAAATTAAAAATAAAAAGGAATGTTCTTCTATCGTTCAAAGTCAGAGTAATCGGTAGTTCAAATTTAAAATATTAATTATATTAAATTTATTACTGGCATTTTCCTCAGTTTGAGTAAATATTTACTTGGTTTGAGGAAACACTTACTGGCATTTTCCTCAGTTTGATTAAATATTTACCTGGTTTGAGGAAAATTTAACTAAAATGAAGTTCAAAGCATGTACTACTTTCTAGAAAAAGTTTGAGCTTGATATTAGGAAACATTGCTTTAGCGCTATACGAAGTTCAATTTGTCTAAATTTTAGTTCATATTAACTCATTATAGGTTTCATTTTTTTCTTAGTGTTACTTGTCCTTTTTTTGTTGAATTACATGTTCAAATCTTCTTGGTATATGTGGATCGAAAATCAGGAATTTTGTTATAAGGTAATTTAAAAAAATCCTAATTCTTTTGGTAGAATTTAGAAATATATATTTTTGATTAATTTCAAGCAAACTGCTTCTAGTTTAATAAAAAATTGTCAAATCGTAAAAAAATATTTTTTTTCTAAATTCCCTGTAACTTTCAAATGGCCAAAGAAATACCTCTTCGATTTTTTATAATAATTGTTTATTTACAGACAATAGTGTCAGCCAGACACTCATGATGGAGTTCCTAACAGTTGTGTAAAAAATTAAAAATTTTCGTCAAAAATCTCCATTTATTAAACTTTTTTGAACTGAAACTTATTGCTGATGTTATAATTGAATTATTTTCTAATTTATATTTTATTCGAAGCGAACAAAAATTCACTGTTCAAAAAAAAAATAGGAATATGAAAATAAAACAACATGTTTAAGCAAAAAAAGACATTTCATTTTAACATTATAGAAGCGTGTTAAATAACTCTGAACTTAGTTGAATATCCTTTATTTTTGATGACTGTGATACATCACCAAGGCATGGCATAAGATCCTGACATCGTGGTAATGGGATTTATTGCTTTGAATTTCGAACTGTATTCCACAGATCTTCCGCATTCGACGGCCTAATCTCAGAAACTTGTTTTTTAGCATCACCCCAAAAGGTTTTCTACGGGGTAAGGTCCGGGGACTGCGCGGCCCACGCAACTCCATTCCAACTCCATTGACCCGAAACCACACCATCGCAAATTTGCTCTTGCGTTTCGGGTCATGGCATCTTGTTGAAATACCCATAGAAGCATTGCCTGTGTCAATATTTTGGCATAGACATGCTGATCCATGATTCCTTGAATTAAGTGTATGGGGCCAACGCCGCTGTAGATTAGAGATGGGCGCGACTCACGTGAGCTGCATGAATCACGCATGATCGCGAGCAAAATTTATTTTACTCACATATATAGTCAGACTTTTTTATATTTAATGGCATTGCAGATCATTTGATCTGAGCACTCCATCATATCTTTAATTTCTCCTGTTTTCCATGATTTTATATCGTATTTCCCAACTGTATTACTTTTCCCAACAACTTTTTTTGATTAACGAAATTGAAGAGCAAATTCAGTAATGCTTTAAAAACACAATAAATAAAGAAATCATGATGATATTTTGCTTTGTGTTTCTAGTCTTACATTTCGTAGGAAATACCTTTAGAAAATGGCGTGGCTTGCAAGTTAATACAATAACGAGACTACTATTTGTTGAATAGTGTCCCACCTATTATTTTGAACACAGCTGTATAAACGTGATTGCAGTCGGAATTAAAAATATTTAATAGAAATAGTTAAAATAATTTACTTTTAGCGAACTTCAAAAAATATCCATTATATTAGCGACTAAAATTAATCTTTATACTGATGAATAGGAGATGTGGATCATTTAAAACATATGAGGCACGAGAATTACTAAATAGAATTCACTTAGAGAACCTAGATAATCAAGATTATAATCAGAACATATAAGTTTATATTGAGAAATGTAAATTCATATTAGGAAAATATAAATTCATAATGGGTAAAGTAAATTTATAATAGGAACATGTTAGTTCTTAATGAGAAATGTAAATTTATGATGAGAATTGTAAATTTATAATTCATAATAGAACATACCAATTCATAACGAGAAATACATGTTCGTAATCGGAAAATCCAAATTCATAATGAGAATATATATTTTCATATTCAGAAAATATTAATTCATAATGGGAAAATAAAAATTCGTATTGAGAAAATTTAAATCTGTAATGAGAACATTGTTAACATATATATTTCAATGCAAATATCGACTATAGAAGAACGTTCATACATAGCTCGTTTATAAATTTTACTGCATCTGATTATGAATTTATATGTGCTCATTATGAATATATATTTACCGAATATGAATTTATATTTTCTCCTTATCAATTTGAATTTTCTCATTTTGAATTTAAATTACTCATTATTAATTTGTATCTTCCTATTGTGAATTCATATTTCTCAATATGGATTTACTTTTCTTATTATTATTACAGTGCTGATTATGAATTAATACATTCCTATTATGAATTTACATTTCACAAATACAATTTATATGCTCCTATTATTAATTTACATTTCTCATTATGAATTTACATATTCTGATTATAAAATACATGTACTCATTTTAATCTTGAAAAGGTGTAATGTTTGCGACAACGCTACCTGATACGGCCAAAAAGAAACCATTTTCCGTCTGTACCCATACAGTCCTATGTTAAATCCTAGATAATATATGTACCAGTTAGAATGATAAGTCATACTTTATATGTTCTGAGATATGCATATGATATCGTACTACCATATCGGTCTTTTATAAAAAAAATCGACAACGTTGGTACCTCTAAGGGAACCACTACTTCCAGAGAATATACTGACTTAGGCCACTTTCTAAATTGAAAATATTTAACAGAAAATTTTAATTTTATTCGCAAAGGTAATATTTACCAATAATGAAAGAAACACAAAATATTTTATTACAAAAAATATATATATAAATATTTACTGGTTGTTCGTCTAGAAACTTTATATTGATATTATTTTTATACACTCCACGAGAGTATTATGGATTTGTGCATTTGTTTGTAACACCCAAAAGGAAGCGGGATAGACCCATTGTTAAGTATACCGATCGACTTAGAATAACTTTCTGAGTCGATTTAGCAATGTCCGTCTGTCCGTCTGTCTGTCTGTCTGTCTCTCCATCTATTGTTGTAATCAAACTACAGGTCGCAATTATAGTCCGATCTTAACAAAAATTGGCAAAAGTAAGTTTTGTGCATCAAGGACGAACGCTATTTAATTTGAGACAAATCGGTTCAGATTTAGATAGAGCCCCCATACAAATGTCGCTCCCGATTTGACATTTTCCGCTCTAGAAACCACATATTATACTCGATTTTCTTTAAATTTGCCACAACATCTTATAATCCAACTATAAACACCTATGCAAAAATCGGTTCAGATTTAGATATAGCCCCCAAACAAATGTAGCTCCCGATTTGACTTTTGCCGCTTTAGAAACCACATATTGTACTCGATTTTCTTTAAATTTGGCACAACATCTGATAATCCAACTATAAACACCTATGCAAAAATTGGGTAAGATCGGTTCAGATTTAGATATAGCTCCCATACAAATGTCGCTCCCGATTTGACATTTTTCGCTCTAGAAACGACATATTGCACCCGATTTTCTTTAAAATTGACACAACATCTTATAATCCGACTATAAACACCTATGCAAAAATTGGGTAAGATTGGTTCAGATTTAGATATAGCCCCCATACAAATGTCGCTCCCGATTTGACATTTTCCGCTCTAGAAACCACATATTGTATCCAATTTTCTTTAAATTTGGCACAACATCTTATAATCCAACTTGAAACACCTATGCAAAAATTGGGTAAGATCGGTTCAGATTTAGATATAGCCCCCAAACAAATGTAGCTCCCGATTTGACTTTTGCCGCTTTAGAAACTACATATTGTACTCGATTTTCTTTAAATTTGGCACGACAGCTTATAATCCAACTATAAATACCTATGCAAAAATTGGGTAAGATCTGTTCAGATTTCAATATACCCCCATACAAATGTCCTTTATGATTTAACATTTTTTGTCAAACACACACATTTACATTTACACATTTTTACCGAATTAAATTGTATTCGGATAGAAAGTGGAGTGTATCATAGAGTCGGCCCCGCCCGACTTTAGCCTTTCCTTACTTGTTAATATTTCAAATAATTTCATTTTATATATTATTCAAATTATCTGAATCACTTAAAGTGGACATTATAAAAAAAATGTTTGTTTACATCATAATATGAGAAATGTCATTGTAACGGTACATTTTTATAAATGTCAAAAATAAAAGTTCTTAAATTAGAGATCTGATAAAACTAAAGGGAAGAAATGACATATCTCATTATTCTGGACTTTTGATTTTGATCACTATTATTCTAACTGGCACATATATGGTCCAAAATAAATACATACGCTAAAACCCATCTCAATTTCAATGAATTTCGACATATTTTCACCAATTCCAATATTGGCGTTATATGTATCTCAGAAACATGGTTTCACACTACAATACAAAATTCTATATACAATTTAACTGGTTATACTGTTTACCGTGTCGACAGAAAATTTAATGCGAGAAGGGTCTGTAATACGTTCGAAATGGAATCAATTCCTTTGTTAAATTGAAATCGGAAAATGACAGTCAAATTGAGTACTTATTCGTGCAAATCAGTTCAGCTGACGGAAACGAAATACTCATTGGTACTGAATATAGACCAAATAATTATATCGATTACGAACATTGATAATTGATGATAATAACGATATAATCTGGGGACTTCAACAGTAATGTTTTGGCATCTAAAAGACTGACGGATTCAATGGAAACACTTCGTCTTTTTTCGGTAAATACAACTATTCCGACGCAGTCTGTTAGATTTTTTTTTTTGTGAACCGATAGCCAAAATTGTTATTATATGACCAGTTATCCGTTTTCAAAGGACGATATACTATTCATGACACATGATGCACTCACTAAACAAGAAACTACTTTTATCAGCTACAGGGATTTAAAGAACATCAATTACGAATTATGGAATGAACTTGTAGGTAATGTTCAGTGGAACATGATATATGACTTTCCATCGGCCGATGATCAACTTGATTCAATGTAATGTATATCACATTTTTAATATATGCGTACCCTTGAGAAACAAATGTGTTAAATACAAATCCCAACCTTGGTTCAATTCAGAAATAAAACATTTGATAGAAAAGCGTGATCTATGTTATAAACGCAGGAAACGATTTAAAACTATGGTTCTACTTGATTTATTTAAAAGTGCAAGACGTGAAGTAAACAAAACTATACAATTAGCCAAGTCTTCGTATTACCTATCAAAATTTTTATCCGCTATTAATTCCAAGTGAAAATGGAAATAAATACATAACGTATCTATTTAATACCATAATGAGTAAATCCGCATTCCCTGTTACATGGAAAAGGACTAAAATAATTCCTATACCAAAGGATAATAGTGAATTCCGACCAATAGCAATTCTGTCATTTTTATCAAAAATATTGGAACATCTCATGCACAGCAAATGATTGAGTATATTCACAAAACCGCACTCCTTACACAACGACAATCTGGATTTAGATAAAATCGGAGTTGTGTTAGAGCACTCGTTGACGTAATTGAAAATATTAGATCAAACACAGATAATAATATGGTATCTTTTCTCGTGCTCTTAGATCACAGTAAAGCTTTTGATACTGTCAATCATTTAATCCTTCTAAGTAAATTGGATAAATTTTTCAACATCGGCATGCAATCTTGTGAAGTTCTACTTGAGCAACTGTTCACAGAGTGTGTTTTTGAATAACATCTTTTCAAACGAGCGGCACGCAAATACAGGTGTACCAAAACGCTCAATACTGGGACCCTTATTATTTTGTATATAAAGGGTGGTTAAATTTTAAGGGCCGGTGTTGATTTTGAATGAAATTATTAGGAAATTATTGTCATTTCTTTTTATTATGATAATATTGGTATGGTTCAATTATGTATGGAACAAAATATCGGCCAAATGGACGCCGCGACCTCGGCGGCACACCTCCATCCGATGGTCCAAATTTTCGATGACGCTGAGGCATAATTGCGGTTCTATGCAGTTAATGTGCCGAATTATCTCATTATTAGGTCTTATCTTTCAAATAATCCCAAAGAAAGAAGTTCAACGGTGTCAGATCACATGATCTTGGCGGCCAATTGACATCGCCACAACGTGAAATAACACGGCCTGTTGAAACCACATATCGTCCACATCCATATCTTCCAATTCGAGCCATAAAAAGTTCGTTATCATCTCACGATAGCGATTCACAGTAACTGCCTGACCGGCTTCATTTTGGAAAAAATACGGCCCGATGATGCCGACAGCCCATAAACCGCACCAAACAGTCACTCTTTGTGGGTGAATTGGTTTTTCGACAATCACTCTTGGATTATCATTCGCCCAAATGCGGCAATTCTGCTTATTGACGAATCCACTGAGGTGAAAATGTGCCTCATCACTGATGATGATTTTCTTCGAAAATTGATTATCCACGGTTGTCATTTCTTGTCCATTTTCATGATAAGCCTGAATAACTTTAACGCGTTGCTCGATTGTGATCGATCTTTCCATGGTTCAAATTGAGTTAGTCTAAAATTGAGAAATGTCAAAAGAAATGCAGAAAAAATCTTGACGTATAGGGGTTTATATAAATGATTTCCCAAACGATCTACAACATTGTAAAATGCAAATGTATGCCGACGACGTTCAGATAGTATATACAACTGCACTCAAGACATAAACGATGACTTTAATAATATTGCCAGATATATTTTCAATACAAAATCGAAGTGATCGAATTTCTTCGTTTTCATATAAAATCTTCAACATGAGCTGCGAAAATGATTTAAAATATAAAACCATTTTACTCCTTCAAAAGAATTCAATTTGCCATATCCAACCGGGGTAAAAGGATTATACAAAAATGATTCAAAAGCCTAATGTCTGAAAGATTTATTTTTTTCTAATTTATTCAGTACATCTTTGGAGCAATCTTCCAACCTGTATTCAACTTATAAGCAACGCTTTTGTATTTCAAAAGGAACCAAAACTATTTCTGTAAATTACTAATAAACAAACAATATTAATTTTTATTATTTTAACTTTGTTATTATTATTTCACAAAAACATACTTAATCTTAAAACTGCTAGCATTGTAATCAATAAGACTTTATTCTTGTTGTGCTAGTAATTCCTAATATGTCGTTTTAATATTTTATTTTCCAATACCAATTTGTTTTTTTTTTTCAATAATAATTTTGTACAATAATAATTTTGTACAATAATAATTTGTCTTTTCTCAATATCTATTTGTTTAATTCAATTTTCATTTCTGAATTTCAATTTTCATTTTCTCAATTTCAAATTGTTTTTTCTCAATTTCAACAGAAAATGGTTTTCTAGTGGGCAGGTCAGAAGAAAGAGTTCTATGGTCTTGTGTTTGCTTTGTAGAAAAAGCATATTAAGCAAAGACCAGCAACCATAAACGGGGAGCTTCGGGTACAATGAAAAATTGTTTGTTGTTTGCTACTATCATGTTCAGTCTTTTGTGGTTGTAGGTCTATGATTTAAGTCAACACCAGCGACATCTACATTTTACTGAGAGAGTTGGTGAAAATAGTTGCTTCATCTTCATTGGTTCAAGTCTTTGATGGAGACAGCGTCTATTGGCAAAGACCTAAGAGCTATTGGAGTTTGTGCGCGCCATCTACTTGTCACTACCGACCTCGCTTAGCTCATACATAGATGGCGCATAAGAAACTTCGCTGCTGATACAACCCTATGTGGATTTCACTCCACAACAAACAGAGATGTTTCACACACGGAACCACAATCGATGGCACATCTTACATGGTGCGATATCGGTTATCGGAAATAGCAGCGGTGATACGTTCCACACATCTCTTCAGCCATCGGCACCGTAGACGTGATTTGATGTTGTGTGTTTTTTTGTTCGGCAAATCAAATCAAACCAATACTGAAAATATTTGTGCAAACCAAACACGAGCCTCAATTTTGACGTGTGGTTCGCGTCTGGCGAATGCATCGAACGAAGTAAGCATTTCGATTTTAATTGAAAGTTTTCAAAGTGAAAAACCAGAAGCGCTAGTGTAGAAGAAATCTCGTCGAAATCGAGAGAGCAAAAAAAAATACAACACAACTAACTACAGTTTTGTGAAAAATCGAATTTGCAAGGAAGCAAAGAAAGAGCGTGTAACGGATAAACATGTGCATAAGAAAAATAAACAAAAACAAAGAGACAGCGCCTATTGTGTTTGTTTTTTGTTGTTGTCGTTTCGTCGCTTCTTTCGTTTGCCCAAAGGATACGTGCAAACGAAGGAATAGGAAGAAAACGCGATAAAAGACTAGAATTTTAGAATTGTTAAAACTACTTAACCGAGAAAAGAACATGCCGGTTTTGGAATTTTTTATTGCCTAATTTTATTTGACATGTTTATTTGAGATTTAACTCAGTTTCAGTTTCTTTTGGGCCTTGCTTTGTTTGTATTCCTGTTGGAAAATTTTATTTTCTCAAACTTTCGTTCGGAAGAATTTAAGAGTTGAGGTTGTTCTAGTGTTCTCTTTTTATGTTCATCAATAGGTTCCACAAACACAGGGTTGCCAGTCGATAGAAAATTAACAAGATGGCTGTTTTTCTTTAAGACTGGATAACTAAGCTGCGATAAATAAATAAAATGTTGAAAAATTCGATCAAAATAAAAAAATCTTTTTTTTTAATTGTCGCCAAAAGCAATATCAATGTGTGTGTGAAGACAAACTTTGAAAAAATAATTTTGTGTTAACATTTTTGGACTTAGCATGGATCATTATCCAGTTTAAGTCAAATGTATGGTTATCGAGTCAAAAGTCAACACAAAGTATTGTTTTTGCAGTTGGCGACAATGTCAAAAATATTTTTTTTTTATTTTGAGCAAAAAATTTAATTTTTATTAACGTTTTTGTTATCGCAGTTTGTTATCCCGGCTTAAAGGAAAACAGCCCTAAGTTGTATGGAAATGTCCACTAAATAAAACCAGGGAAATATTTAAATGAATAATACCATCTTGCGAAATAATAATCACTCTATTTATTTTTTGAGTAATTTCTCGTAACCCTCTAAATTCATACTCATTTCCCCATAAATACATATATCAATAATATTATATTTTTTACTATTCTTCTTTGAAAAATTCAATTTTTTAACTTATAATATTGACTAAGGAAATTTTAAGTACATATAGAGTAAAACTATTTTCCTATTCGATTGCTTACGACTAACACGATTGCTATTCATTGGAATGGATCGGTAAGAAAAATATGACATATCCATACTTGTTAACTAAGCGAGTAGCTACTTTCATGTTCAACGAGTAAATTCCATGAAAACATTAAGCCAGTCAGTAAATGTACCAGTGCAGTCATTCCATGTCAAGCAGTACGGTTTTTGACCTCGATAGCTGTGATTGTTTTGAAAGTTTGTGTATGTATTCTTCTCATAAAAATATTGTACACCTATTTTTGGGAAAAAATTGAAAATTGTATTTCAAGAGTTATTTAATTTTTTTGTAGTGTGAGATTGCATCAGAACAATTTAAAAAATATATTTCTCCATAACCTATTTTTCTTGGATTTGGATTGTTTTTGTGTTTATGAACTAATGAAAAAAATATAATTTTGATTATTTTTTACTGTGATTCTGGTTGATTTTGTAAAAAAATCGAAAATAAATTCGTAAAAAATAGAAACCATCATTTCACCACTTTTAAACTCACACAGTCGCTTAAAAGTAGACCTAAGCACACTCCTTTAAAATTTCAACAAAATGGATTAGTGTAATCATTTCGAAAATCAAGATAAAAGAATTATAATTGCAAAATCTTTAAAAAATCTAACCCTGCCACAACAATATTTTAAAAGTAATTCAAATTACCTTCAAAATAAGGTTTAACACATTAAAATCGGTAAAGTATTTCAGGAGTTACAAGCGATTGAAATAACACTCCTTTTTGAAAAAGTAGTATTTTTTACTGTTAAATTGGACATAACTCGTGAAAAAAAGATTTCAATTTTTTTCCAAAAATACGTATCAATATTCTTATGAGAAGAATACATAAACTTTTAAAACAATCGCAGCTATCGAGGTCAAAAACCGTACATGACATACAATGATTCATATGCAAAGAAAACATAAGGGGTTTTGCAAAATTTGAACAAAATCGTTTAAATCATGTGGTTTCTAGAGCAAAAAAGTCAAATCGGGAGCGGCATTTCTATGGTGGTTATATCTAAAGCTGAACCAATTTGCTTCCAATTAAATAGCTTCTGGCTTCAACCCGCAGAACTTAATTGTGTAAATGTTTGTTTGTATCGGACAATAAGTGCTACCTTACAAGACAGACTTGGCTAAATCGTTTCAAAAAGAATCGATCGGTATACTAAACAATGGATCTATCTCATAATGCCCTAGTGGAGGGTTTTAGAAAACACAAAAATATTTAAAATTGTATAAAAATAATAAATTAATTGTAAAGGGTGGTTAAATTTTAAAAGCCGGTGTTGATTTTGAATAAAACACAAATTATTTAGGAAATTTTTGTCATTTCTTTTAAATTATGATAATATTGGTATGGTTCAATTATGTATGGAACAAAATATGCGCCAAATGGTCGCCGCGACCTCGGCGGCACACCTCCATCAGATGGTGCAAATTTTCGATGACGCTTAGTCATAATTGAGGTTCTATGCCGTTAATGTGCCGAATTATCTCATCCTTTAGCTCTTGAATTGTTGCTGGCTTATCGACGTACGCCTTTTCTTTCAAATAATCCCAAAGAAAGAAGTCCAACGGTGTCAAATCACATGATCATACGGTCAATTGACATCGCCACCACGTGAGATAACACGGCCATTGAATTTGTCGAGCAAAAGAGCCATTGTTTCTTTAGCTTTGTGGCACCGTCCTGTAGAAACCACATGTCGTCCACATCCATATCTTCCAATTTGGGTCATAAGAAGTTCGTTATCATCACACGATAGCGAAGACCACTCAAAGTAACTGCCTGACCGGCTTCATTTTGGAAAAAATACGGCCCGATAATGCCAGCCCATAAACAGCACCAAACAGTCACTCTTTGTGGGTGCATTGGTTTTTCGACAATCACTCTTGGATTATCATTCTCCCAAATGCGGCAATTGTGCTGATTGACGAATCCACTGAGGTGAAAATGTGTGATAAAATTGACCGAAAAAATCACAAAGTGCTCGATATGCATTTTGATTTGAACCAAAATTACCATTATCATAATAAGCCTTTCCATGATTCAAATTGAGTTAGTCTGATATTCAGAAATGTCAAATGCAGATAAAAACTTGACGTTTAGGTGTGGTTCGCATTCAACATCGGGCCTTACAACTTAACCACCCTTTACTATGACTTCAAATCGTAGTATGTATGATTGAAATGTATGTCACGTACGATCTAAGACATAATGTTAAAAAGTCAGTCCATGAAATGTATACCTATGGATCATTCAAAGGATCCATTCATTCATTGGAACCAATAAAAAATACTTACAATTGACTAAATTCAGACTTGTGTGGAAAAAAATTTTCAAGGTTTTAAGTAAGAAAAATATTAAGAACTTTTGTATATGGAAAATATTCCATTTAGGAAATTTTGACCAAAATGTTTTATTTAAATTTTACCTTTAGCCGAACTAAAACATCATAAAATTTGTTTTCTTAAAATTAAGTTAATGTGCTTACTGCAATTTATGCCGAGTTCTTCGTACATTTAAGCATTAATGAACTTATAAAAATGACTTAAAATTATTTTGAAAATTTTGGAATATTAATCTAAGAAGCAATTCCCGTTCGTTTGCAGTGACTTATTTCTTACATACTTCAAGTGTTACTTTAAACAACCACGTCAAAGGCGCCTATCTTGCCTTCGCAGCAATGATGGAGTAATACCTCAACTCTTTATGGCAAAGGTATCATGCAATTTTTGAGAAATATTTCATGTTGTTATTTTTTTGTATTAGTTTTGCATAATTTGAAGCAAAATCATTTTTAGTTAAATAGAACTTGTTTTAAGTTCACTTTTTTTTCTTATATCAAGTAAAATTTTCTTCAATTTAAGTAAAATTTACATGTTTTAAGGAAAAAATTAGCAAAATTGTTCTCAGTTTAAGTAAATATTTACTTGATTTGAGTAAAATTTTACTTATAGCCTTATCAGACTGCATGGAAATCTAGCAGAATTGACATAAGGTCGATTTCACATGCACTGTGACTATTAATTTTAGGGAAATTTTACTTAAATATAGTAAAAATTTACTTAGTTTTGGGAACAACTTACTGCATTCCTCAGTTTGGGTAAATATTTACTTGGTTTTAGGAAAATTGAACTAGAATCAAGTTCAAATCATGTACTACTTTCAAGGGAAAGTTTGAACTTTATATGAGGGAATATTGCTTTAACGCTATATAAAGTTCAATTTTTAAGGGTTCACGTTTTTCTGAGTGTACGCTCTAAAGAACTCTTTAGTGTAGCCCATATATAATGAGTTTCGTATCATGATCAACATTTTGATTAATCGTGTTAAATATTGCCCCATACAAAATTCACTTCGGATTTGCATCTTCTCGCTGTATAAATCTCATATTTAAAGCGAATTAGTAACTCCCTGAAAAATAATTTCTGAAATAACATTTTTATACTTGCGTGAAAGCATATTTAGTTCACAAGTAACGATATTTATGTTTTGTGCTTGTACCAAATATAAAATTTTTGCATGCAAACGACAATTGCAAAAAGCTTTTTCTCCATATAAAAACGTCTATGGTGTAACGATCCTTCCCGATTTAGTCGGATTTACCGAATATACCCTCCACGTTCTACCCCATTACAAAAGAATTAAGGGGGAAAATGATATGGAACGTTTTTTGTATGGGTATTGTATATGTGGTCTCTAGAGCGGAAAAAGTCAGATCGAGAGCGAAATTTGTATGGGAGCTATATATAAATCAGAACCGATCTGACTCACTTTCATCATACATGTTTATAGTTGAAATATAAGGTGTTGTGGCAAATTTGAAGAAAATCTGTTAAAATATCTAGAGCGGAAGAAGCCAAATCTATAGCAAAATTTGTATGAGAGCTATATATAAATCTGAACCGATGTGCCCCAATTTTACCACAGATGTTTGTAGTTTAATTATAAGGTACTGTATTAAATTTTAAGCAAATCGAGTGAAATATGTGGTTTCTAGAGCATACAAAGTCAAATCGGGAGCGACATTTGTATGGGGGCTATATCTAAATCTGAACCTATTTTCTTTAAATAGCGTTCGTCCTTGATCCGAAAAACTTCATTGTGCAAAGTTTCATTTGGTTCTGGCTACAATTGCGACTTGTACTCTGATTACAAGAATAGATGGAGGGACGGACAGACGGACATTGCTAAATAGATCAAGCAATGGGTCTATGTCTCTTCCTTTTGGGTGTTACAAACAAATGCACAAATACATAATACTCTCGTGGAGTGTATAAAAATATTACATGAACTTCAAAGAATATTAAAAACAAAAATAAAAAATCCTTTTTGCTCATATTATCTATCACATCGTCTATTTTATATTCGTTCTCTCTTCGATGTTAGGGGCAACATATTCTCCAGACCCTCCATATATCCAGTTGGTTCGCCCGACGTTAACAGTTCTAAAGGATTTCCACGTCTCTTTATATCCTCCAAAATTGTATTATTTGAGAACCAACGTAATTGTAATTCTTGAAATTGTTTCTATAAAAAATATTTCAAATGCCAATAATTGGTAACTTTCTATAAATTAAATTTTTCAATCCGACATGGTGTTTGGACCTAAAACAATTAAGCGAATAAGACGCGAGATGCCAATAAAACACGACTATTGTAGTAGTGAAACTATCTCCGAAGAAAAATACAAATTAAATCTACGGTGACAGCAAGTAGAACACAGCTGACAAGTCCGAAGTTATTCGTGTGATACAATTTAGCAAAAGCGCTAATTCTAGTGATATCAATAGTGCGGTAACCCTGCATCACTGAAATCGGATAAAGCAATTGTGTCAATGTGTGTGTGCTTTCATATCGACTGTAGTGTCTGTAATTGGAACATGTGGGCTATAAGGTGATTATTCTGTGCAAAAACCAACTGAAAAATATCATCAAAACAAAGAGAACGAAAACAAAAAAGACATTTGATGCAGAGAGCGAGGCATGTGCATGACAGTTGAAGAGAGCCATGCAGAGACCCTGACAGCTGACAGAGTGCAAAACTGTTAAACTCAAACAAAAGCGTCGCGGCGCAAGTTCAACATTTGTTGGCGTTTTGCGCGGTGGGGGAACAGTTTGGCAAGTGAAACAAAACACTCCTTGTTGTGTGGTCGTCGGTCGGTTGTGCTCAAATGAAATTAACTGCATTGTCTCCGGTTTAATCGTCAGTTGGATTCAGGCCGAAATAAACGTTGAGCAAGTCTATGTGTACGTCAACGCTACGCGCGCGTTTATTCTTCTTATTTCAATTAAGAATTGTGTCTGTCAAATCAGAGAAGAAATACAAAAAAAGATAACAAGTGAAAAAATTTAAAGAATCTCTTTCTTCATTGATTTAATTCAAGTGTATGAAAACAAAACGAAATAAGTAAAAAGAATTTACTTATTGGAATTCGAATAAGAAAAAGAAAGAAAGTAAAACGTACTGATTGATAACTTCTCTTCAAAGAAAAAAAATAAATAAAAATAAACAAATCAAGGCAGTGATTTAAAGCAAAAGGTAGAGAGCATAAAATTAAAAATATTAAATTGTAAAAAAGAAAAAAGTTTGCCTTAGGCAATAAAAACGGCAAATCAGTGGGATAATGATTCCTTTAATTAATCAATTCATGGTGTAATTACAACGCAGGAACACAAGTGCAAAATTCGAGTGGATAAGAAAAGTGCATGGAAAGATTTTTTAAATCAGAAAAATAATAATTTAACGTCGAAAGATTTTTGTAAAGATAAAAGTCAACGATAAGTTATTAAAAATAAAGTGTTATATTTGAAGTTTTAAATTGAAAATGTTTTTAATTGAAATCATGAGTGATTAGCAGGAACAAAAATATGTTGTAGAGTTTTAAAAATATATAATTAAAGATAATAATAATAATTAAAAAACAGTGAACGGAATGCTATAGATATATAGAGATTGGAAACATATTTAGCATAAAACATAATTACAAAAATAACGTATCAGTGCCAAAAACAACATCAAATTATTTGGAATAAAAATAATATACGAAATCGAATTCTTGCAAATTTAAAGAAAGAAAATAAATCTTGGTATTAATTAATATTCATTTCCCATAAAAAATGAAAGCAATTAATAAAAATAAAAAATTACTAAAGTGATGATTGAGGCGAAGGCCCAATTTGTTTAATGTTTACTAAAGTCGAAAAAATATGCAAATTACACTAAGCGACCAAAAAAGATGTGTGGGACCTAAAATTATTTGATCTGATCCATAAAATAAGAATAAAGAACTGATTATGGATAATTGTAATGGTGAAGGCAAAGGGCCTACTCTGCGATAATTTGTTTAATGTTTACTGAGCTCGAAAAATATAGAAATTCAAATATATAAGCCATAAAAAGTGCCTCAGACACTTTTTGACAGACACTAATTGATTTGTATATATTGAGGCATACTGATCCATAAAATAGAAACCAACAATTAGTTTATGTATTTTTTTTTTAATTTTTTATTAAGATTCCTAGATTCTTCAAGCTTTCTTTCAATGTAAATAATGTAAACTGGAGATGTTGAAATTAAATTATTCTTTTGACAAAAATTGTGTTTTTTGCTAATATAAATAGCAAAATAGATGACCTTCTGTTCCACAATGGAACGACGAGAATAAATATATAATATAAATAGCCAGAGTAACACTGTTCAATAAAATTGTGCCCGAGACCTAAGATTTACTTTTTGAGTAATTACTTCATAAAATGAACAAACATTTTGTATGGCTAAATTAAAAAAAAATACTAAAATTCCAACTTTTGTCGGGTGTACATTTAATATCTGCACTAGCTTTTAAAAAATACAAGAAAATATTTTTTCTATTTGTTTTTCTATTTTTATGGATTTTTTTCGAACCATCAAAAACAAATCATTTTTTAAATTTTTTTGGGTAACTGTTCTTAAACCAATGTTTCTATGTGAAAGTAAATTTTTCATCCATTATAATCGCTCGTTTATTGACCAAATGAGAGTACAAATATTAACTGATTTTATTTCGAAATGTATTTACACATAAATATGGAAAAGTACTGACTCACATTGAATTTATTTTTTCTTGTTATTTCAATCATATTAATTATGTTTTAATGACTTGAACAATTCGATTAATCGAATAACTCTTTTGGCTTTTTTTCGATTAATTGGAAATTATTTGCTTTCGAATAAACAATTAATCGAATATCTTAAAAGTCCGAATAATTGGATACCCTACTTATGGGTGATTCCATTGGAAAGAGTGTGACACTTTCCCTTAAATATGTTTAAATATCTATATTGCCAATGGAAAACGTCAGTTAATCGGAATATTATTGCAAATACAAATATGTCTTAGCGTTTTAAATATAGGAGATATACTACAATATAGAGCGTTGCGGGTGTGACCTAAGCTTTGAAGAAAATCGTGAGGTTTTACTTATTTTCTTGAATTCTGTAATATTCTTCCATTACAGGACTATTCATTTTTGCTAATCAAAAGAGTAGTTCATGCACCTTCTTCTAAAGTATACCTTACCATATATGAAATATAGGATATTTAAATGGTAACGGGCGTGACATTTTGACGGAAATTCTGTTACAACATAACCCTATATCTGGAAAAGGAAATGATCGGACCTATTGCTCTCTTTATTTTTTGAAATATAATCAAAAACATGTACTATCAGAAGTATAAACATTACGAATGTTTATCGGTGTTTTCTTAAATTATAAATTGATTTTGAAATTTTGTCGAAAAAGGGGTCACTTTACGTGGAATCACCCTTATCGAAGTCAATAACTTACAATAATGTAATACACCAATAAAAATAAAACTAATAGCTTTTCTACGCTTAAATTGTGATTTCTAAAGCTGTATACAAGGAGTATTTATACAGGTGATAGCACTAGAACAACAACAAAATACAAGTAATTTTTTGAATGGTGAGCCATACTGTCAAAGCAAAATATATGGGATTTGACAGTTTCGGTTACTTTTGAATGAAAAAAATTTCAGTCAGCTGGGCTCCTGCTATCACCTTTATAAATACGCCTTGACTGTATACAAACACCAATCAAATTATGTCACTGTCTTCGTGTGCACCACTTTGTGAAAGAGGTATTTTGAGGTTTATATACATAAATTGCAAACTGTCACTGTCTTCGTGTGCACCACTTTGTGAAAGAGGTATTTTGAGGTTTATATACATAAATTGCAAAAAAGTCACAAATCTGAGGAATTCACAATCATAAAATCACACTTTTCAGGAGAACGAAAACAAATTATTTTTAAGATTGCGGCTTCTGTAAAAGATTTTTCTTTTTTTCTTAGCTGCCATCTTCATTATATCATTAAAAGTTACTGTATGCAATTTTGAAAAGAAAAATTTTGGAGGATCAAATTTCGTAGAAGGGTCAAAAACTCAGGAAAGTGTGTGCAAAATAACAACACATCTCCACATCAGATGTTTTGTGAAAATAAGTGTTACCATAAATGTGGCTGAAGAAGACAACAGGAAGGGCATAAGTTGTTATAAGTGTTTGTTAAATGAATCATATTTGTTTATATATATGGGAAAATCTACAAAATAGTCCGATTTCAATTTTGAAAAATTAAAAATTTCAAATTAGAGGCACACGTTTTAATTTAGCGTCAACTTGTTAAAAATACATTAAATATAAATAATGTGCTCGCGTGCATCATTTTTTTCAAGTGCTGAAGAAGTTATAATCGGATTGTCCCTTTTGGTTCTATTGCGAGTTAAGCCTGAAAACCCTATGAAAATCAACAAAATTTAACCTAAAATGGCTCTCGGTACCAAAATAATAATTCGATCTATTTAGCACTTACACACATTATTAGTAGTACCCATATTTACCGATCACACAGGGTTGCCACCAGTTATTTTTCAAACTGCGGATGTGCTCTTCAAAAAGTATGAAATTTCATGATCTGCACGCATCGACCTGATGATGTTCGTACTGTCATAATCTCCTTGTCGCTGAAGGCACACCAAATCGTCCGGTCGCCTTTTGTTAGTATCTCTGTCGTTTATAATCCAATATTAAAAAATTTGCAATTACGTTCACGCTGAAAGCGCAAAAAAGAAAATTGTATCAGTTTTCGTTTTATGCAAAAACAGAGTGACAGATTTTGAAGAGCTACCATTTATTCCTCAGTGATGGCACACGCCCTTTTCAACATATAGAAGATTCCGAAACATCATTACTATCATCCACAAAAAGATCAGATCTCTTAGATCTCTTATGCTGAAAAAGTTATAGCCAAAAGAGTTGAACAACTCCCGAAAGTTACAAGCAAAAATGGGGTAAATTAGGGTAGACCTTAGCTCAGTAGACTACATTAACAGCATAATTTTAAAACTTTAGGATGTTGGCGAGGTTAAACTCGTCGTTTTGAAAATTATGACACTCTCAGAAATATTATATATTGCTCTTAAAGCGGTTAGAAGCCTGAGTGACATGGAATCGTACTATACCGTAGATTTGCCCATATGTTATATGTTTTTATGTTTTTTATATATTTTTTATGCAGAAAATGATTCCGATAAATGTAAGCTGCAAATTATTTTATTAAACATTAAACTTCTGTTTTTTGCAAATAAAGTAACGGTAAATTGTTTCCAAGAAAAATTTACATTAAGAAGGAGCCACGGAAATTGTAGCACTTTGACGTCAATAACTCAAAAGTGTGCTAAAATGGACTTAAGTCGTGACTTTTGAAAATCACAGAACTCTTCCACTTTTTTCTATAAAAATATGCTTCTCTATTAGGCTTCTTACATCCCTCGAAGGCACATATTTGCGATGAAATTACTTAAACTAAACCTTATTACAAACGGTTCTACAATAAAAATAAAATTCTCAATTTTTGAGTAGGCTCCCAATGGGTTAAAGATTTTCAAAAGATTTTCTGATATGCTAAAGTAAATTTAATAAGCTTTCCATCGGGGTATCTCGATCTTGATTATAAATAAAATAATTATTTTCTTGGATTCAGAACAAAAAGTTCTATCAGTGCACAGTGGTAACTTACGTCCAAAACCTTTTTACCATCATAAAATTCTGAAATTTGGTATTTTGATATGTGACATTATTTCTGATTTAAAAAATGGGTCGGTCACGTCCACTTTAATGATGAAATTTCAGTTTGTAATAATATGGGTCACTTAAAATGGCTCTAATGAAAATATTGCAAAAAAACTGCCACTTAAGATGAAAAGTACTTACTTATGATCTCTTGGACTAAATGATGTATAGTCACAACCTCTTCTCACTCATGCTCTTATAGTTGTAAATAAAGATTTTTGTGTTAGAATATATGCAAACTAGAATTTTGAAGTTGGGACCACTGAAACCTAATTAGAAAATATTTTTTTCAAATATGAAATTTTGTTATTTCAATAGTTATCTTTCTTAACTTTTTTAATTTTTATACACTCCACGAGCGTATTATGTCTTTGTGCATTTGTTTGTAACACCCAAAAAGAAGCGGGATAGACCCATTGTTAAGTATACCGATCGACTTAGAATCACTTTCTGAGCCGATTTAGCAATGTCCGTCTGTCTGTCTGTCTGTCCATCTATTGTTGTAATCAAACTACAGGTCGCAATTATAGTCCAATCTTAACAAAAATTGGCACAAGTAAGTTTTGTGGATCAAGGACGAACGCTATTTAATTTGAGACAAATCGGTTCAGATTTAGATATAGCCCCCATACAAATGTCGCTCCCGATTTGACATTTTCCGCTCTAGAAACCATATATTATACTCGATTTTCTTTAAATTTGGCACAACATCTTATAATCCAACTATAAACACCTATGCTAAAATTGGGTAAGATCGGTTCAGATTTAGATATAGCCCCCATACAAATGTCGCTCCCGATTTGACATTTTCCGCTCTAGAAACCACATATTATACTCGATTTTCTTTAAATTTGGCACAGCATCTTATAATCCAACTATAAACACCTATGCAAAAATTGGGTAAGATCGGTTCAGATTTAGATATAGCCCCCAAACAAATGTAGCTCCCGATTTGACTTTTGCCGCTTTAGAAACCACATATTGTACTCGATTTTCTTTAAATTTGGCACAACATCTTATAATCCAACTATAAACACCTATGCAAAAATTGGGTAAGATCGGTTCAGATTTAGATATAGCTCCCATACAAATGTTGCTCCCGATTTGACATTTTCCGCTCTAGAAACGACATATTGCACCCGATTTTCTTTAAAATTGACACAACATCTTATAATCCGACTATAAACACCTATGCAAAAATTGGGTAAGATCGGTTCAGATTTAGATATAGCCCCCATACAAATGTCGCTCCCGATTTGACATTTTCCGCTCTAGAAACCACATATTGTACCCGATTTTCTTTAAAATTGAAACAACATCTTATAATCCAACTAGAAACACCTATGCAAAAATTGGGTAAGATCGGTTCAGATTTAGATATAGCCCCCATACAAATGTCGCTCCCGATTTGACATTTTCCGCTCTAGAAACCACATATTGTTTCCAATTTTCTTTAAATTTGGCACAACATCTTATAATCCAACTAAAAACACCTATGCCGAAATTCGGTAAGATCGCTTCAGATTTAGATATAGCTCCCATACAAATGTCGCTCCCGATTTGACATTTTCCGCTCTAGAAACGACATATTGTACCCGATGTTCTTTAAATTTGGCACAACATCTTATAATCCAACTAGAAACACCTATGCCGAAAGTGAGTAAGATCGGTTCAGATTTAGATATAGCCCCCAAACAAATGTGGCTCCCGATTTGACTTTTGCCGCTTTAGAAACCACTACTCGATTTTCTTTAAATTTGGCACAGCAGCTTATAATCCAAGTAAAAAACTTTTGGTGTAAGTGGCTAAGATCGGTTCAGATTTAGATATAGCCCAAATACAAATGTTGCTCCCAAATGTTTAACCTATTTCGTTCCAGATTTCAATATACCCCCATACAAATGTCCTTTCCGATTTAACATTTTTTGTAAAACTCATACATACAGGATACAAAAATCCTTCCCGTTTTCACATTTTCACCGATTGAAAGTGGAGTGTATCATAGTGTCGGCCCGCCCGACTTTAACCTTTCCTTACTTGTTTTTACTTTTAAATTGATATATTATTTTATATATTAAGTTTATTATTTTGTATAAAAAGTCGTGTAATTCTTATACGTTTTAAAATATAAAAAGTATCGATTTAAAACGAAACGATTTGTATCACATAACTGATTGTCTTTGCTCAAAACATTTTTGCAACTATATTTTATAGAATGCAAATTTATTTACAAATTAAATGGTGACATTTATTACTTGGCTGCACACCTATATCATATCATCAGGAGGCTTCGCAGCGATTTCCAAAATTTTTGAACAATTTTGAGAATTGCATGTGAACTAGAGTTAAGGCGAAGATTCACTTATCCATAGTTTTTCTTCAAATATGCCTTGCTTTATTCTTTAGGATGCCAACTATTAGAAACAAATAATTTTCGATTTTGTAAATTACTTTAGGATTTTTTTAGATTATAAAAAACCTTAACTTTACAAAATCCACTTTAAACAGAAAATTATAATTTAGACAAAAATAATCAAGACATTTTTTCTCGTTTTTATTGCACAAAAAATATACATCGTATAATATTTACTAAATTGATAAAAGTGTTAAAATAATTCAGTACAGAAAATAATTTTTAATCTCGAAAATGTTACTAAAATAATTAAATAACTGTTGAAATCCATTTTTGAGATAACTCTCAAAAAATCTCAAATCCTGGGGAAATACAATCATAAAAATGAGTTTTTAGAAAAAATTTCAAAAATTCTCATTCAAAATCGATATTTGCTGGCATATTAATGCATACAATTATATTTTTAATTTTCTACTCGTTACTTTTCGTTTCGCGTTTTAATTGTCTAAATTATTCAAAATTGTTCATGAAAAATTGTCATATTCTATGCAAATTTGTCATATGAGTCAATTGCATTTTTCTAGTAGCCATTTCAGACTGCCAGCGAAATCGACCTTAACTCAGTATCAAATTCAATATGTGATATTAGAAATCGATCGATTTTAGCTCGATTTCGCATGCAGTCTGAAAAGGCTATAAGAAAAGTCCTCTTTCAGAAATGTATAAATTATACAGTAGGAAAATAAATTCCTGCTGTCAGCCACACAGAAATGAAGAAAATATTGTTTGATGATGATCTGCGTCGCTGGCTCAAGCCGTATATTATTTTTCCCGTGCAATTTTTTGTATACTATTTTCTGAATTAATAAACCCTTGAAAATATTTTAAATATAATACTTTATTCTTCTGTTTCGTATTATTGGACGTTTAGATTATTTTTTTATGGTTTTTAAAAGTGGCGACTATAAACTCATATTTCTTTTCATATAAAGACTGGAAATTAGTTTTTCATTTATATATTAAGAAAAAGATTTTTTTAATAATGATTTACAAAATATTTTACAAAATATTTCTCCCCCAAATAGTTTCTTCCTGAAAACTCCCCTAAAAATCTTGTTTTTCGAGAGTAAATATTATGATTAATAACTAAAGCCTGGAAAGGTCATTAATACTTTTATTTTTTCGTACCTTATTATATTTAATTGCTCGAAAATTAGGACGTTTATAGTAATTTTTATTTGTTTTTTTTTTTTTTAACGAAGCCCCAACGTACATTTTTGTAGAAGTAGTTTGAATATTCTGGTTCTGAAATACTAAAACTGAAATTGACTCAGCGACGTCATTTTCCTGCAATATTATGCATCATAAAAAGATGTTGATTCCTTCACTTAATTTTTTTCATGTCATTTTTAACAAAATCTTCCCTCGAACTGAAGATTTATTCAAAAAAAAAAATTAACAAGAGAACAGCATAAAATATTCTATACTGGAAATTATGATTTGTTGGCATCCTCGTGTTATTTCTTGTGAATGACCGTATCCATTTCTCACATAATATTTCTGACCTTATATGAATACCGAGTTTCTTTTTCAATACCGTTTTTTTTTGACAGACTTTTTGGATTGTTCAACCATACCAAAATAATTAAATTCCACTACGAAATGGTTGGATTTGTGATAACCACAATTCGCAAAATTGTGGATACTTTTGGTCACTATAACTAACGTCCAATAGAGGCTGGAGTAAGAAAGTTAATAGAACATTTTGCGTCGAATGGCAAGACAAAACACCAATATATATTCACCCCGGTCGATCAAGTGAAAACATGGCCATTGAAGAATGTCAAAATTACTGGGCAGCGTTCATAGCAATTGGGCCTATCTGCTCGAACTTTATGAAATTTATATGAATCCAAGTTTAACGACAGACGGTTGCGAATGAAATTCCGAGGAAGAACAATTTCAAAAAATTCTGAAGCAATTGGCCGCCAAAATCGACGTATTTAACGTCTTTATACAACGTCTTAAATAAAACAGGGACACTTGAAGATGTCATTCGGCATTTCCAAGAGCACGAATGGACTATAAATATAATTTTCAGTCATCGGACTGAAATAAAGTTTGGATTGTTGATGATTTGTAAAATATTTCGTCCCCAGGTCAAGCCGCCTGTGAGCTAAACGCTTCACTAAACGCAACACTAAAAATCATATTTTCCCCTGTAATGTTGCACTAGTGTCCAAATTTTATATATATATTCTTGAAATCACTTTAAATTTTAAGTTTTATTATTGTTTTAGGAAAACTTAATGGTCGAATTCTTGCACGTTGATAAAGTTTTGTGTCAGTTTTCAAAGTCCCATCTATAATATTATTGATAGTTGAACATTTGTCATTTAAAAATAACAATGTTTAACCCCCAGTTTTACATTGATTGGTTAGAGCCAACCAATAGTTGTAGATGTCAAACTTCACACAAACTATAATTGCCGGATAGCTCTAACATTAACTTAACCAGACATTGTGAAAATGGCGGTTAATATGGATTTCACACACAGCTATTAAACATTATATTTTGCGTGGACAACCTGAGGGAAATGAAGGCAAAACATGATAAATTTCATAGCATATCAGCTCCAACAAAAACTGTGGTTTTACATACTCTCAACAACAGTGCCCCTTCAGTGAGTACAAAATATTATCACGCACAGCTCCTTGATTAAAGGAATGTTTGTGGTATTTGTTTTAGCAGGTTTGTAGAACACAAAAATTTGGTTTAACGATGTGATAATTCAATTACATCCTGTACATTTTCGCGGCGCATTCTTAGGAATGGTTATGGTAGAAAAAATGAAATGATGGAAATGAAGCTACAAAATAATATTGCTTATTCGAAATCAGTAGTGTCGATAGTGCTTCAAGAAGAAGTCATACACATTATATCGGTTTCTCAAAAGCAAAGAACAATAAGAGTCATTCCATGTCAAGCGGTACGATTCTTGACCTCGATAGCTGCGAAAATATAATTTTTTGTCATGAGTTATAACCAATTCAACTGTGAAAAATATTACTTTTTTAAAAGGGTGTGTCCATTCAATCGCATGTAACTCCCGAAATACTTTACGATTTTAATGTGATACACCTTGTTTTGTAGGTCAATTCAATTTATTTTTTTTAAGTTTTTAGAATTCTAATTCCTTTATTTTGATTTTCGAAGTGATTGCATAAATCCATTTTTTAAATTTTAAAGTTGTTTTCTTAGGTCCCTTTTAAGCGCCTTTTTTAGTTTGGAAGTTGTTAAATGATGAGTTCTATTTTTTTACGATTTTTTGCAAAATCAACCAGAATTTCAGTAAAAAAATCATCAGAATAATAATTTTTCCCAATAGTTCATAAACTCCAGGTATAAAAACAATGAAAAACCAAGACAAAATAGGTTATGGGAAAAATAATTTTTTACATTTTTTTGTAGTGTGCGACTTTAAAATAACAAAAAATTGTCTTCCATTACCAATTTTTTCCTCGATTTTTCATTGTTTTTATATCTTGTATTTATGAACTATTGCAAAAAATTAAAACATCTGTAATTTTTAAGTAATGGAAATATAACCATATACGGACACCACTACGTGATAAAAGACCAATAAATACCCGTGTCTCCCAGTTTTGCCCAAAGTCATGCAACTTTTTTATGGGCCACCAAAGATTTTGGGCCTCGGTGTCATTTTTGCAAAAAAAGTGATCATTTTCTCAGGCTCATATCTTGCAAACCGTTTGGATTTGTTACTTACACTCTGAGGCAAAGTTGTAGCTCTTGTCACAAAGAACAAAAACTGTGAACATATAAAATCAACTTTATCTTCAAGGTCACGTAGTGGTATATGGTTATATTTTTCGTGTTGTACTGTGTTATTGAACATCGTATAGCCATATTTCCTCATATCAAGTACAAACCTTTCCCTGGAAGTAGAATTAAAATTAATTTTATCTTCAAACCAAGTAAAATTTACTCAAACTGGGAATTCAAGAAAATATTTAATAATCAATCCAAGTAAACTTTTGCTCAATCTGAGTAAAATTTAACTTCTTATAATGAAAACAATTCACTTATTAAATTCAATTTTACTAAACCTGAGGATGCAAAACTCATATTAAAACTCTTAAAATGACAACATGAAATAGTTCTGAAACTTTTCATGACTATTCTGGTATAAAGTTTTAAGCTACTGCTCCATGATTACTGCAAGGCTAGGTAGGCACCTTCACAGTGATTGTTTAGAAGTATGAAGTGAAGTATTTAAGAAGAAAGTTTCGGTAAATAAAATAGAATTGCTTATACTATTCAAGAAATTTCTAAACAAACTGAAGGACTTTTTAGAAAATTGAAGTACCAACTTCGAAGTTAAAATTTCCTGAATCTTAAATTTTTCCATAAAAAATTTCATTATTCATTATTTTCCTTCTTAAAGTCTAGAAATCATTTTTCTGCACAAGAAGGAAGTATTCAATCCTACTAAACCTTTTCAGTTTTATAATCAGAACATACAAATTTATATTGAGAAATGAAAATTCATATTAGGAACATATAAATTCAAAATGGGTAATGTACATTTATAATAGGAACATGTTAATTCATAATGAGAAATATAAATTCATAATGAGAATTGTTAATTTATATTGAGAACTATTAATTCATAATAGGAACATACCAATTCATAATGAGAAATACAAGTTCGTAATCAGAAAATCATAAGAAAATATGTTTTCATATACAGAAAATATAAATTCATAACGAGAAAATATAAAATCATATTCAGAAAATGTAAATTTATAATGAGGACATCGATAAAATATATGTTTCAATAAAAATATCCATAGAAGAACGTACATACATAGCTTCGATTATAAATTTTACTGTTTCTGATTATATGAATTTACATTTCTCAAATTCAATTTATATGTTCCTATTATGAATTTACATTTCTCATTATGAATTTGCATATTCTGACTATAAATTACATTTTCTAATTATAACTTTGAACTTGAAGGCGTAGATCCAAAGAAATATAATTAATTAAATTTGCTAATTTGGAGTATAAAATTTACTCAATTTTTTTCTGAGTGCAATCGAAAAAAAGCTATCTTCGTCACAATGTTCGAGGTAATTAAGTGCCGTGGGTTTCCTCGTCATAAATTGAACTGGCCTCAGTAAGAAGAGAATATTTGTCATCAACATAATTAGGAAATTGTAAAAGAAAAATATAATCCGATTAGTGGCCGATTACCAGTTTTTTTAATTGGTCGAACTCTAGCCTATTTACTGTTTTTCAGGCTACACATTTTTCTGAGTGTATACGCCGCGAGAATAATTTTGAAAACTTGTTTAACTTTGTAATTTGAGCTGTTGTTTTGCGACCAGCACAATTTATTTTTATATCAGTTTTTTTGTAAAGCTACCTCCCTCACTCCCCCACCCCTAACCGAGCTAATAATGAAGCTTCCTTTCTTTTCAAAATTCCAAGACTGCAAAAACAGCACAAACAATGGAGGAAAATGTCCTTAAATTGCCAGAAGTATCAGATACACTGTTGTTCAGGGATATTTCAAAATCTTTGAGTAATTTGTGACAACTGTCGTCCTTCATAAGAGAACAAACTAGAGAACAATGCCTCCTCTGACCTGGTATTCATTAGATACATTTGTAGCCTTCCTTTGTTGGCAACTAACTTCCAGCTATGCCACCAGAGGGTTGGTTGGGGAGGTAGGCAGGCGGTGGTGGTGGTGGTGGCACTGGGTAGTTAGTTGGTTGGTGTTATTTTGGGTTGTAATTTATGGCTGGGGAAGCAACCAGTAAAGCGTTGTCAAGATTTTCTGCATCGCAATCCCCATATGGGATATATGAGCATGCCCCCAAGAGTCCCAAGATGTTGCCGTGGCATCTTTTAAGTGTTAAAGTGACAATATGAAAAAGGAAACTTTTTGTTTAAATTTATTTAAACCCGCTCCCGCTCTCTCGCTCGCTAGCTGGCTGGCTGACACAAGTGAATGTTGTTAGCTTGGCCAAGCAGAAGGACACCGAGCGATCCATGATGCAGATGAAGGGAAAGCGAGCTCCTATTGTTTATGCTCACTGCTGACGAAGACGACGAGGACGACGACGACGACTGACTTATATACGGAGGGTATTCCTTTACATTATGTGGATGCCTTTCCTTTTCCAACGCAGCCCTTGGCCCATACAATTCCATTCGCTTTATGTTTTTTGCCGTTGTTGTATTCTTCATAAATTATTCTCAAAACCCTGCGGGTTCGACTGCTTTCTTGCCAGTTTTTGTCCATGTTGTACGTGGGCTTGTTGTTGCTGTTGGTGGCGGTGGCAGTGAGTACGGTGGCATGGCGGCGGGTGCGGGCGGTTGCCCTTTTTTCGGGGGGCGGTGTAGTGTTTTTATTCTCCACATAATTCTCATTTTCTTCTTTTTAACTATGTTTTATTGTTGTTTCAAAAAATAAACAATAAAAAGACGAACGAACGTACGAACAAACGAATACCCAACAAAACTTTTATACACACTTACGTTGGTATGTCTGTATGTCCTTACACACTGCTTTACATATGTACACTCACACACACATACATATTGACGTATACATTCAGCTTAACTTTAGGGAGCAGTCAGTCTCCAAACCTCCCTTATCCTCCTCCTCCACCTCATCCAGCTCACCACCACTTGTGTACAAACTATGACCAGCAAATGTATTTTCCTTTTGCTCCAGCTCCAGCTCCTGCTGCTGCTGATGACGATGTTGTTGTGTTTTTGTTTTTGGTGGGGTCTATGACTGCAGTCATAGTCCTGTCATTTGGACGTTTTTTCTTCTTCTGTTTTCCTCGTTTCTTCTTCGTCCATACATTTGCCGTTTCCATTTCCACCATGGATTTTCCCCAGCCGGGTTGTTGTAGTAGTTGGTGTTGTTGCTGCGGTTTCCTTGCCCTGTTAGAGTCCTGTTAGTTGGGTATTTCGCTTTGTGTGTATATTTCGGTGGTTTAGCATGTGTTTATTTCCCATTAAAACTGGCAGGATGTTTGGGAAAAAAGGACACTGTTACGAAAATCACCATAGTTTTGGTGAAAATTCGCTAATCACTGGAGTTTCTCTACATGTCATTTGTTCCTCGCCAAACCCTTGTATGTCTCTCCATGGCTCTCTCTCTCGAATTCTCACCATAGTTGTGTTTTTCTCTCTCATACCATCAGTTTGGTCGCTCTCTCTCTCTCTTCTGTCATGCCGTACACAAATGTCATGTTGCCGCATCGTTTGTCCATGTTGTCTTGTCATTCTTTTTCCCATTTTTGTTGGTTTTCATCCTGTTTTATCCTAACGTTTTGGCAATTTGCCAAAAAGTCCTTCTGTTGGTTTTCCACCTCCCCCCTAAAGGGTTTTCTACCACAGAATACTCTCAGATTCCTTTTGTGTGATTACTCTCTTTGGCTCTCTCTCACATCTCCACAGGGTGTATTATTTTTTGTATATTTTTTCTCTTTATTCCTCCTTTTCTGTTTCCAATTGCAGCAACTTTTTTTGTGTAGCTTTTTTTCGTCCTTTTTCACCAAAGATTTCCGGATTTCTTTGGAGGATTTTGTTGTGGAATTTAAAAACAATTTATCACTGATTTTGAAATCCGGTGATATTTTAATATGGTGTTAACTTCACGGGGGTTCATGGCAAAAATGATGACTGCATATATGAAGACATCAGACCAGCGATTACGTAGAGTACATTGTTGGGCGATGAAAGAGTACCGATTACTTGGTACTCAGTACTTTGTACTTAGGAATCAACCTAACAATCTTAGATGATATTGAATTGTGGACAATGCGTAGAACACTCTAGCTGAATGAATGTATTAAAAAAAATAAAAATTAAATAAATAATTGTATATTTTCACTATATCTTGATCTGAACTGGGATATTGTCCTGGCTCAAGACCATTTTGAATCTATATTTAATAGAATGTCTAAAGGTTTCGTTCAGGTGGCTTCGCAGCGACTTTTCAACATCATAAAACCATATTCTCTAGAATTTATAGCATTTTCTGATGTGAAGTCTATTCTAAACTCGAAAACTATATTACAGAAAAAAGACATTATTTTCGGCCGGTCGTCCACCACATATTCCTATACCGTTTAGTTGGTACCATTTTTAATAATTTCAAAAATTAATTTACTTTGCGATCATATACAGTCGGGTGAATGTACATGCCGAATTTCATGATTGTAACTTCAGTCGCAGGGTCATACCATTTTTATCCCTTTTCTCCTGTTTGCCCCTTATAAGTACGAATTTCGAAATATCCACTTATTTTACAAGTATAGGGTGTTTTTTATTGGGGTATAGAACTTTAAGTTGGCATCACTTTTTTAACTGGCGGCCATTTTGTCAGCTGTCGAGTGATTAATATTTAGTTTGGTTTGCCATTTCATCATGAACAGGTTGACAAAAGAACAACGCTTGCAAATCGTACAAATTTATTTCGAAAGTAATGGTTCAGTTCACGAAGTTCACCGCTCCGTCCATTTTATGGTCGACATAATCGTCCATCAGAGCAATTAATTCGGTTAACCATGGATCGTTTTCGCACTACGTTTACTCTATGTGATAATACGCATCCGCAGAGACGTCGAACAGTGCGCACCGAAGAAACAATTGCCGCTGTAGAGCAAAGTGTTGAAGAGGACCCGAATGAATCGATTCGCCACCGTGCACAGCAATTGGAGTGGTTGAAAATTGGACCTGTAGAATTGGCTATATTCGAGCCAGCCGCGGCGGCCACATGCCCGAAATCATATTTAAACATTAATGGCATAACATTATCCTTCCAATAAAGCCAAATTGATGGACATTAAAACGATTTTCTTGTGTTTTATTTCAATTCGAAGTTCTATACCTCAATAAAAAACACCCTATATTATAATTAGAAGAATATATAAACCGAATTTCATGTTTGTGCCTGGTATCGAGTTAGTGGTACCATTTTTTTCCCCTTTTGTCATATTTCACCCCCTAAAAGTATGAATTTAACAAAAATAACATTTTGGTTCAAGGGGAATTAAGGTATGTACCAAATTTGAATATAAGGCGGATATTTAAAAATTAAATACTGTAAATATTAGGAGGAATTTTCAGGTCTTGTTAGGGAAAAAAAATTCCTTTGGGCCGATTTCGCCCTTCTATATAGGGGTCTCCAATGAATATTCAAGGGTGTTGCAAACAGTATGGCAAAACGAATATACACTCCATCCTAAGGTGGATGGATTTAGGGAGATTTTTTTAATTTTATTAAAATTCCAATTTTCGTTGAGGGTAATATCATTTTGGGAGTATAAGCTCGAAATTAAAGCTAAAAATAATAGTTTAAAATATTACTGTGGTAAAATGATTTTAGTAAAAATTTAAAACGAAGATAATTTCTGAAAAATTGTTTGTGTTGATTTTGTTAATCATTATGCCTCAAAACACGCAAAAATAATTTTTTATAATATATAAAAATGCTTATATAAATTCTAAGCATTCCTTACAATTCATAACATCACAGAGGCATTTATGTCGTTGATTTATCTACAATTTTAGTTTCGTTCTCCGCTTGCGACTATAGCTCATGTGGGTACCATCAATCAGGGTTATTGTGGAATCGGAATTAAAATCGACTTCGGATTTGAATTAATGCAATAACGTTCTTATGGAACAAATTCACACCAAAATATGTCCGATAAATGACAAGTCCGTCTTGGTTTCTGCAACAACCCGAATTTTATGTTGATTTTAATTCCGATTCCGGATTCCACAATAACCCTGCTTATAAAATTTACCCTTCAGTTTGAAAGTCCATTGTACGAACTTCGTTAGAGAAGTGGAGGATTATAGAGCTCGTATATCGTAAATTCTTTCATAAATGATTAGAATTCCTTTCATAAATGATTACAATTTGCCCGTGTCTATTTAATCAGAACAGACAAAATATTATCATGTTTTCTTCACTTGGGTTTTCAATCATTATTAAGGTTCTTCCGATTTATGCATCTTCAAATGTTTCCACGTTCCATGATTTTGGGTATATTTTGTGGATATATGTTAAGGTTCTATATATAGGGTCCTCCATCTAACGTTTTTTTTTCAACTATTCAACCTTTGGACTATTATTTGTGCGGTGCCCGAGGCAGCCATTTGAATGAAATTATTTTCCATTATTAACCGGAAGGATTGTACTTTCAAATAAAGAAGAAATTTGAGAATATATATATATTTTTTAAAGTTATTTGGCGGACCCTAAGGTATGTTGTGCTTGTAACACAGATGGACTCATAGATTACACGATGGAATTTTAGTGTCGTCCAAGTTTGGTACAATATGCCTTGTCCGACAGTGGAGGCTTTGTTTCTGAACTTCTTATTTTACCAAAGTAAGATATGTACTCTGCACTTGCTCCAAATAGCAATTCTTGCAGTCCTGAGGTTCTCCTCAGAACCATTTATTTTACCTCCTTCACCACCAGTCTAACTTTCGTGGATTCTTGGGTAAATTATGCAATGAAAATTAAACTTAATTGGTACATTCGTATATCCAATTTAGGGAATTTTACATGTCATTTGGTTCCAATTTGGTTTAAGTCTATTATTTTATAATATTCGATCATCAGCTGGTATTCAATGTTGAATCGTCGTTCAGAGCTACTCATCATACTATAGACCTGTTCAATTGGGTTTTCTAGCTTAATATTTGTATTAAATTTACTCGCTTAACAAGAAATGTGCTTGCTACTTACTTAGATGTCCAATGGATAACAATTGTAAATTAAACGACTTAGCACCATTACTAATATAACAGTTGTACGTCGTCCAATTATTACTGACAAATGGATGTGACCAAATCTCTCTCTCTCTCTGTTACCTGCGGTAATCTAATCTATCTTATGCTAGTTTTTAGTAAACCGTTCATATCAATGTAAGAGAGCATAGGATTTAAAATAACATAGCACGGGATCGTTAGAACCAATGCGAGTCTCAAATCGGTTTAAATAAACGCTCTATGGAACGATCTCGAACGAAAACCAATCAGGACTTTGGTTTCTCTAATGTTCATTCGCCTGGCTTTACGTCGTAATAGCGAAGTGAGATAGAGATACCAAAATTTTGACTTAATTTTTCATTCGGCTTGTCGTTGTTAGTGAAACTAAAATCAGCTGATTGTTGTGTAGCAGCGAACGAAAGCAGTAGTTCGACATCGTGAAACAGTGCATATGCCATGAAACTATCTTCCTTTTTGATAGTAATTGCTCATAAGCGGATAGCTAACATAAGAATACGTGCATTATCCGCAGAGGCAGTCCGCGCGGGCTTTTAGGTTTGGTCCTAAGAACTTAAACTTCACCTATTTCAGAAGACTTTGCCGTCTCTTTTATTCACTATACCCAGCCAATAATTCAAATAAATAATTTTGTGGAAAACTCATATCAAAAAAGACAACATCAAATAAATGATAATGAGCTACTAATGAATTGAGCTACTACTCCATGATTGCAGCAAAGGCAAGGTAGTCGCCTTCGAAGTCATTGTTTAGAATTATATTTTGAATATTTAAGAAGAAAGTCTAGGCAATCGAATGAGAATTGTTTCTTAAACTACTACTACTACTTAGTATTTTCTAAAAACACTGAAGTATTTGTATACACTCACTCTACAGAGTAGGAGGTTTTATATTATATGGGACAGAAAAAGGTGTAACGCATTGAATTAGTGACATAAGACCCCAAAAATTTTTGGACCAAATCCGTTTCACGATGTCCGTCCGTCTGGCTGGTATCTCTCGAAAGGAGCCAAGGAATCAATTCAAACTTTGCGTAAAATTAAAGCTCTTACATCTTCTATATAGATGATCGGAATACTGTGAAATTTGATATTTTGCAATGCCTTTTTAGAAGTTACATTCACATGGAATATGGGCGATATTGCCACACCCTCTCTGTTACCTGCACACAAAGTGGCATAAACTTTGGTTAGAATAAAACCGACATAACGTCCAAACGGATAGTCAAAATCATTTACAATTTAATATTTGAAAATGATTTTTATAATCACTTTAAACTTGAAAATTATTTACGCTTTAGCCACGCCCCTTCTTGTACCTCCACACAATTGTCTTTATTCTAGGTAATATTAAATCCCTAACAACTTGTATACGGATGTATGAAATCCACTATGACTTGGTATTTGATCATGTTTATTAATTTGCTTTATACATGTGGAGGTGAGACGAATCTCCTAGTACTTTCCACACTAATTATCCTGTAAAAATTAAACGTAAAATTTAATCCCTTATAACTTGCGTATATATGTTCTCTGAGAGTGAGGGTATATATAAGACGGTTTAGACGACTGAAGCTTACTTACTTGTTCATTAATACTGGAATATATGAAGAACTAGACATAAATTTAAATCAACATAATTTGCATGAATAAACACATTTTTAAATTCAAACTTTTAAAATGGATTGTTTTTCATTATTTTCTTTCTTAAAAGCTATACAATAACCTCCTCACAAGTAGTTTTAAGTAAATTTACTTTGAAGAAAGGAAACTGTATTCATACTTTGTTAATGTTCCTTCTCTTAAGGATATTGCTGAACTGAATCTTGCTCAGATTTTGGAATAATATTTTTCTGAGTGTAGATATACCCTCCCACGTGCTGAATTATACCGATTATTGGCTACCGTCCACCAGAGAAAAGTTCTTGGAGAATAGTTTTGATATAAACGACATCCATCCCTTACTGATTCACATAGAGTGATCTGCTAATTGTACACCCAATTGAGTTTAAGTCCCGATATTAGCATATGCTGCCCGATACTCTTTTGTGATCCTTATTAGACATTTTTATGTAGCCTTTATCGAAAATACAAACATCCTTATTGGACACTTTTCTTTATCCCCTTCTCCACATTATTAGTAACCGAATAAAATGCGACATTCAATAATATGTTACACTCTTGGGGAATGCCACTGTTTCTCGCGTTTTATTCTAATAAGAAAGAAACATGATAACTCTGAATTCCTTGTTTTCCTAGCACAACTTTGCTACATCTTAGTTTCCTTCAAATATTCCTATTCTACTTTCTCCCCACCCCATTCCATCTCACCCAGGCTCGTTAATGTTTATGGTTTATTTTTGTTGTTGTTGTTGTTATCCTGTGCTTTCTATTTAGATTCCGATTCCTTCTGAGCAAGCCAACAACATTGATTTCATTCATATTTCATTGATTAGAAGGAATTTTTGAGGTTAAAATCCTGTGGTTTTCGGAAGAAGTAAGAAATCAAAATCACTTGAGCTCTCCTAGTTTGCACTCTCAGCATATGTGTCTCTCCCTCTCTATCGGTCTATTTCTCTATCTCACTTTTGACGTTATATCCCGTTTGCTGTTTGTTGTCAGAGGAAAAGCCGCCTTTGTGTTGGGTGGAAAAGTAAATACTAATGGTTTGAAGCTCCCTCACCTTGTTCTCTGCTGAATTTTCTTCCATGGGAAACTCAACTAAAAATATTGTGTGTGGTGTATATGTACAAAGTTCCCTCTCTCAGTGTTAAAGTGCAAATTCCGTTTCGTTTCTGGGTTTCCCACTTCTCTCCCATGCTCTGACTCTCTCTCGCTGGGTTGAGGTTTGAATGTTTTGCATAAATTAGTTTCGTTGGCGTTGGGGGTTCCATTGCCTTGTTTGTTGACAAAAAACACATGTTCATGTGACGTTTAGCTCTCGGTCTCTCTCTCTCTCTTTCTTGGTTTGGCATGCTCTCTGTGTATCTTTAGTTGTGAGAATTTTTATGTTTGTTTTGTTTCAGGCGGTGTTTTTGTTCTCTTCTATGCTTCACACCCCCCTCCATGGGTTTGCGTGTTGATTTTCTTTTTTGTTTTGTTTCTTGCGGTGTTTTGTTATCATTCCTGCTTTGAGGTTATGTTGAACACTAGGTTATGCTGTTTTTCTCTCTCTTTCTCTGGCTCTGGCTCTTCACACATTTGCGAGCTGGTGTCTCTGCGTTTTAACTCTCTCGCCGCTTTCTCTTTCATGTTTTATGTTTGACTTTTATGCGGTTTTTATTTCATTTTATCTTATGTATGTCCTGCCATGAAACCCATCCATCCTTTTTGTCCTTTCTTTATATTTTATATTCTATTATTGGGAGACATCAACATATATACTATACTGTATTGAGAGAGAGAGAGAGAGCGAGAGCAAGTACATATTTCATGTGTGCGTGTCAATATTATCCTTTTGGACGCCTTTTTTTGTTGACAACCCAGTATCGAAGTGTGTATTTTTCTCGTTGTCATAATAAATATCCTGAAAATCGTTGTTACCGTAGGAATTATCACGTTTTCCCATAATGTATTTCGTGTGTGCTATTCGGCGAGCTTAAAAAGGATACTGAGGACCCTAAAACAGTACGAAGAAGAAGAGGCAATATTTTACACACAAAAATCAATATAAATAAACTTAAGAAATTCGCATGAAAATCCATTAAAAAAGTAGCCATTAATCACAGAGCGAATGATGCTTTTGTAAGGTGTCCTTAATAATAAAAATTGTTTTCTCTCTTCTCATTGTCATTTTAGATTCCGCACGAAGAAAATGTTTTAGAAAAAGTAATAAAGAAGAAGCAGAAGAAGCAAAAATAAATAACAAACAGTGAAAAAATTGCACTTTGCACAATTATGAGAAAATATGCGATGAAAAGGATCAGGATGTGCTTTAATGACAATAAGTTTGAAGTGTGAGTGAAGCAAAAAAGAAACTGGTTTCCAAAAGATTTCCTGCCGCATTTATCGGTATTTAACTTTGGCCAGGAAGTTTTCTAGCCCCACAGCGAAAGGATAACTCTGACGGTATTCGCGTTCACCATTATATTCGGTTGATTTGTATATATGTAAACAATCGGTTTTTATAGTCGTTGTCGTTGTTGTCGTAATTGTCGTCTCATTGTTGTCTATTCTAACCGTGTGTATGTGTCTGTCGTGTCATCCTTTATTATCCTTTATTTGTATAATTTACGCGCCTGTAACATAACATTATCCTGTGTATAGAAGCAAAAACAACCAACCAACCAAACAACCAACTAACCAACCAGTCAGTCAGCCAACCAACCTAACAAAACCGAAAACAAAACGCGCCCGTTGTAACAGCATTTTCGCATTTAACCAAACCAAATATTTACATGTCGTAGCTCTGTGTGTGTCTGTGTGTGTATATATAAAAAAATGTTGTTATGTGGTCGTCTCTAGCCGAAAAAGGAGTAACGACCAGCAACACAGCCAAAGGTGTACAAAAAGTGTAAAATAACAAAAAAGCAAAAAAAAATAGAAAACAACAACAAGAAAAAGAAATTGTAAAGTGTACTTTGCTACTCAGTGTTGTAACGCAATTTTACGTTCGCCCGCTCCTTTGGAATAAACCGTGAACCAGCCAGTCAAGTCAGCCAGCCAAAGGAACCAACCAACCACCACCCCAGACTCACTCACTCTCTGGCGCAAACAATTTGAGTCACTCAACCGCCAGCAGCCAGCCACCACCATCATCAGCACCAGTATCACCATTATCCTGCCACATCAAACGCCCCCACCTTCCCCCCAAACCACGGGCACAAATAACAACAACTATCTTCGGTTTGTTCATATCTGGATTAATACCTTTATATTCGTTTCATCAGCGTGCGGGAGATAGGGAACACAAAAACGGAACAAAACAAAACAAAACGAAACGAAAAAACAACAAGAATGGCCTTCCATTATAATTTTTGAAATCCTTTAATATTTTTGTGTATTTTTTGGGTGAAAGGATTTTATTTCACTTTGGTTTTATCTCGACCGAGTGAAGCGGAGCGCCAGCTCTTCGATATCATCGTCACTCAGCGTTATTAACTGCAGGATATATGCGCGTATATGTTTAAAAAAGGTAAGTTTTTTTTTTCATCCGTATATATGTGTTTGTGTGTCTTTGTCGTATAATAACCAAAAATATATTTGCCTATAGGGGAGGTACAGGTAAAGATCGTAGAACGTGGTAAGAGACTCACCTAAATGTGGATTATAGTTGGGTCACTATAGTGGAAATTTAGTTGGTCAAACTGAACATCAGTTCACAAATATAGTAAGACACAGATAAGTTGGGCAGCTATATATCAAAGCAGATCTCTAATATGGAATAGAGGGTGAAAGGATTTGAAACTGATTTGTGCGTGTCTGGGCCTAGAAACTTTACGTCACATTATGAGATAATAGAAGTCGCAGCGACAGAAATTGTGAAACTTTCAACGACACCCCACCTTGCTTTCCTTTTAACATAGCCGGAGATTCTTATTCCTTTGTTATGTCGCACCCTCTCCCGATTAAAAATATAAGAACATTTATTTTAATTCGCCACTTTGGAGAACATTCCAAATGTTTTGCACTGAAAGTGCAAACTGTTTATTGTAACTAATCACATGAAAACCTCTGGAATTCGAACTCAAGACCTTCGGTTTGGTATGCGAACATGCTATCATGCAGTCTACTGTAAGGGAATAAGGGAAGAGGAATGTGAGAGAGAAGATGGAAACACCTTCCCCTTGTTATCCATTTGCAAGGCCTTCAATAAGCCTTTTAAATTAAAGCGAAGAGGGCCGAGACAACAATCTATCCGCCTTCTTTAGAAAGGCTTTGTATTGCTATCCAAAAGGAAGCAATAATAAAATAAACAAGTAAAAACGGCGTTAAGTTCGGCCGGGCCGAACCACCATGGATTGCATTCCACAGAGGTTGTCGGTTTTCGTAGAAGTTCAGTAATATTACAGGAAAATATAATTTTTTTAATATAGCCAAACCAAAACAAATACAAATATTGAAAAATTAATTTTATAAATAAATATAATATTTTAATTATTTCAAACCACGCTTATAAGGTAATGCTACCAATACGTCAATTCAAAAAATAAATATTCTTATATTTTTATTATCAAAAATATTTCCAAAAGCCATAAATATTGGTAGATAGGGTGCTACAGTTGGTTGTATTTCCATTCTATTTAAATTCCAAAAGTACAAATTTTGAAAATCCATTATCAGACGTACATAGTGCAAAATAACCTAACTTCATGATTCAACCAATTTTTGCCGTAAAAGAAAAAGTACGAATTTGGAAAACAAAACTTTTTATTTTGCGTGCCTATGTAGTCAGAGGAATGTATACACCGAATTCCATGATTCCAGCTGCGTCCATTTGGTTGGTACCCCTTGACGTTTCTACGCAATTAGAATTTTATCATTCTAGCTGTAGTCGTTTAGTTGGTACTATTTTTATCCCTTGAAAGTACTAATTTCGAAAAATCAGTTTATTTTCCGTGTCTACACACTCAGAGGAATGTATACTCCGAATTTCATGACTCTAGCTGCGGTCATTAGATTGGTACTATTTGTATCCACTTTTTTATTTTAACCCCAAAAAGTACGAATTTCGAAAAAATCAGTTTATTTTCCGTGTCTACACACTCAGAGGAATGAATACTCCGAATTTCATGACTCTAGCTGCGGTCATTAGATTGGTACTATTTTTATCCCCTTTTTTCATTGTAACCCCAAAAAGTACGAATTTTGAAAACCCCGTGTATTTTACTTATCTATACAATCAGAGGTATACACTGAATTTCATTATTTGAGGTGCAGCCGTTTGGTTGGTACCATTTTTATCCCTCTATTCCTATTTTAACCATTAAAAGTACGAATTTGGAAAAAAATACTTCTATATTACGTATCTACTCAATTAGAGGAATGTACACACCGAATTTCGCATTTTTATCCCTTTTTTGCCCCATTTCACCCCCTACAAATAAGAATCACTTTATGGTGCACGTTTTTGCTATAAGGGGAATGCGCATACCAAATATCAAGCAAATATAAACAGATATATTCAAAAAACATGCCTTAATACGCTAAAATATTAGGGATTATTATGGGTATTTTTAGTCCTTGTGAGGGAAAAATTTTTCCCTTTGGGCCGATTTCGCTCCATTTCAAGCCCAACAGATCTACGACTATAAGACGCATTTATGGAAAATTTGAACGTTCTAGCTCCTTTCTTTTAGATGCTAGCGTGCTTTCAAGAGACGGACAGACGGACGGGCATGGCTAGATCGGCTTAGAATTTTATGACGATCAAGAATATATATACTTTATAGGGTCTCAGGTCGATATTTCGGAACAAACGGAATGACAAAGTTAGTATACCCCCATCCTGGAGGTGGAGGGTGTAAAAAAGAAAACAATAACAACGCCTTCTTACAAGCCTGATAGTAGCAGTAGGGCCCAATGATTAAAACTCTGGTTTCCAGAAGACCTTATATGATGAAATCGGTGCCAAAGACCACACATGCCTAAAATTAAAAAACGGGTTTCTCGTTGCCAAATAAGGCCTAAACATGCCTTATAATTAGGAAGTCCACGCAAATTCCGCCACCGAGATAGATTAGACGAAGAGCTACATATATACCCAAAGAGATCGTTGGGTGGAATGTTTTTGTGGACATGAAAACCTCACCAAGATCAGATTGAACAGAATTTGTAGGAAAATTAGTTTAAAGTCTGATATTATTCCCCGGAATAAAGAATTCAGTTTAGGTTGTGATGAAAATCAGAATGTAATCATTCATATCCATTAAACCTGAATAGGTCCATACGAGCCCTTTAGCCCCCACACCGACGCCTATACTTGTGAAGTTGTCCAAGCCTTCGATGAAAGCCGAATCCAATGCCACCAAACGTCTTTTTTTGAAAATAGACATACTTCCTTAGGAAGAGTTTCATGATTTTATGCGAGCTTTAATTTTCTGATATTAGAGTGGTACATTAGGGTAGTAGCAACTGAGATATGATGGGTAAGTACCAGAAGGGGGTGCTTGAGCTCAATGACTTCAAAGACAAAAAAATCGGCCTCGTCGAGACAAAAACATAGATGTATCACACTTTAAAATGTAAAAATGTAAAAGCGCGACCCCTACGTTCGGCATAAAAAAATAAAAAAAAAAATTTTGAAACTACCTTTCAATAATACTTCATATTAGAAGGTGTACGGCGAACTTTTTTTGAGGTACGCCCTACTGTACATGTATCTCAAATCAATGTAAACAATTGAAATCGTTTAAACGAAAGGAGACAGCTACACATACCTTTCACATCATACTTTGGTCAGACTAGGTCCCTAGGATCCTTTTGTCTATACTGTAACTTGCATGTCGACAGGAGTGTAACTGTGCGAGAAAGTTCTCGTGGAAATTATAGAGTTATTCCTTGCAAGTTCGTCAGCGTTACCACTTCCTGAGATGTCTCCTGAAGAGATGTAAGACAGTCGTGGACCGTTCTTGAATATATGGTCACCAGTACCTGGCCATTTGAGTGGTGTACATTATGATTCCAATGAACCTTTGGCGATGGCCAGCCACTAAGTAAACAGGAAAGGAAAAACATAAAATCTGTCTGTTGCAGAAGTTGGTGAGCGCCCAATGGCCTATTGATAACATTTATAATAATAAGTTTTCATTATTACCCGATATATCGGTCATTTCGTGAAATAGTTGTTTTCTGGAAAATTTGTTAGGACAGGACAGTCCCCGAAGAAATGTCTCTTCGACATCTCCTAAAGAGATGCTAGTGTTTCTTGGAATTTAGGAAGTAGGATCCTAACGAATCTTTGGCGATTACAAGGTAACAAGTTAACACCCAGCAGGCGAATAAGGAAATAATAAAAACCTATCTATGTACTATTGATGACATTTAGTTCTCAGTTAGTTCATGATTAAGTTGTTTTCTGGGGACCCAACAGGAGTATTTATTAGCACAGGGCAGTCTTATAAGAAGTTTGTGTGATCGTCTCATCTTCTGTTGTGGCCGTTAAGAAACCTCGTGCAATTTCTATCGTATTTCGATCAGTTTTGTCGAAAGTGTATAGTTTTTTCCACTTGATATTTGTTCGCTCAAAGTGCTCTACGCAATGGGACTAACTACGAAATGAGACAGATCAGAAATCGACACAGATCCAGTCCTCAATAACACTTCTGTCCGTTCGTTCCCATAATATGGTATAAGATAAGACATATAACTCCCATATATGGTTGGATGCTCCAAGAACTTCCTTGGAGCTATTTGTTCGTGTCCAAAGGTGGGCGACGGTGGTGACATTGGGATATCCAATTCTATTGTCTGCTTTGATGGCGTTTGTTCTTTGGATCTTCGTGATCTTATAATGGTCGTGAGAACATTCGATAGAGATACAGACAACTTATCTTGAGACACTTTTCTACAAGATTAGATGTAATGTTGTTGTTTAAAGAGATACCTATGTTGGACTCCTTGTGGCTATGAAGAAAAGTTTAATTTATGTTTCCTTTCCACAGCAATTCTGGATTAGTATTATTCTCAATCTTTTATCGAGCACTCAGGAGCCTAAAATCCACCTTCATAATTTATCAAGCTGTCAATATCACATCCCACAATTTTCCTTCCTGGGAATCGCTTTTCTGAATTAGTTTGAAGTGTGTGCCTGTCAAGAATGATAACATGTACATTTCTTCTGTTTCTCCCGGATTCGGTAACATGTAGAGTAGTTGTTAAGAGTCTTTAGATGATCTTGGAAGATAAACCTGGAGGAATGAATGAAAAGGATAAGGAGGACCTCAATGGCACATGACCCTTGAGAATGAGGTAGTAGTGTGAGCACGAGTAAGGAAAACTTCGCAAATCAATTCACTTCCATCGTTTTTATGTCTTAAATAATTGTTTTTGTTATAATTTTAGCGGTAGCTCAACTACTCCGATCAATGATTATTGGCACTCGATTGGCGATAAATTCTTGGATTTCCCTATCGAGCCTATGTTGTAGTAATAATGCGATATTTTCGAAGATAATCGTTAGCAAATTTGTTGTACATATCATAGCTGAAGTTTTAGTCATACAAAGATTTTGATTTGATGCGGTCAGACATGGACTGCAGAGGGGCCATTAATTGTCAGATATGGTTATTGTGCCTTTTGTGGTAGAAAACGTTCTCATTTCTGCACCTTCTCAGACCTCAAGTATCACTGAAGTTCTGCATTTACATAATATTTATTGCTTGAATTTGTAAGCGACTTATGTTGTATACTATCCATATCGCATTATTTAAAGCTAAACATTACTATATAGTTGTTATCAATGCGTTTGAGCTTATGTGGTATTCTATCCGATCAATATCGTATTATTATCGTGGCTGGACATTACTCAATAGTCTTTGCGGTTAAGCTCATGCTACATCCTATCCATATCGCATTATCCGAGGCTTAACACTACTCGATAGTTTTTTCTTCTACAAATATATGGTTGGCCTTTTAAAATGGTCCTGCTGTGAGTAGGGGGTCTGGCTTTTTGTATATTTCTGTCGAGTTTATTTGCATATAAAGGCTTTTAAAAACACGCTGCTCTTTGTGTTTTCCCGTTTGTCGTTTGTGTACGTATTTTATTATAATTTTATGGTTTATTTTAATATTTTGCTTTTATTTAAGAGGCAGCCTTTTGCTGTGGTTGTTGTTGTTGTTATGTCTGGTCGATTGAGTTGCCGGCGATTTGCGCTTGCTACCAACCCAGATAAGGATATACAAGGAAAATGCGAAAAAAAACTGGAGGTATTTGCTTTGTCAGGTTTATGAGTACTATGCATTTCAATACGAAACGAACTATAGGTCAGTTCATTTATCCAGACTAAGCGTCTCACACAAATAGTTGTAGTGTATGTTCGTCTATTGTGCACGCTTGTTGTGAAAGGAACGCAGTATTTAAATCCGATATTGAGGTGTCGTTGACACAAAGAGTATAGAATTTAAAAATTCTTCAACGACAACAGATTACCAGAAATGGGATATGATTACAAAATTTTGGAATTAAATATATCGACTTCACGTAGTACAGGACAGTAAGATATTAGGAAAAATGTGGCATTTTTAGTAATTGAGATATCTTTTAAATAAGTAGTAATGTTTCTTTATTATAATTTTTTAATTAATTAATTATTTTAAAGACCACGCTCGCTTATAGGGCGAGTCTACAAAAAAAATAAAAATAAAGTTTAAAAAATAATGTTTCTAAATTTTATTAGTAAACGAAAATATTATTAAAGCGCAGCTTACTTACAATGATGATCATACGGGCTACAAAGTTGCATCAATTTTTTATTCTTAAGACCAGTTTTTCTTAAAATTTTGCTTCGTTGAGCAATGATGCAAGTGTTCCCTTATGACAAATATTTGTTACAGCCAACGCCTATAATATGAAAGAATAGATAATAAAGATCAGTTTAGTGCAAAATTTTGATTTGCTCTTATTGACCGTTCTAGTGTCTCATGTCCTGTAACTACAGAAATTTATCACACATCAAGTAACGTCACGTCACGTTCCACAAAAACGTCGCAAAAACGTAAAAATGTTTTATTATCATTTAAAAGAGATTTTATCAAATGGAGGGGATCATATAGTAAGCCCCGCCCGACTTTGGCCTTTCCTTGCTTGTTAGTAATTATAAAGCTTCTTACGTTGTACACAAATATAGGGTGGAACATTTACATTTATTTATTTTTTATTTTCAGGTTTATGTTTGCCATTAGCAGGAAATATTAAAAACCTACTTTCAAAGTAGTGACTCTTTAACGCAAACTGTAAGAAACAATTTTAGAGATGAGATCGGCCTTCAGTTCAGCCTTCATGAAGCTCATTTTCATCTCGGTGGCTATGTGCATAAGCAAAATTGCCGCATATGGGGTTCAGAGAACCCACACGTGACCGTTGAGAAGCCAATGCATCCACAACGAGCCACTGTTTGGTGTGGATTTTGGACTGTAATGAAAAATTGGGTTGATCGGATGAGTACCACTGGGCTCTGTCCTTTCCCTCTCCCTTTTTTATTTTCATCGACGACCTTTTGGATCGGACTTCGAATCCAATCTACTCATTCGCGGATGACACCAACCTCTGTCATTCATACTCATTCGATCATAGATCAAGTCGTCCAGAAATTGAGGACAAAAGGCGATTGATGAATGAGTCACTCAGCCAGGATTTACTGATCATTTCCGAATGGGGTCGAGTGAATAGAGTAGATTTTAATGCAATATTTCACAAGCGATTCACTGATCTAACGGTATCGTCGATTTCAGTGAACGGTGTGGACATTGAGGAATCAGATACTCTTGATGATTTTGGGATGAAAATACAATGCGATGTCCGTTGGACAAAACGTGTATTTGAAGTGACGAAAGAAGCATTCAAGTGTCTAGGCTTCTTAAACTGGTGTAAGAAATACTTCACTTCCTCTGATCTTCTCAATATCTACACTACCTACATCAGGCCAAAGTAGGAATACAACTCCAATATACGGTCGGATGCTCTAGGTTCTTCACTGGAGCTATTTGACCGTGTCCAGAGGAGGGAGATGGTGTTGCTAGGTGACAGATATCCTACCAATTCTGTTGTTTCCCCTTAACATCGTCGTAATGTTTGTTGTGTGTCCTTGTTCTATCGATACAATGATGGTGTTTGTTCTTCGGATATTCGTGATCTTATACCGCCCGTGAGAACGTTCGGTAGAGATACGCGACTCTCCAGGAACTCCCACCCATTTGTTGTCGATTGGACATATCTGCCAGCCCTTATCTATCAGCTGATTGGCTGCTTCATGTTTTATCCTAAAAACATGAATTATTTTTCGCGCTCATAGTGGAAAATACACACCTAATTTTACGATTCCAGCTATAGCCATTTGCTTGCTATAAGCTTGATCTCTTTCATTCGCCATTTTGTCCCTAAAAGTACGAATTTGGAAATTGGAGTAATGCATAAATCGCATTTCATGGTTCTGTCTGCAGCGGTTTGACTGGTACCATTTTTATCCGCTTTCGTCCCGTTTTCCCTAAAAACAAAAAATTTAAACTAAATACGTTTATGCTGCGTGTGAGAGGAATGTGTACGCCGAATTGTATGATTCTAGCTGCAGCTATTTGCCCTTTACCAATTTTATCCCCTTTTCTACATTTTATTCCTTAAAAGTAACAATTCGATATTGATCGCTTTATTTTTCGAGCTACGTCAGAGCAAGTGTTCATTATTACAGCTGCAACGGTTTAATTCCTAAAATTTGTAAAGGGTATACAACCTTTCCAACCTAAAAGCATAAATTTCGAAAGTATCCACTAGTTTGTACGTCTATACAGTCAAGGGAATTTACACGCCGAATTTTATTATTCCAGCTGCAGCCTTATTTACCAATTTTATCCCCTTTCCCCCCTTAAAAGTACAAATTAAAACAAGTAAGGAAAGGCTAAAGTCGAGCGGGGCCGACTATATGATACACTCCACTTTCCAACCGAATACAATTCAACTCGGTAAAAAAGTGAAAACGGGAAGAATTTTTGTATGTTTCCTAATCATAGGCTAATATGACCTGGTGCGATTTGTCAAATCGGGGCTATATCCAAACATGGAAAAATGTGACTAACTTTCACAATAAGTTCTTCCAGTTCAAATATAAGGTGTTATGCTCACTTTGAAGAAATTCGTTGAAAACTCGTGGTTTCTCGGGAGCGAAATTTGTATGAGAGCTATATAAAGGGTGTTTTTTATTGGGGTATAGAACTTTAAGTTGGCATCACTTTTTTAACTGGCGGCCATTTTGTCAGCTGTCAAGTGATTAATATTTAGTTTGGTTTGCCATTTCATCATGAACAGGTTGACAAAAGAACAACGCTTGCAAATCGTGCAAATTTATTTCGAAAGTAATGGTTCAGTTCGCGAAGTTCACCGCAAGCTCCGTCCATTTTATGGTCGACATAATCGTCCATCAGAGCAATTAATTCGGTTAACCATGGATCGTTTTCGCACTACGTTTACTCTATGTGATAATACGCATCCGCAGAGACGTCGAACAGTGCGCACCGAAGAAACAATTGCCGCTGTAGAGCAAAGTGTTGAAGAGGACCCGAATGAATCGATTCGCCACCGTGCACAGCAATTGGACAAAGCCCATCAACTTTATGGAAAATTTGAAAATTGGACCTGTAGAATTGGCTATATTCGAGCCAGCCGCGGCGGCCACATGCCCGAAATCATATTTAAACATTAATGGCATAAAATTATCCTTCCAATAAAGCCAAATTGATGGACATTAAAACGATTTTCTTGTGTTTTATTTCAATTCGAAGTTCTATACCTCAATAAAAAACACCCTTTATAAATCTGAACCGATCTAATACATTTTTACCGCATGTGTTTCTAGTTGAAATATAAGATGTTTTGCCAAATCTCAAGACAATCTGATACAATATGTGGTTTCTAGAGCGGAAGAAGTCGAATCGGGAGCGAAATTTGTATGGGAGCTATATATAAATCTGAACCGATCTAAAACATTTTTACCACAGGTGTTTCTAGTTGAAATATAAGATGTTTTGCCAAATCTGAAGACAATCTGATACAATATGTGCTTTCTAGAGCGGAAAAAGTCGAATCGGGAGCGAAATTTGTATGGGAGCTATATATAAATCTGAACCGATCTAAAACATTTTTACCACAGGTGTTTCTAGTTGAAATATAAGATGTTTTGCCAAATCTGAAGACAATCTGATACAATATGTGCTTTCTAGAGCGGAAAAAGTCGAATCGGGAGCGAAATTTGTATGGGAGCTATATATAAATCTGAACCGATCTAACACATTTTTACCGCAGCTGTTTCTAGTTGAAATATAAGATGTTTTGCCCATTTTGAAGAAAATCTCTTGTAATATATGGTATCTAGAGCGGAAAAAGTCAAATCGAGAGCGAAATTTGTATGGGAGCTATATATTAATCTGAACCGATCTGACCCATTTTTACTACAGGTGTTGAAGAAATATATTTGAAATATAAGATGGTTTGCCAATTATGAAGAAAATCGGTTGTTATATGTGGTATCTAGAGTGAAAAGAGTCAAATCGGGAGTGAAATTCGTATGGAGGCTATATCTAAATCTGGACCGACTTTCTTCAAATTAAATAGCGTTCGTCCTTATCCCGAAAAACTTCGTTGTACAAAGTTTCATTTGGTTCTGTCTACAATTGCGACCTGTATCGTGATTACAAGAATAGATGGATGGACGGACAGAAAGACGGACATTGCTAAATCGATTCAAAAAGTGATTCTAAGTCGATCGGTATAATTAACAATGGGTCTATCTCTCTTCCTTTTGGGTGTTACAAACAAATGCACAAAGACATAATACTCTCGTGGAGTGTATAAAAATGCATTTATTTTACGAAGGCTTGCGATTATAGGTATGTGGATGACGAATTGCCATTTCTAGCTATTGTTGTTCCACTGTTACCGTTTTTATCCCTATTTGGCCCTTTTCACACCCTAATATTAAAATAGCAAGTAAATAAACAGCGGACAAATATGTGTTTAAATACTTACTCGAAATGGTGTTATTGGAACGTTCTGGCTCCTTTCGTTTTAGTGTGAGCGTACTTGCAACAGCCGGACGGACATGACTTGATCTTTTTAGAATTTTATGACTATCAAAAATATAAAGGATCTTAGGTCGATATTTCTAGGTGTTGCCTCCCATGGTATGGTGGAGGCTACAAAAATAACTCTTAAAATAATTTCCAAAATATGTAAAAAATTGGATTTTTTACTAAAATCCTCTCCGTGCCTTTGCTTGCCACAGGTATTTGATAATATTTTGTGGTTAGGAAGTCGACATGAAAAAAAAATTAATAAACATTTTCCAATCGGGTTTTGACATTTAGAATTTTTACAAATAAAAATCTTATGTATGTGTATGTTTTTGCACCTGTTTATTATATATTAATGATCGAAAATTATTGAGTCAAGCTTAATAATCAGTTAAATCCATTTCGAAGCACTGTTAATTGGGACTATATTTTGCTAACCTTTTGATTTTTGGCCCCATTTTAAAATTTTGATATGATTTCCTACAACTACTCAGCCATTCAACTACTTTTAAATTCTAAACATTATGCTAATCACATTGTTTACATCCTTGTCAAACACGTGTCCACATTGATTCGTTAATACACGTCTATTATCAGAATGTCATTCTCTCTATGGAAGTTCCAATTAAATACAATCCCTTTTACTAATACATATGTAGCCACTTTCACAAATCACAGTGCCAACAGAAAATTCACTTGAAATCGAAAACATTTCGTATCGTAGACATCATTAAAATTTAAACCCATAATTATCAATTAACTTTAAATTGGGTTCTCGTATATGTACGAGGAATAATATATACGTCGTAGACTAGATTACAGCGAATGAAGAACATGAACTTTAATTACAGATGCCGATACATTAGAGTGGGTAGCGAAACAAACTCAAGACTCTTACGGGCAGGTTCAAAAAGATTTTATTTTATTATAAAAAATAAATACTTATAAAATATTTCTATTTAAAATAGAAGTTTCGTTGGATAACTCTAGCCTACAAACGTTTTGTCTGAACGTTTTTTCTGAAGCATTTTGGGGCTGTAATCACGAAAATGATAAGGATAAGATACATTATAAATACTGTATTTATAATGTATATTATCCTTTCATTCTCTTAGCTAGATTTTTTGGAATCCTTACTATTTTACTCTTTGAAATCTTTACTATACTGGTTTCCACCTGACCCAGTTTATTGTGTTGTACCTGCTGTACATTACACACATTCATCTGAAAAAAGGATTTCTTTGCCTTGTCCCTTGTTTTAAAGGAATTGATGGAGAGAACGCAGAAATAAAACAAAGTGAATTGAAGAGATCAACAGAGTTTATTGCCCACAAACAAATTTATGGCCGCTCTCAGTTCTGGGTATACAGGAAATTCGAAACTACTTAAATTACGCACAAAGGCCCCCTCTCGCCAACTCTCGGTAAATGTTAACACAAGTAATAAATCAAAGAGTAATTACAGTAAAAGAATAGAAAAGAGTTAATTGCTGTGGAATTTCCATCAGGAGATTAATGAAAGCGTTAGGAAGGATTATGTGTGTGCGTGTGTGTGAAAGGCAAAAGGAGCAGTCATTTGTGTTTAGTGGAGGCAATCAAAATAAGACCTTTTGTAATTCCAATGACTAACTGACAGTGGGGGTGATTTGGAAGTAATGATTGTTTCTTGGAAATATTTTCTTTCAGTAAATGTATTGGGAAAATAGTTCGGGTTTTGTTTCGATCTTCGTCACGAATTTCGTCACATTTATACGTCGACATTGATAGGATGTCCTTCACTTGAAATCTAAGACCGAATCAAAATTCCTTTATTAAATATTTTTTTAGTTGTTCTAAACACATTTATGGTCCATTCACCGTCGCTGCGACCGGAATTTTATCAAATAAATGTCATATCCCTCCACCTGTTCTAGTAGATCCGCCCAAATCAAACGGAGAAGGAGATAACAAAGCAACAATTTCTATCTTAAAGCCCTGTAATAGATTATTTTAAGTTGTATTGGCGGAACTAAACAAAGCATGCGACTTACTTCGACCAGAAACCTCTTTAGGCACAACGTTCGCAAAAGAATCTTTGTAGACAGCCGCACTGCCTTTTTGTATCCAAAATATGACTTATTCTATGTAAGTGCTCTTTACCGCTAGCCCGCCCACTTTGTAACTTTCTCAACTTTGCATACCAACCCACCCATAAAAAAGCTGAGGCTAATAACCCTTGCGAACTATCGCCCGAGTGCTGTTTACTCTACGCTATCTTATGGCGAGTTTGGTTAATCGCCATCTTGTGGGGTATTTAGAGACCAATGAGTTATTGAATGCTCGACAGTATGGCTTCCCGATTTACAAGGAACATGTCAGAACAATGGAGTCGATCCATCTACCAGTTTGGTGGTGGTAAGGTCATAGCTCTAGATATCTTCAAAGCCTTTGAAAGAGTCAAGCATGGGTTCTTCTTCTTGAGCATAGGTTGGCCGCAGGAGTACCACAGGACTCTGTCCTTTCCCCATCCCTTTTTTATTTTCATCGACGATCACATGGATAGAACTTCGAATAGAATGTACTCATTCGCGGATAGCAGTAACCCATGTCATGTCATTCATACTCATTCGGTCATAGACAAGTCTTCAAGTAATTGAGACCAGAGGCGATTGATGAATGAGTCACTCAGCCAGAATTTAATGGCCATTTCCCAATGGGGTCGAGTGAATAGAGTAGATTTTAATGCACGCAAGACCCAGTCCTCCTTGTTGTTTCACAAGCGATTCACTGACGCTCTGGATGTTTTAAGAATGAATATATTCGTGATATATTTGATGTATCAAAAAAAAACCTTCAAGTGTCTATGCTTTTAAAGCTGTCCGGCCGTGAGAGGTTTCACAGTACTTCATTCCCTCCGATGTGTACACTATCTACATCAGGTTTAAGTCTGGATAAAAATTCCACATATGGCCAGGTGCTGCAAGTTCTTGCATGGAGTTACTCGACAGAGGAGGATTCAATGTCAATACTGGCCGTGCAATTCGTATATAGAATCGACTTCAGGCAAATATCTTTTCCGCCAAACAAATACCACTCCCTCTTTCCTTTATCTAACTCACTATCATACGATAGAAACAGAGAATGTCTAAAACACTATCAACCTATTCAGTTAGGAACTGTATGGATGCCTCGCACCTGAGCTCACCGAAGTCAACGTAGATAATAAATATATTTTAAGTGGAAATATTCTCGTATTTTGCCTGGACCTCATTTGTGACTCTGCACGCCTCTAGGCAATTAGAAGTTTAGTTTCACCGAGTCCATGGATGCGATGGCAGATTGACTATCAGAATAGATGTTGATGCCAGTGTTCGCAACTTCATCGTAAGGGAGTAACCAGTCTCTAACTGCGGAGTAACTTCTCTGACTGCCAAATCTTCGGCTTGGTGAATACTATATATGTAGAGCCAGCATGTGTCTACATATATTAATCTGCTGTTCGCAACTACAAGTGTCTTCTACTTGAGCTGTAGCTTCCATGCTGATAGATGTACCTTTGAATGCATGTTGAATATAACTGATATATCACAGCGGCCTTCTTGGACTGTTAGCATCTTTAAGGATGATAACTTGATTATGAGAATAGATGTTGACGCCAGTGTTGACCACAACATTGAAAAATCAGCTACTTCTCTAATAGCCAGTCAAATTTGATAGCCTTTTCCTTACAGTGTATCATCCAACTTTGGTATTGTCTGTGTTAAATTTGATTTAACTATTTCTACCAGGATTTTTTTCACTGAACCAACGATCAGGTGATGTCCCCCATAAATGGATTGCGTTGCCGGAAGGAAGAATTGAAAAGTGGAAGGAGGGAGTAGTGTTTGTGTCTGTTTTTAATCTCCGAATGTTATAATTGCCCGGAAAGGTATCTGCCAGAAGTCGATTTTACGTACATATTACACGCGCAAAGAACAAATTCATTCTCACGTTCGGGATAAAATCACTAATATGTGAAGAACAAACACCATGAAAGTATTGGTAGAATAGTGACACATCACGAGAGACAATAGGATTTGATGTCCAACGGTCAAGTAGTTCCAAGGAAGATCTTGGAGCACCCGACCATATATGCGAGTTGTATTCCATCGTAGGCCTGATGTAGATAGTGTAGATATTGAGAAGTGACGTACCTCATACACCGCTTTAGAAAGCGTTCGAAGAATACTCAATATCTACACTATTAATAGCCATCGTCGTAACCTCTGGATCAGAAAATCTCTTACGTGCATTAAAATCTACTCTATTCACTCGACTCCATTCGGAAATATACATAGTTGTTGTCAAGCTACCAACATCAATTAGTTCATCCTTTACGACATGCATGATAAATCATCATGGGACCTTAGTCTTTGTTGGTCCAAATGGAATGGCAATTAAGTCTACCCACCGCTACAGCTGTGGTCTGCTTGTCTTCTGTATGAATCGGTGTTACGTGATGCAGTGTTTGTAATGCTTCCATAGAAGTTGCCCTTATTGATTCGCAGGTCCTGTATCCAAGCAGAATGTCTCCTTCAGAGCTGTTCACCAAACCACCTTGTGGAATCAATCAAAGATTTTTGAAAAAAAAGCATCTTAATTAGGTTTATGCCGTCGTTTAATGCGGGACAGTTTATTGTAGTACCTACTCCCGTAGAGTATGAACTCTGTTTTGACCGGATTTACTCCAAGCCTATAATTTCTGGTTAAAATTGCTATTTTGTTTAGCTGGATTGCAAGATAACTGGTGAGAGGAGTCTTCCCTCCACATCATTTGTGGTGCCAAAACTTGTGATGCGGCGACAGGTCAGCAATCAGTGTATTAGATCAATTCAGATCTGCAATCTCTGATTACGACGCACAGTGGTACAGAATCAAAATCCATCTGTCCAAAGTCAATAACTTTTGTTCTAGTAGACATTTTTGAGTTCTATAAACAAACAAAATTAGACAAGGACCCAAGATGAGATATTAACATTTAAAATCGGATATATTTCAGATATAGGCCCAAATATATTTAAAAAAACATAAAAACAAAATATAAAAATTTTAATTTTTTGTTTCCATTTTTTTTTAACATATAAATTGTGATTTTTTAAAAGCTATAGGAAAGTTTTTCAAAAAAAAAACACATAAAATTCAGAAAAATGCATGAAATCTTTATTTGAATCGATAGTACGGTCCATATAATTTAATGTTTCAAGATTATTTCATGCAAATGTTGACATTGACTGCGCCTCAAATGGTCCATCCGCTTAGTCCAATTTTGGCTTTTCCACGTTTTTGAGTAACAGAGGCCCAATTGCTGCGAACGGCGACGAATCGATAATTGATGGTCATCATTAACACTGGCCGATACAGCTGCGATATTTTCTTCAGCTCGCACTCTACGTAAGCGTGTTGGTGGTTTAATGTCCAACAATGTAAATTTGGTGCGAAATTTAGTCACAATAGCCCGAATAGCCGCTTCAGTGGGTCGATTAAACTGACCACAAAATGGAAGCGCGCGATGAACTTTCTTAACAGAGCACGCATTTTGATAAAAAAAATTCAATAATTTGCAAGCGTTGTTCGTTTGTAAGACGATTCATGGTTAAATTATAGACCAAACTGAAGATGTTTGATAGTGAAACAAAACACGAAACGTGCGTCAGCTGTTTAAACCAGTGTTGCCAAAAAGATAATAGTTAAAAAATCACCCTTTATATCGTTAAAGACTCTTGAAGGAAAAAGTTGTGTTGGTCCAAAGACAGACATTTGTTCAAAAAGGACATTTCTTCAAATATTTATTACAAACAAACTATATTTGGCACAAAAGTATTATTGGCGTCATAAAAAGGATAAGAAACCACAATTTATAATAAAAAAATTCAAGTGCAAAAACTCTTAAAATGTGTGAGAAGCAATTCGACAAAGTCTACTAGAACAAAAGATGAAATTCGGCCGATGGATTTTGATTCTGAAACACTGTGCGACGCACAGTGTATAATCAGCGACAAAAACTGCCAAATTCCTTGCGCCCAAATCTCAACTTTAATGATTGAATTTTGCAAAGAACATTCCTATTAGGCATATTCTACAAGGTTTCCAAATTATAAAAGATGGATGCATTTAAAGATCATAAATCATAAGAGAGGTTTTTTATTGGGATGTATCTCGTTTAGTTCGCAGAAAACAGAAGCTCTTGAGCTGTTTATTTAAAGCATACTTTAGGGATGTAAGGTTTTATGGCATGCGAGGGCATGTCAATATTGGGTCCATATTAATCTTAAGTTAAGTATAAAGCTATAATAGCCGTGTGCCATCGATTAAAAAATAAAATAATTTTTATTAAAAATTTCGAAAATCGTAAAAAACCAAAAAATTTATTTGGGCGTTGGGCGTGGCACTGACAATTTTCATTTAATTTTGGACTCAAATGAAATCACTGGTAATGATTTAAAGTAAGAAATTTATGCCGTTTATTCATGTTAACTTACATGGGAGGTCCTAGCTCTCTCTATTCCTTCTAATTTTTGCCGCTGCTTGTATGAAAAAATTCCACTGTGCGACGCTCAAACTGTTCTCTTTCTCTAAGTGTACCAAGTGCAAAATTCGCTTAGCTCTGTCGCCTACTAAAAGCATATGTGCGAGTTGTACATGCTTACCATGCAACAAGATCATGGATAATCCTCCATGGAGTATATTTGCATGTTCCCTACCTGCCTTCGACGTAGGTTAATTACAAAAACTTTCGTCTGCGTCACAAGTGTTAACACTTTTACTTTAAACGTATTTAAGACCATCTAAATTAAGCCATGTGTGTTGCTGCACAGATATAGTTTCTTGTCTGTGGATGGAGGAGGGGGTGCTGGTGCTGTTGGAGGAACGACAGGCATTCTTAAGCTCTCCCGGTATAATGTCTTATTTTGCATCTTAAGTATTCAGGAAGAAGCAGAAGCAAAAAGTACAATCCATGAAAGTAAAGGAAGAAGAACAAAAAAACAGCCACAACAACAACAAGAAACCAGAACTAGACTGCTGTCATCTGATACTTTCGAAACAGAAATGTCTGTTTATCATTTCGTTTATTTGTACGGTCTGCTGGTTACTTCACTGATGGTTTTCCATACGTTCGAGAATTGCCAAAGAAGGAGAAGGAAATTCACAAAAAAGTCTTAAGAAAATGCTCACACACAAATGGGACAAACATTCATGCTTGAATATAAGTCCGTCCGTTTGTCTGTCTGCCAGTACATGCTGTAAGAGCATTATTACAAGGTATGGTCGGTATGTTATGGTCTGTCTTGGTTGGGGTTGCGTTGGGTTGGACGGATCGGGATGGATGTATGGCTGGCTGGGACACACACAAACCAGACAGACGGATGGGCAGACGGACAGACTTTCGATGACTTTGAGTGGCCACAAATACTCAAGTGCTTCCTCAATTTCGTTTACGATGACTTTTGTGTGTGCGTGTGTTTTGCTTTCTTCGGTTCCTGCTTTTCCTTTTTGAAAAAGTTATTTCAGAGCTGGTTCTGTCGTCTTTTTTCTCAAAGTTTCTGGCGTTTCTTTGAGACAAGTTTGTCTAATAACAACAGCAACAGTAACAACAACAACAAGAACACCAAACATCATTCCTTTCCTCAGTCTATTATCTACCAGCCACTGGTCTGTGAACCGGGCGGCGGGTGGGTCTGTCACGGCTGCAAAGGGGCTTGTTGTTGGGTTGCCGCCACTATCTTCTGCTTGAGAGTTGGTGCATGACTGGTTGTTGGGATCTCTTTGATAGCGAACTGTCTGAACTATCGAGTGTATATTAGATTTATTCGAATTGATGTCGTCGTTGTCGCTGTCTTTGCCAATGTCGATGTCGACTTGTGGTATTGATATGTTCTATCTGCTCACAAAAGGGGTTTATCCACATGGAATCTCTTTCTGTATTTGGAGAAAGGTAGCTTCCCCCCAAAAAGGTAATTGCATTTTTCTCCGATTTGCTTTGTTATGCCATCAAGCAACAATAACTCGAGCCTCCTTTTTCGGAACGGGACAATTATTTAAGTTTCTGTTGCGATCCTTTAACGTTTGCAGGCATCTTCTTGCTAATCGAGGTGGGTGTGATAAGTGGGATTTTCGCTAAGGACAAACTAAACATCTTTGTCAGAGAGATATGCCTCGAGGATCAAAATATGGGTCTCGAAAAAATTGATATTTCCACGCCCAGTATAAAATTTGGATTGTTTAATGCAAAATATACTGTCCCAGCGTCAAGCCATCTGTGATCTAAATGCACCTGAATTTAATTTGTTGAAGTTTTGATTTCCCGAACAACAATTAGGAGTGGTAGTATATATATATATATATATATATATATATATATATATATATATATATATATATATATATATATATATATATATATATATATATATATATATATTATATTCGAACAAAGCGTCATGCAAAAACATAATCTACCGAAAATTCTAAGAACATTTCTCAAAAAATCCATGGGTCTAATATGATTTCCAATCGACTTCAAATTTGAGACATGCAGAGAGAAATGGATAAATCGTCTTAGAATCTGAAGGTTACGTATCTCTTCCAAAATCTGCCAAAACATCAAAATCAAAATCAAAAAACATCAAAAGTTCAAAAGAAGCGACAATAATAAAAAGTTCAGACAACACATTGGGCCATTTAAAATATTTTTTGTATAGTTGAAAATGTAAATGTTATCATAGATCCCACTTATAAGAAATATGATATAAACTCGTGTAGATGGGAGATGTTTTTAATAAATCCAAGAAGGTCCATAATGGGAAATGGGTTTTCTTTCAAATACTTATAAAGGGTGTCCCAAGAAGAACGCAATTTTTAAATCTGGCAACATTCGAAGTGTCATTGTTTGACATTTGAACAATTGTTATTGTTTGTTGGTAGAAGGTACGAGGTTAGTAAAAATGGATCGCTACACGAATGAACAACGCATTCTCATTGTATTGGAGAGACAACATGAAAATGCTGATTTTGCCGATAAAATCATCTTCAGTGACGAGGCCCATTTTTATCTTGATGGCTTCGTCAATAGGCACAATTGTCGCATTTGGGGTGCGGAAAATCCTCGAGTGATTCACGAGAAGCAAATGCATCCTCAACGTGTCACTGTGTGGTGTGGTTTTTGGGCTGGAGGAATCATTGGACCTTTTTTTTATGAAAATGAGGCAGGTCAAGCGCAAACAGTCAATGGTGTTCGGGTATCGTGAAATGATAACCAGTTTTTTCTTGCTTAAAATTGAAGAAATGAATGTGGAGGGCATGTGGTTCCAACAAGACGGCGCCACATGTCATACAGCCAGAGAAACAATTCAATTGCTGCATCAGTCATTTCCCGGTCGTGTTATTTCGCGTTTTGGAGATCAGAATTGGCCGCCTAGATCGTGCGATTTAACACCATTAGATTTTTTTCTTTGGGGTTTTTTGAAGTCGATGGTTTACGCGAATAAGCCGACGACGACTCAAGCCTTAAAAGACGAAATTGGACGCTGCATTAATGAAAACGGCCATTGAAAATTTCATTAAAAGATCGCGTGCATGCCAGCAAAGCCGCGGCGGCCATCTGCACGATATATTGTTCCATACATAACCTCATTCTCTCTACTTTACGATATAATAAAGTTTCACGATTTTTTCTTAAATATCTGTGTTTTATTTAAAATTAAAAAATTGCGCTCTTCTTGGGACACCCTTTTATAACCAAACTATTTTTAATTGTTCTGGCTGCCACATTCTGCTAAAGAATTCCGGTCACAATTTGCTTTGGAATCCAGCACTATATATGACAAAGATATACATTTTAAATTTAATAATTACCACTTTTAATTATTTTTCGAGTTAGACCCATCGTTTATTATACATATCGGCTACGAATCACTTTCTGAGTCGATTTAGCAATGTCCGTCTGTCTTTCCGTCTGTCCATCTATTGTTGTAATCAAATTACAGGTCGCAATTATAATCCGATCTTAACAAAAATTTACACAAATAAGTTTTGTTTGAGGCAAATCGGTTCGATTTGACATTTTCCGCTCTAGTAACCACATATTGTACCCGATTATCTTTAAATTTGGTACAACATCTTATAATCCAACTAGAAACGCTGTGGCTAAAACGGGTTGGATCGGTTCAGATTTAGATATAGTCCCCATACAAATGTGGCTCCCGATTTGACTTTTGCCGCTCTAGAAACCACATATTGTACACAACATCTTATAATCCAACTAGAAACGCCTATGCAGAAATTGGGTAAGATCGGTTCAGATTTAGATATAGTCCAAATACAAATGTTGCTCCCAAATGTTTAACAGATTTTGGCCAAACTAGACATATTATATATCACCTATTTCGTTCCAGGTTTACAAATGTCCTTCCCGTTTTCACTTTTTCACCGAATTGAATTGTATTCGGATAGAAAGTGGAGTGTATCATAGAGTCGGCGCCATCCGACTTTAGCCTTTCCTTACTTGTTTATTAAATGGCATACACTGAAAATATTGGCATATTGTTGTGATATGCACGAATGATATGAATATATACAACTTTATTCACATCGCAAATAGGATCGTTGTTAATAGAATGGGTCACGAAAATAAATTGCTGCGATCACATCCCAGAAATGAAGATTGGATTGTTTAATGATGATCTGCAAAATATTTAATCGCTGGAGCTAAACGCTCCAGGAAATCATGTTTCTCCCGTGCAATTTTTATATTACACGGGTATTATGTTTCTATGCATTTGTTTGTAACATCCAAAAGAAAGCGAGATAGACCCGATCGACTTAGAATCAAATTTTGAATCGATTTAGCCATGTCCGTCCGTCCAAAGTACAGGTCGCAATTATTGTTCGATCCTAACAAAAATTGACACAAGTGAGTTTTGCGGCCCGAGCACGAACCCTATTTAATTTGAAGCAAATTGGTTCAGATTTAGATATAGGCCTCATACAAATGTCGCTACCGATCTGACTTTTTCCGCTCTAGCTCCCATACAAATTATATAGCGTAGATGCCACATATTTTAACCTATCATCAAATTTGGTTCAACACCTCATATTTCAACTAGAAACATGTGGCAAAAGGGTGTCAGATCGGTTCAGTTTCAGATATAGCTTTCATACAAATTTCGCTTCCGGTTTGACTTTTTTACTCTAGAATCATCAATCATTAATCAAATTTGGCACAACACCTGATATTTCAATTATAAACATCTGTGGAGAAAATGGGTCAAATCGGTTCAGATTTATATATAGCTCTCATACAAATGTTGATCGAAATTTAAGTTTTACACATATTTTAAAAGGTTTTAATCACAACACGTTATATTTCATATGGAAACATACATGCAAATGTGGGTCTCATCGGTCCATGGAATTGTGATGGCGTAGAATGTGGAGGGTATTATATAGTCGGCTCCGCCAGACTTTAGGCTTTCCTAACTTTTCTTGTGTTGCATTTTCATTAATTTTTCAGAATTAGTAGACCCGTGAAGCACTTTAAATATAAACTTTTATTCTTGTCTTAGAATAATTGATTAGTCGTATTATTGGGCGTTTAGATTGATTGTTTGTGGTTTAATAAATAAATAGGAATCAATACCTATCGAATGATGCCCAAATGATGAATACCGGACAAAAATAACATCACTATTTCTTCAGAGTATTTTCAGTGTAGCTCACAAACGGCTTGATCTAAGGACGTACTATTTTGCAAGTTATTATTAAACAATCCAAACTTTATTTTTGTTGGGTGACTGGAAATTGTTTCCCCATTTGCATAGAATCCTTTGAATCAAACGTTGTGTTTTAATTTCCTAATATAAAACGTTTTTTAAATGTCTGCTTCTCAACCGGATAGTGTAGAGTCCTCTTCAATAGGTTAGACGCAACCATTTGGAATACAAAATAGGCTTCTGATATTTAAAATTATAAAGTAGGAAAGATGACAACTACCAAAAAAGTAAGCAAATCGGGTCTAAAGGTATTCTTGATTGGACGTAGCAGGTAAAACTGTGTGATAGTCGAAACTCCTAGGAAGTGATAATATTTTTCTTGTAGGTGTTGTAGTCGAGTATAACAAGAATCTGCATTTGAAAATTCTCAGACACCGCCCAAATTTTATCTTACGGTTATAAAACCGGTTTTGCGCTCTTATAAGAATGGAGCAAGATACTCGGAAACACCATATTACAAGTGATCAACAAACTCTCTGGTATGTGATTAGCTGAAATTTGGTCCAGGAACTACACAACATTTAGTGGAAACGGTGTCAAAATATCGCGACGATGTTGCTAAGCAAATAGGCAGTCGTTCCAAATTCAAAAATAAATAATTTGTTGGCTATTACTTAAGGCCAATAAGGCTAAGTGTCGAAATAAGTTGTAACATTGAATTTGGCTTTAAATAATTCTATTCTTTTTCGTTTGAAAAACGATAGAAAGACATATTCAACGAACTTCATTAAATCTGAAGATTGACAATAATTTCACCGTAAATTTTCTTTCGAGGTTTCCCGCGATTTCCATGCCACACCCCACCTATCTGCCACATTCCATTTAATCAATGCCTGCCGTTGGCTCAAAGATACTCTTATCGTATCGTTAGGCCCACTTTTATGTGCCTACGACTGTGTTTAGCCAAGTGCGCGTCTTACCACATCGCAAACAATCGGCAAAGCTGAGAAACCGAAAAACTGATATGTGGTCTGGTATTGCCATGTTTAGTTATCGGCCTCATTCCCATTGTCTTCGCCTCCTTTTCATAACCAAGTTAAGCATTTCGCTATGAACTTGTTAACCATTGTTCAGCGCAGCTCAGCTCCGATCGATTCGTTGCGGTCTTTTTTTCTTTCCGATTTGCGATTTGGGAATTAAAAATGCAAAAGAAATTTTCAAGAAATTGCAACAGACAGTCGCTGGGATAGGCAAGAGGAGAGGAGCAGCAGGAAGAAGGTGGTGGTGGTGGTAGAGGCAACAAACAACATCAGCTATTTGTAATGCTTCGCAAGCTGCTTGCTACACGTTGCACGTTGCCAAATTTGGTTTGATGTTGTGCAAAAATGCGGAAAGAAAAGCAAATAACTTCATTTACATACAATGAGAGCATGAGTTATTAATTGACAGAATGGGATAGAGGATGTGACAACTTCTCATTCAGAATACAGCGAATGCCAAGATAACCATAAACCACAAAGAGAGTAGCACATGAAACTGATGCAAGTGAAAACTGAGTACATGGTTGGAGAGGGATGGAGGGGGTAGATAGAGACAGGTTCGATTTTAATCTTATTTCATTGTGTTAGTTTGCGAAAGACTGTTGCCAAGTCATTTGAAATATGAGGCAGGTAACAAGAAATGGAGCTGTCTCCAGAGAGGGTGGATGGAATGATGAGTAGATGGTCAGTAGGATGGTTGTTTCATCAGAAGTTAGGACACAATGACAATAGGAATTGTTGTAGTCCAAATCGGTTCAGATGAATGTACCTCGTATTCAAAACTCGAACATTATTTTTAATTTTTCGAATAATAATGGTTCGAATATAACCTCAGTACAAAATCCCTACTAAAACAGTAACATGTGGTAGATTCACTTGTTGCTCAAAAATCACTCGTGGATTTTCTTTACTCCAATTCCGAAAATTTTGCCTATTAACAAAGCCATCAATATGAAAACGCTGAAGAGGACTCCTTCGCTATAGAATGCTTCACTTTATTACAGAATAATGAACCGCAAATAATCGCTTCTATACCCAGTAAAGAGAGAACATACAAAGAATCGCAGATCAGACCACACTGATAGATTTTAACTTTATTTTTTCCTTATTTCGACAACTTTTATTTTTTTCTCTTTTATTTTTATTAAAAGTTGAAGTGTTATAACGAAAATTACTAATTTGTTTTACTACGAGTGGAAATTTTTTACCCGTCCGTTTTGACGCATCCGTATTTCTGCTGTACCTAATTAAAAAATCTAAGAGATAATTCTCATATTTCATAAATCTACGAACAAAATATATCCTCTGACCTTCATTTACATGTTTATAAGAAAAACAAAGTTCTCAAAAAATCGCTGAATTTTCTATATTTCTATAAGACCTTCAAAAGTACCTCTGTTTTTGTAGCGTCCATTTCAATGTAAAATTGTTTATACTTCTTGTCATTTATTTTGGTTTAAGACCAAAGGTTGTGCTGAAGTCTTCAGCTGAACCCAAAATTAACAAAAAGGCAAAGTGAGACCTTTATTGTTGCAGCTAAAAGTTGACTGCGCAGTTTCGATGGGCGCTACCCCATCTCGTCAGAACTTTCGCAACGAATGTATGTCAAGGTTCATATTAGTACCAGCGGTCACATACGACTAATGAGAAGCGCTGATAAACAAAATATTCCACCGAACTAAGTCGACACACTAAAAATCTCACTTTGCCAATTCAATGTTATGCATATGCTCGCATCGCTCGGTTGTTGTTGTACGGTATATCCCGTAAAATTGTGATGTAACGTTTAAAAATGTGCCCTAAATATTTTTAGGTGGAAACAAATTCCCTCAAGTCCGATTTTCCCCATTTGCAATTTCTTGATTCCAGCTACAGCCTAAATGTCTGTTTCATTTTGATAGGAAAAGTTCTAATATTGAAGATCCAGTATGTTACAGAGTGGAATACACACAAAATTTCATGATTTTAGCCACAGCCGATTCCTTTTTCCATTTTGACCCTAAATGTGCGAATTTAGAAAAATGCGTTCCACTTTTTTGCCGCGTCTACGTAGACAGACGAGTGAAAATACTGAATATCATGATTCTACCTACAGCCGTTTGATTGTTGCCAATTTTAATCCCATTTAGATCCTGATGGTACGAATATGAAAGATCTCTATATTTTTCGCGTCACCGCAGTCAGAGAAGTGCACATACCGAATTTCATTACTATAACTGCATCCGTTTGGTTGGTACCATTTTTATCCCCATTCGACCCATTTTCGCATCTTCGCAGTCAGATGAATGTACACAACGAATTTCTTGATTTCAACTTCAGCGGTTTGGTTGGTACCATTTTTATCCCTCTTTTCCAATTGTTTCCCTTAAAAGTACGAATTTAAAAAAACCCCCTATTTTACGTATCAACGCAATTAGAGGGACTTACATTCCAAATTTCATGTTTCTAGTTATTGTCGTATCAGTGGTACGATTTTTATCCCTTTTTGTCCTATTTCGTATTTACTTTTTGGAGTTTTTACGCTACAAGAGGAATGTTTGCAACAAATTTCAAGTGCATATAAAGCAGAAATTAAAAAAAAATCCCTCAATATTCAAAATGTTAGGAAGTACTTTCAGAGCTTGTTAGGGAAAAAATTTTCCCTCTGGGTCGATTTCGCCCACTTTCAATGCAACCATAAGAAACATTTAGGGAAATTTTGAACCTCCTAGCTCATTTCGTTCGATCGGTATCGTCTTTCAACAGACAAAAAAACCGGGCCTGAATGTCATCTCATTACTTGGAAGTTATATTCGACGCTACTCCATTCACTTCGCTACTTTGCTTATCGCCCAGGGGTCTAACCAGAGCGTTGGGAGATCACGAACGTTCGGCCCATCCCTAAATAGGTGAGACTAATAACCCAAACTACCATTCGATTGGGATCTGCTCTGTGATGTATAAGGTTATGGAGGGAATGGTTGATCACCATCTTGTGAGGTATCAAGAGAACAGGGACTTATATGCGCATAAATTGATCTACGGGGGACCCGATGGCGTTACTGTCGATGACAATGAAGTCGATCCATGCACCTGTTTGTAAGTAAGGTCGTGGCTCTAGACTTTTGATAGAGTCTAGCAACGTGCTCTCATATCAAAGCTCATTGCTTTTGGTGTTGGCAGTGACTTCTATCAATTTATATCGAGCTTCCTCAGAGATCGCACTATATATTTTGTTGTAGATGGGTTAATCGCAGGAGTACCACAGGGTTCTGTTCTTTCTCCCTCTCTTTTTCTAATTTTCATCGATGACCTTGAATCCAATCTGTCCATTTGCGTATGACAATAACCCTGTCGTTTATACTCATTTGACCATAGACCAAGTCTCCAATAAATTGAGGACAAAGGGTGATTGATGAATGCGACACTTGGTCAGGATTTACTGGTCATTTCCGAGTAGGGTCGAGTGAGTAGAGTAGATTTTAATGTACGTAGGTCTAGTGGTGCTTTCGTCTTACATGAGATTCACTGATCTAGTGGTGTCGTCGATTTCTATGAACGGTGTAGATATTGAGCAATCGGATGCTCTTGATATTCTGGGCATGAAGAAGATACTTCACTCCAGATCTTCTCAATATATACGCCTAAGATGGAGTACATCCCATATAAGGTCGGGTGTTCCAGGATCTTCCTTGCAGCTACTTTACCGTATTCAGAGGAGGGCGATGATGTGATGACGGTATCCAATTCTATCGTTGCTCGTTAACATCGTCGTTATGTGGGAAGTTGTTCGCTGTTCTATCAATACGTTCGGTAGAGATGCCCGACTTTCTAGGAACTCTCACCCATTTCTTGTCGATTGGAATGCCGGCCGCACTACACATTACGGAATGAAATCGTTCTTCGACCGTAATATCCGTATGTTGAATAAACTTCGGACAGATGATAGTAATTTAAAACAGAAATTCTTTCCCAAAAGACTATTTTTAAGCGAAACGTGTCTGTTCTTTAAATTTTAAGGCATGTCCAATGGTAAAACTAAACAATATTTCTCTTCCCCAAAGTTACTATGCTACATATCTAGGTATCCACCGAAGATTTAGTGAAGTAAAAGAAAGAAATTGATCTTAAAATCAGACCCCAAAGTCTGCTTAACCCAAACTCGAAACTACATGTAGAATACAAGGTACTGTTCTGCAACAGCGAGATAAATTCAATTTGGCACTACTACACTAGTGGCAAAAACTCCCAAAATTGATGTGCTCAAATTTCGACTTTATTGATTGTATTTTGCAAATAACATTCCTATTAACCATATCCTAAAAGTTTTTGATACCGCGGCTAAATTTAGCTGTGGATGCATTTAAAGTGCATAAATGCTAAAATAGTTCATAATTTCATCATAATAGAGGTTATTTTATTGATATGTATCTCGGAAACCATGCATCGTATTGAAATTTCGTTTAGTTCGTAGAAAACAGGAGCTCTTGAGGTGTTATTTTGCATTTAAAAAAGTGTAAATATGTTTTTGGTTTCCTTTTCAGACAGTGGTTTACCTGAAGGTTGTATTTAGTTATTATTGTTAATTTTCTACAGAATACAACTATATTCGCGAGGCCGACCGATGCTTCGGCATTTACAAATATTGTTAAACTATTGTCTTATTTATTAATTTTAAAAATAATATTCTGCTTATAGCTGCAAACTTCGATTTAATTACTGAATTGGTAAAACCTTCTAAGCCAAAAATTAAGTATTTGAAGTATTTTGGAAAATTTGTTTAAAGCATACTTTAGGGATGTAAGGTTTTATGGCATGCGAGTGCATGTAAATATTGGACCGATTGCCATCGATTAGAAAATAAAATATTCGGCAAGAGAGCTGTGCTTCTCGTTCGTTTGTGAGAATCATCTCCCTATAGAGGCCGGAAGTCGCTGTGAAGCCACTTGAGAAGACTTTTGACATGGTCGAAATCTGATCGTAGTCTGCAGCCAAGTAATAAATGTCAGCATAAATATAGATGCAAAATGGTCTTGAACCAGAACAATATCCCAGTTCAAATAAAATATTGATTGCAGACCAAAAAATACAAACGAAAAAACTAAAATAAAATATTTTTATCAAAAATTTCGAAATTCGTAAAAAACTAAAATTTTTATTTGGGCGTGACAATTTTCATATAATTGTTGACTCAAATGAAATCATTGGTAATTATTTGTATCAACATATATATAAATTATTTTAACTTTTTATACCCTACACCACTTCGTAGACTATAAGTTATAAGTTAGTTTTGCGCCAAATGTTTGTAACACCAAGAAATAATTGAGCTAGACTCACCTTTAAGTATACGGATCGGCTTAGAATCACCAGCTGAATCGATTTAATGATGTCTGTCTGTCCGTCTGTCCGTCCGTCTGCTGTCCATCTAAGCTTGTTCGCACTCTACTGATCGCATTTGTGGTCCTATTGTCATGAAATTTGGCAGAAGTTTTTTTTTTGCCCAAGGACGATTGGTATTGAATTTGGAGAAAATCGGTTCAGATTTAGATATAGCCTCCATACAAATATCCTTATAATTTACACTCCTACTGCTCTAGAATACACATTTTACATGGGATCATGACCAAATTTTCAGGATCGTGTTATATTTGAACTAGAAACAGCTGATGGAAAAGTGGACCACATGGGTCTATGTTTACAATATTACTGCTCTAAAATGCACATTTTACATCGGATCAAATTTTCCACACAATGTTACATGTATATACTAGAAACACGTATTTTGAAATCCAGCTATATAGGTCAATGTTTTGGAATAGCGCCCATACGGGGCCCCAGTTTACACTAATATTGCTCTAGAACCCACATCTTACATTGGATCTTGATAAAATTTTGAAGATCATGTTATATTTCAATAATGAATAGCTACTTTGAAAGTGATCTATAAAGGCCCACTTTTTAATGTAGCGCCCTTACAAATGGGCCCCCATTTGAATTATTACCTCTCTAGGACCCACATTTTACATCGGAAGTTTTGCATTTTGAATTATATTTCAACTAAGAAGACATATTATGAATGTCAAATATATGGGTCCATATTTTGGTATAACCCCCATACAAATTGGGCCCCATTCTACTCTATTACATCTTTAGAACCCACATCGTGCATTAGATCTCGATATAATTTTGAATATCATGTCATATTTCAACGAAGAATACCTACTTTGAAAATGATATATATGGAACAACTTTTTAATGTCAAGAACGCAAATTTTACATCGGATTTTTTTTTAAATATATTTCAACTAAGAATACAGCTCTAGAACCTACGTTTTACATCGGATCATGATATATTTCAACTATGAATACCTACCGTGAATGAGATATATAAGCCCATGTTTTGGACCAGGCCCCAAGTGTTGTTATAGGCCTCCTTTCAAATGTCGGTACGATTCATAATAAAACTACTGTATAATTTGTATTTGTCTTCCGGAAAATTGGATCAATTACCATATTATTTACCATATTCGTTAAATATGACTAAAGATGAATTTATAGTATACTGTATATGAACTACATAAAATTGCTCCCATGAAACACCTGGGTTTAGTAATAAAAGCGAGGTATATACGCAGGGAGTGGTGTAGGGTATTATATAGTCGGCCCCGCCCTACTTTAGCCTTTCCTTACTTGTTTATTTTAACTTACATGGGAGGTGTGGTTGTGGGCGGATTTATTTTTTATCTAATTTGATGATGTAAGTGATGTGTGCGAAATTTCAAGGTTCTAGCTCTATTCCTTCTAATTTTTACCGCAGCTTGTATTAAAATATTCCACTGTGCGGCGCTCAGAGCAGAGGACCGTAGAACCTATTATTTTATGATTATATTATTTTATAAGGTTCGTATACACGTTGTTAGGTTTAATATCAAATAAATAATTCAGAACAAATGAGACAATCTGTGATGTCCATGAAAATTCTTCCATGAGACATATTTTATTCCATATCAAAAATGTATTATTTAAAAAAAAACAACAAAAACAAAACAACTCTATTAAGAAACCAAGATTATTGTATTATAAGACAATGTTTTCGTTTCCTTAACAAGCATCTCTTATGGCAACTTATTTCCAAGAAAACTGTCTGGTCGAGCAAATGTATACTGAAGAAGTAAGAACATTGGAAAAATAGAAATTGCTTCGCCAATTTATTCTTAAGAAAAGAAAAACAAATATTTGTGTTCACAAAAATCCTTCAACGCATCAATCTTAGGCTCTCACTCATCAAACATTGCCTCTCATCTCTGGCTGTCCTTGCAATTCCCTGCTGTCCAGTTTAATCATTATCTGGCTACCTAACGACCAACATGAGCATCTTTAATAGGAGTATTATTTTTTTACCGGCTTTTCATCCAATAAAAATGAGACGAAACAAAAAAATCAATTGCAATCAATGTAATACAATGCGATCGCTAAGGATTAAATAACAAATCATCGAGACATACATACATACTCGTACATATGTACGAGTACATGTAAATATGTATTATATATTTATGTCTTATATACTTAAGCTTAAATGTATACTTTACCCCAGACAAAAGCAAAACGACACCGACCGACATCGTCTGCTGGCATCAGGGGATAATGTTGTAGACTTCAAGAAACACTGGCTGCTTCGCACCGGCTGGATGAAAAATACGCCGAGGAGCCCACACAAAAATGTACGAGAAAGCCTTAAGAAAAGGAGTGAACAAAAGTGCACTTAACTTGCAGGAGCAATGCACAAAGGTGTCAGTGAACGCAGTCAGCTGCAGGTCCATGGAAAAATGAGAGTTCGCTTCACCAGACGAGACATTGGGGATTTCTGTTTCGTTTTGTCACGGTTTTTAAAGCACATTTAAATGGTTTAGTCTTTTAAGAATGTTACCTTAACAGTAGCCTTTTATCTTTGCTCGTTCTAGCTTCAATTACCTTGCTATGTTTTTTGATCGATGGATTCAGATTTCATAAACCCCATAAGCCGTGGTTTGCTTCCGAGAAAGTTATCAAAAGATCGTCCATTATTAATTTTCATTATCAATTTTTTGATATGGTTCCAGCTCCGTTTTCAGCAGGATAGTATTGGAAAATGCGTTATCATTTTTATACTAACCTGCCGCATAATCGCTGATTATTGTGGAGGATGTCTCGATTAGAGTTTGGTCCATAAATTGGCTGCAGCCTTCGGCCAAAATTCTGTAATCGCCCACAAATCGATCTACGGCGAAAAAAAGGCCGAAGCCAAGTATTCGTGATTATAAATGAATGAAATTTGGTTTTTAGGTGTTTTTGAATGTAATACATTCGAAAGCCAGCTAGTTCGATAGCTTTTTTCGTTTTTCTGAAGGTAACATTGGTAATGGAAAGGAGGACAACCACACTTAACTTTGTCCGTACTTTTAAGAACAGATTTTCACAGGCAAGTTTTCGATTGACCTAATATGTCGTAAAATTTGATTTTCTTCTGTTCATACGGCTGCTGTTAAACAAAAACTAAATAACATATCGGCCGTACAATTTTAATGTGGCCTAGTGTGATATTTTATTCTTCGAGGTCGAGTTCTATATGTAGAACTGTCCTCGTATTCGAAATATAAAACTACCCCAAGGATTTAATCGTTCTTTATTTCGAATTGGTATATCTGGTGATGTTTAATCAGCATATCAGTTCTAGCATATGAGTCATTCCATGCTAAGTGGTACGACTATTGAACTCGATAGCATCGTTGATTGTTTTGAAAATTGGTGTATGCATTCTTCTCATAAAAATATTTAATACATAATTTTGGAAAAAATTAAAAAAATGTTTTTCACGAGTTATGGTCAATTTACGAGTTGCGAGATTACGATTTTTTCAAAAATGTGTGTTCATTCAAAATACTTTACCGATTTTAATGTACTACGCCCTGTTTGGAAGGTAATTTCTATTACTTTTATGATATTGAAATTGTACGTTCATTATACCCTACACCACTTCGTGGACTAGGGTATTATAAGTTTGTTTCGAGCCAAATGTTTGTAAGTATACGGATCGGCTTAGAATCACCAGCTGAATCGATTTTTGTCTGTCTGTCCGTCCGTCTGCTGTCCATCTAAGCTTGTTCGCACTCTACAGGTCGCAATTGCTGTCCGCTTATCATGAAATTTGGCAGAAGTTAATTTTTTTTGCCAAGGACGATCGGTATTGAATTTGGAGGAAATCGGTTCAGATTTATATATAGCGCCCATACAAATGTCGCTCCCGATTTGCCCTTTTCCGCTCTAGAAAACGCATATTGTTCCCGATTTTCTTTAAAATTGGCACAACATATTATAATCCAACTAAAAACACCTATGGTGAAAGTGGGTAAGATCGGTTCAGATTTAGATATAGGCCCTATACAAATGTTGCTCCTGAATCTTTAACCGATTTTGGTCAAACTTTACATATTATATTTCACCAATAAACATACATGGTGAAAGCGGGTCACATCGTTCCAGGTTTCAATATACCCCCATACAAATGTCATTTCCGATTTAACATTTTTTGCCAAACACATACATTTGCAGGATTCATAAATCATTCCCGATTTCACTTTTTTACCGAATTGAATTGTAGTGAGATAGAAAGTGGGGTGTATCATATAGTCGGCTCCGTCCGTCTTTAGCCTTTCCATACTTCTTGGGGAGATGTCCATACTTTGGTGTAACCCAAATGGGGCCCATTCTGCTCTATTGCAGCTCCAGAAACTACATCGGATCTTCATCAAATTTTGCTGATCATCATATGTTTCAACTAGGAAAACCTACCGTGAATGAGAAATATATAGGCCACCTTCAAATGTCCGTCCGATTTATTTTATTACCGCTGTATAATCTGTATTTATAATTGGATCTGGATCAATTTTTCCATACCATGTTATATTTACATTACTCGGTATATCTGCTGGAAAATTGGATCAATTACTTTATTATTTACCATACTCATTAAATTTGACTAAAGATGAATTTATAGTAACTGTATAATTCATATGAACTACATAAAATTGCTCCCATGAAATACCTATGTTTAGTAATCAAAGCGAAGTACATACGCAGGGTGTGGTGTAGGGTATTATCGGCCCCGCCCGACTTTAGCCTTTCCTTACTTGTTTTTTCTACAATTATTTTTTTATTTTGATTTTCGAAATGTATTGTATTGTATTTTTTTTAATTTTGGAGTAGTGTTCTTAGATGTATTTTTTTATTTTGTATTTTGTGAGTTTGGAATTGGTGGGTTCTATTTTTTAAGATTTTTTTTTTTCAAAATATTTATTGCAAAATCAACCAAAATTTCAGTCATAAATCGTCAAATGTATAAAATCAATAAAAATTCAAGACAAAGTACATATTATTTCATTTTTTGATGGCACAATAAACTACTTTTTCAGTGATTTTTTATTATTTTTATACCGTGTGTTAATAAACTAATGAAGAAATTATCATTGAAAAGTAATTGAAATGACGTTTGAAACAATAAAATCGGTAAAGTACCTTTTTGAAAAAAATTAAATTCTGAAAACAATCCAAGCTATTGAGGTCAAAAATCGTACCGCTTGGCATGAAATGACTCATATACTAAATCCTTTGCAAATCATTCAGCTTCGGCAGCCTCCAACTGAAATTAAGCGAAATACACAATTTATTATCACAAATAAATGAAAACTAGCCATATATAACAGTGATCAACATACAATGTAAACATATTCGTTGTTCGAATACTTTTCATTTTATCTATATAATATATATTAAAATTAATTTATATCCGATTACTTGTTGGTTGGAAACCGATTCAATGCAACACTAATAATAAAACGTCAATTGAAAATAACAGAATTGCCAATTGCAAACGAAAAATTACAGAAAACGTTTAATAGCTAATAAACTTTTATTTTACATTTCTGAATGCCAACATTAAAATTGTGAATTTTTTGAATGTGTAATTTTGCCAATTAATCGTAAAGAGCTTTATTTACAACAATGGTGTCTTTGGTGACCCCCACTGAAATTTTCCGGCAAACACTTTCGTAGAACATTTTTATCCTTAAATGTCCTTTTTAAGGATATTTTTTGATTTTCTCGAAAAAAAGGTCAAATTGGCCCATAAAGAGACCAGTTAGAGGGTTAAGATCTTCCACAAAAATAATCCTCATACAATTCCACAATACAACTCTGACCATAAGAATTCTCTCAGACATTAACTTACAGCATTTTTTTCATATAGTATAATGCTCCCTTCGACCAAAAAATGAAAACTTTGACCCAAAAAAAAAACCCAGACGTGCTGGACCATATGTTTGTTCTACAAAAATGATCTACTCAACATACCCTTTCAGAATTATGGGGTCGCTATTCTGTTCTATTCAAAAAGTCTTAATTTGTTGGACAGTGTTATTTGAGATAAATATTTTCAATTGAAAATTATAAATTTTTATAACATTCAATTGAATATTATAAAAAATTTGAAAATGGGAATTCCCACTTCAAAAAAAATTGTATTGAATAATTTACTATTGTGGAATTATGAAGACATTTTAAATCAGCTGACATTAGCGAATATTGGACTATTTCTCACAAAATAAAATAAAAAGTTGTAAAAAGCTAAAAAAATGTTCCCTTTTCTCATTTTTTGGGAATTAATTTCATAATATGGGTGGATATCTATCTGAATTTCATTCAGTATTTGTGGTGGAATCTCTGATCGAAAAAGTTGATATAACTTAATGCAGCATTCCACCGTCACATACAGACAAATTGAACTATTTCTTTGTGTTGCATACATATATAATTCTTAACTGATTCCTCAGATATCTAAAACACTTTATAACATTTAATAGAAATTGAAACTTTTTCGATTCACGAAATTCTGTAGAAAAAAGCTAACAAATCGATCTTCCAAAAAACATGGACCAATTTTCACCCTAATAATTTTGTTGTTTAAGTCGGCGAGTAATTTTACTTTTTAAGCGTGAAGAGCATTATATACCTCCACTGAAATTTTCCGAAAATTTTTTTCGTAGAACACTTTAATCCTTAAGTGTCCTTTTTGAAAGGAGTTTTTTTTTGATTTTCTCGAAAAAAGCGTCAAATTGACCCATAAAAAGAGGAGCTAGAGGCTTAAGGTCTTCCACAAAAATGATCCTCATAAAATTCCAGAATATAGTTCTGACAATAAGAATTCTCTCAGCCATTAACTTACAACACTTTTTTTGATTAGTATAATGCTCCCTACGACCAACAAAATTAAAACTTTGACCTGCTGTGAAACGAAACTCAGACTAGTTTATTCTACAAAAATGATCTACTCAAGATGCCCTTTCGGAATTCTAGAGTTCGGAATTCTTCTGTTCCAAAAATGCTGTTGGAGAGTGTTATTTTTAGACTGCTAAAATTTAGCTATTTTGTGACTCTTACAATTATAAGAAGGAATTCAGCGTCACGTATGGGACATCACGTTAACAAAAAAGTCGATAATATGTTAATATTCCGTAACATTTTATGAATAGCATTTTCACAACTGAATGGGAACGACTTTTTAGTATGGGGTCACAAAGGTAAGGTGTCCGATTTGCACCCAGGAGGTCTCGGGTTCGAATCGTGGTTCGGGAAAAAACTTTTTTTTATATTTTTTATTACTTTTACAAATAGACAATGTTTAATTTTGTACAATTTTATCAATATAAATAAGTTTGCTTAAAAAATACAATTTTATTGATTCTTTATGTACTTCAAATATTTCATATTTTTATTAATTATTTATTCTACATAATATCAGTAAAATGAAGTAGTGTAAATTTATTTAATACTAAATTTAATTAGAATTTATTATATTTATATATTAGTTCATATTAAATAAATATTTTGTTAAGTTTCCTATTGTCAGTTCTACTGAACTAAATGATTTGTTTTGTTTTGCTGAGATGGTTAGCGTGCCGTAGAAGCAACCAGAAGGTCCGCTGTTCTACCCTCGGTAGCAGCGGATTTTTTAAAACAGAAACGGAAACAAGTTAAAATGTGGTTCCTTTGCAACACTTTAAAGTTAGTGTGATAGTGGTCTAAGTCACATTTTATCCGCTTGAGACATGCAAAGATTTATGTTTGAGTTAAGCGAAAAGCACACAATTTTCTTCTTCGAAAATCTTACTACTGTTTATATGGAACTGTTATAAATAAATACAGCGTTGGTACCTCTAAGGGATGCACTGACTTTCCTTCTATTCAAAATTGAAAAAATTAAACAAAAAAATAATTTATTTTAATTCAAAAAAGTAATATTTCAAAAAAAGTGTAAACATATATAAATATTTAAAGATTTTTCGTCTAGGGCCTTATATTGAAATTATTATTTACTTTTCAAATAATGTCATTTTATATGCTCTTCAAATTATTTGAATTATTTAAAGTTTACATTAAAAGCAAACTAACACTATAGACCATTTTGGTGTGCATAAAATGAGAAATGTCATTGTAACGGAACACTTATTATAAAAATCAGAGTTCTTACATTAGGTATGTGATCAAAGTAAAGAGAAAAATTTACATATCTCAATTTTTAGGATTTTTGACTTAGTGTGCGATTGATATACTACAAATTCCATATCTGTATTTGTAAGAAAATTTGAACACAAACTTTGAATGGGAGCTATATACAAATCTGAACCGATGTGACCCATGTTTAGCAAAGGTTTTCTAGTTGAAATATTAGACGCTTTCCCAAATTTTATGGAGTGTTAAATATGTGGTTTCTAGAGCGGAAGGAATCAAATCGGGAGCTATATATAATCTGTACCGATGTGACCCACTTTCGTAATAGTAATTTTTATTTGAAACATTAGCTGATGTGCCGAATTAGAAGAAAATCTGTACAAAAATGCTATTTCTAGAGCGGTAATAATCAATTCAGTAGCAAAATTTGTAATGGAGATATATATATATATATCTGAACTCATCTGACCCATTTTCACCAGAGCTTTTTTTAGTTGAAATATATGTTGTTTTGCCAAATTTGAAGAAAATATGTCAAAGTTTGTGGTTTCTAGAGCGGAAAAAGTCAAATCGGGAGCGAAATTTGTATGGGAGCTATATATAAATCTGAACCGATCTATCCTATTTTTACCAGAGCTGTTTCTAGTTGAAATATAAGCTGTTTTGACAAATTTGAAGAAAATCTGCCAAAGTTTGTGGTTTCTAGAGCGGAAAGAGTCAAATCGGAGGAGACATTTGTATGGGAGCTATATATAAATCTGAACCGATCTATCCTATTTTTACCAGAGCTGTTTCTAGTTGAAATATACGTCGTTTTGCCAAATTGGAGGAAAATATGTTGAAATATGTGGTTTCTAGAGCGGAAAAAGTAAAATCGGAAGCAAAATTTGTATGGGAGCTATATCTAAATCCCATAAAACTTCGTTGTGCAAAGTTTCATTTAGTTCTAACAACAATTGCGACCTGGACTTTGATTACAAGAATAGATGGACGGACGGACATCGCTAAATCGACTCAAATGTGATTCTAAGCCGATCGGTATAATAAACGATGGGTCTATCTCGTTTCCTTTTGGGTGTTACAAACAAATGAACAAAGACATTATACCCTTTGGTGTAGGGTATAAAAATGGATAAAAGAATTAAAATTATAAAAACTTTAAAAAATCTAAACCGGCTATAAAGTACCACTATAATAATATTTTAAAAGTAATTGAAATTACCTTCAAAACATTAAAATCGATCAAATATTTCAGTAGTTACGGGCGATTGAATGAACACAACTTTTTGAAAAAGTATTTCACTGTTAATTGGTCATAACTCGAGAAAAAAATTCTATTTTTTTCAAAAATTCATACACAAACTTTCAAAGCAATCACAGTTATAGAGGTCAAAAATCGTACCGCTTGACATGGAGTGACCATAAAGTATCTTTCTGTGAATTCAACGTCGCGACCGATTTTAATCGTTAATTCTCAAAATTGTAGAATTTGAGGTTCAGAAAAATTTCAAGAGTGATTATTGGGATAGTTAGCATGATATCAACGTCGCGGACACCAGTGTCATACTGCTCGGGAAACAATTCACTTACTGCCTGATTCATTGTGCTGTTTGAGATATTAAGAAGTTGCCTTCCGGATCGTCCGTTGGACTTTTATGCCAACAAGCCCACGGTTTTCATCAATGAAATTTAGACATATTTATACAAAACGACTCGATTGAATAGTGTGTTTGAGTCAGCAAGGCCATGTTTACTATTCAACCAATATTCTATTCTGTACCCTCAACTGTGTACTCTGTGAGTCAATAACAAATATAAAAATTTGATTTAAAAAAACTGTGTTTGTCCGGCCGACCATAACGCTCTCTGTATATTTTTTACTTGCTAACGGCTCGAACAACTTGTCCCCATAAATTGTGCTGTGCACAGGAGTTTATCAATCGAAAGGCCAATCTGTCTGCACTATTTTGTGCAAATGCAAGAGTCTAACAGTTTTCGGCTCATAAATTATTGGCAAGACGACATTTGCCGTTTTGGGGTATTTTGCATTTCTAAAATGAATTTCTCGAATTGTTTTCGTGCCTGCTGGTCTTGGCCAGATTTGTCTTTATTTGTGTAATGCCCAAGGGTACAATATAGACATTTTACATTTTTAATAAATGAATATATAATAAATTTAGTTGTTGTTGTTGCTGCTGCTGCAATAGTGGTGGTGGTTGTTGCTCAGTCAAAGGCATGAAAAACCCGATATCGAAGTACACAAAGAAGGAGCAGAAGAAGAAAAAAACGTAAAAATAAATAACAATTTCAGAGTTTTAATAAGATTTTGTTCAAGCCCTCACTGTCCATGCCAGGAGCAGGACAATAGAAATGCAGCATAGCACAACGAAATATGGGATCTGGCGGAAAGGAATTGTAAGGAAAATAATAGACAGAACAGGAATAAATAGTGGACAGAGTGAGAAAGGGAGAGCGAGAGGTAAGGAAGGCAATGAACCAAACGGTCACGATGAATGGAATCGATGTAGGTTTGGTGGCAATAAATTTCAATCTGACTTCGAAATAAACACCAACCACGAACACACACACAACAGACGTCAAGGAATGGGGGTGAGTCAGTGGTAAGGACTCACAGTAACACGTTACGATTGAGTACGAGTATTTAGAAGGATATGAAAAAAATAAACCCAAAGAAACAAACGGAAAATAATAAAATTTCGAAAAACGCACAACAACAAAAAGGAATGGGGTAAGGGCCCAAACTCTAAACAATTTAAAACAAATGTTGGTAACGAAATAAAAGTAAAAAAATCAGGGAATAAAGTGAACAATAAAAAACTCTGGCATATCCATTCTCAGATTTTAAAATTATCCCAGAGTTGGAGTGAGAGCCACAATGGTCAATGAGTTAAAATCTTCGGAATGCAATTACGTAAAGAAAAAATCTCAAAAAATAAAATAAAATGTTTTTCTTGAAAAAAAAATGTTTGATTTAAACTGGCTCAAGACCATTTTGCATCTATATTTAATAGAATGCAAATTAATGGCATGGTGACATTTACTGTGAAAGTCTTCGTCAGGTGGCTTCGCAGAGACTTTTCAACAACATACCCGGCCTCTTTAAGCTAATGATTCTCACAAACGAAACAAGAAGCACAACTCACTTGCGGAATATCCGTTAAAAAAATCGCAACAAGTAATAAAACACACATGCCAACTTACAAGCATCTCATTGAGTTGTATAATCAATATTTGTTTTGAACTGGGTGCGATTTTTTAAACAGATATTCGGCAAATAAAATTGCATTATATTAAATATAGATGCAACATGGTCTTGAGCCAGGACAATATCCCAGTTCAAATCACATATTGATTACAGACCAAACAAACACAAACGAAAAAAAAAACTAAAAAAATGTATTTTTTTAAACCTTGTGTACCCTCCACCATGGATTGCATTCCACAGTATTATCTGTAGATTAGAGGCTGTCGATTTCTCGTAGAAGTGCAGTAATATTATCTATGTTTATACAACGTGATAGCCATCGACTATGTACAGGATGGGCCATGTAACATTTTAAATTCTTTATTTTTTTCAAATTTCTGGATTTATTGGAAAGGTTGAACTTTGTCATTTAATAATGGAACACAATATCATTCATATGATTGCGACGACTGGCTCGGCAGTACCTCATCCGATCAACCCAATTTTTCAGTATATTTTCGATTGTTCCGGCTCGAATCTCTTCAATGTCAACTTCGATTTCATGATTCAAAGCTTGAATTGTCTCTGGATGGTTTGCGTAACATTTAACCTTAATGGCTCCCACAGAAAATAATCCAAAGGGCTCAAATTACAACTCCGAGGCAGCCAGTTGACATCGCAATTTCGGCTGATTATTCGATTTTCAAAAACAGTGCGTAAAATATCTATGGTTGTGTTGGCTGTGTGGCATGTAACGGCGGCTCCTAGCTCATTTTCGAAGAAAAATGGTCCTATGATACCGCCAGCCCAAAATCCACACCAAACAATGACTCGTTGTGGATGTATGGGTTCTCAATAGTCACGTGTGGGTTCTCTGAACCCCATATTCGGCAAGTTTGCTTATTGACATAGCCACCGAGATGAAAATAAACATCATCTGAAAACACGGTTTTTCGGTAAAATTCATCTCCTGCCAAACACTCTTCAACCCATTGAGCGAAGCGAAAATCCAACGGACGCGTTCCATTTTGCAGATTTCAAACGTAAACCTGAAAATAAAAACAAGTAAAAAGGCGTTAAGTTCGGCCGGACTTAAACTTATATACCCTCCACCACGGAGTGTATTCCACAGTATTCCTGTCGACATTACATAGAAGTACAATACCATATTATGAAAATAAAGATTCTTCATTATTATAATATTAATTGTCTTCTACAAGGTGGCGCAAAAATAACCTTCCGATGTTTTTTGGCTGTAATTTAAAAAAAATGAAAAACTTTGATTCTTCTTGTGGATTATTTTCCACGAGTCGAGAATATGATGTCATGTAAATGGCCGCCGCCACAGTTGATAGTCATTTGAGCCCTTTTTATGGCATTTTCCATTACTTTGCCAAAACTTCCGGCGATAGGTCCTCACATTCTTGACGGATATTGGCTTTAAGAGCTGCAAGAGTCTGAGGCTTGTTGACATAAACCCGCGACTTCAAAAAGCCCCACAAAAAGAAGTCTGGAGCGGTCAAATCAGGCGATCTTGCTGGCCAGTGCAAATCGCCAAAACGGGAGATTAGGCGCCCGGGAAATGCATCCTTCAGCATATCGGTTGTGGCACGTGCAGTGTGTGCCGTTGCACCGTCCTGTTGGAACCACATGTTTTCCAATCCCAATTCATCAAGTTGCGGCTCCTTGATCATTGCTCTGTAGCGCTCACCATTCACAGTAACCGTTTGGTCCGCGACGTCTTCGAAGAAAAAAGGTCCGATGACTCCTCCAGCGAAAACAGCACACCATACAGTGACTTTGAGCGGGTGTAATGGCTCTTCGTGGGTTACACGCGGATTTTCAGAGCCCCAGAAGCGTAAATTTTTCTTATTTACGTACCCGCTAAAATGGAAATGGGCCTCATCACTCATGATAATTTTTGATGAAAAATCATCTTCCTGTTGGTGGTGATTAGGTATGGCTTGAGCGTATGTTAGACGCGATTGGCGGTCAGCAGCTAACAGCTGATGCACCGTCTGGACTTTGTACGGAAACATCTTCAAATCTTGTACCAAAATTCGCTGTAAAGACCGTCGACTGATACCCATTTGCGTGGCACGTCGTCTGGTCGATGTCGACGGCGCTTCCATGCCATCCTCGGTTACAGCAGCAATATTCTCTGCAGAACGGCTACTCCGGGGTCTGCCACGCCTGGCAGCATCTCGTGTTGTGCCAGTCTCTTCGAGGCGAGCGGCTAAACGTCGCAGTGTTTCACCAGTAGGCGTTGGACGGCTAGGAAATCTGCGACGAAATTCACGTTGTGCCAAAGTCACCGACCGATTATTGGTCAAATAAATAGTCATCAATATTCCGCGTTCTGGAGCAGTGTAGCGTAGCAGTGTAACTTTTTTTCCGTTTCTACGTAGACAGACGAGTGCATATACTGAGTATCATGATTTTAGCTACAGCCGTTTGATTGTAGCCAAATTTAATACCATTTAGATCCTGATACTACGAATATCGGAAGATCTCTTTATTATTCGCGCCACTGCAGTCAGAGAAGTGCACATACCGAATTTCATTACTATAACTGCATCCGTTTGGTTGGTACCATTTTTATCCCCATTCGCCTCATTTCCCGCTTAAAAGTACAAATTTCGTCAAAATCCGTTTCAATTCGCATCTTCATAGTCAGATGAATGTGCACACCGAATTTCATGATTTCAACTTCAGCGGTTTGGTAGGTACCATTTTATCCCTCTTTTACAATTGTATACCTTAAAAGTATGAATTTTTAAAAATCCCTCTATCAACGTATCACCGCAATTAGAGGATTAGGATGTACATTCCATATTTCATGTCTCTAGCTATTGTCTTATCGTTGATACCATTTTTATCCCTTTTTGCCCATTTCGCCCGCTAAAACGTGTATTTACTTTTTGGTGCTTTTACTCTGCAAGAGTAATGTACGCAACAAATTTCAAGTACATATGAAGCAGAAATTAAACTAGTAAATCAAAAAAAAAAATTTTTTCAAATCCATGCTTTATGCAAGCAGAATTCTATTGGGCCTAGAAATTCTTTTTTAGTTATCTTTTGTAGAAGGAAAAATTACTGCGTTATCAGGAGCAGAAATAATAGATTTTTAATTTGTGGTTTATATGGGAGGTACCACGCCCCTTTGTCCATTCCCGCTCATATTTGCAGCAGCACTTAAAAAATCCACACCAAACCGACGTACCAAATTTTGTTCAAATACCGTTATCAGGAGCAGAAATAATAGATTTTTAATTTGTGGTTTGTATGGGAGGTACCACGCCCCTTTGTCCAATTGGTAACATTTTTCCATTTCCTTGTATTGTCATCGAAAATGATTAAGTGTGCAAAATTTGAGCAAAATTGGTTGAGAAAAAAGCTTTCAAAAATTGATTTCAAATGTTGTGGCACACAAACATATATAGAAAGTAACCTTATATAAAGCATGGAAAAAACGCTTAAATGTTAGGGAGTACTTTCTGTCCTTGTTAAGGAAACATATTTCCCCCTGTGCCGATTTCGCCCACTTTCAATCCCCACCGATCTGCAACCATAAGACACATTTATGGAAAATTTGAACCTCCTAGCTCATTTCGTTCGGCCGGTATCTGCTTTCAACAGATAGACAGACGGACATGGCTAGATCGTTTTAGAATTGTACCACGACCCAGAATATATATACTTTATGGAGTCTCCGATGAATATTTTAAGGTGTTACAAACGGAATGACAAAGTGAAGGGTATAAAAAAATGAATGCTATTCTACATTTCAAAGTCAAAGTTATCGGTAGTTCAAATATAAAATTTTAAATGACCCAGCCTGTATATCGAAATAATACTTTAAAAGTCAATTCAAAAAGTAAATATAAGGAAGCAAGCTTCAAACAAATCGTAAATACCCTAAATATTAGGGGATAGTGGGGGTATTTTAAATTGCTGTAGCTTTTAATCTCAAAAGTATGAATTTTGAAAATCATTTACTTCATGATTCTAGCCATTCGCTCGTTAGTTTTACGACTTTTCCCATTTTTACCGTAAAAGTAAGAAAAGTACGGATTTGGAGAAATATTTTTATTTTGCGTGCCTATTCAATCAGGTTTGATTGAATTGCAGGATTCTAGCTGCAGCCATTTAGTTGACACCATTTTCCACCATTATAGCCCCTTAGAAACACGACTTTCGAAAATCTCTGTATCTGTACGCAATCAGTTTGGTTGGTACCATTTTTATCCCTCTATTCCCATTTTACCCCGATAAAGTACGAATTTGGAGCCAGACCTTTTATCTTATGTATCTACTCAATTACAGGACCGAAGACACCGAATTTCATTTATCTAACTGTTGTTAATAGGTACCATTTTAATCCCTTTTTGTCCCATTTCACCTCCTACAAACAAGAATGGTGCACGTTTTTGATATATTCAAAAAATATAATGAAGTAGGCCAAATATAAGGGGTTATTAGGGGTATTAGTCCTTGTGTAGCAAAATTTGTTACAATCCAACTTATCTACAACTATAAGACGCATTCTTGCAGAATTTGGACCTCCTAGCTCCCTTCGTTTAGACATTAGCGTGCTTTCAACAGACGGACGGACATGGCTAGACCGTCTTACAATATTATGACGATCAAGAATATATATACTTTACGGGGTCTTAGGGGTGTGTTATTATTACTTTTAAAATGTAAAACAATAACAAAATAATTTTTCTGCTAAAAATATATTGTTTTTTTACGCCCCTAAACACACTGGCCTCAGAGCCACAGCCTGTGTTGCCTGCCTAATGGTTAATCCGGCCTTGGTGCGGGTTTGTATTTGTATACTCAACACATTCATATTTAGTTACAGAAATTTCCACACTCCAGCCGTTCTCCTTAACAATTCGAGTATTGAAAAGAAGTGGCATTGGCTTCGAACGATGTCAGCCAATTTGAAAATCTGTTTAGACCATAAAACCTCGATACAAAAGAAACCCAACAACAAAAAGAGAAAAAATCAGAAAAAGAAACAAAGTCCAAATGAATAAATACGATTGCGAGTACGACAGACAGACAAGCATACCCAGTGACAACACAAAATAAAAAAACATACTTATTGAAATTTATGATTTCCAAGATTTAGTTCGAAAACAGCAGGCTCGGTCGTTCGCAACAAATGAACAAAAGATAACAATGATTGTGTTTACCCAAATACTTAGAGTATTTAAATAAATTTTCATATTTACTGCACATAAATATTCAAAAGTCCCTGTGACGATTTTCCAGCCACCTTACCACCCATAGTTTGTTTGAAAGGTTTCAGCGGCGGCGGAGAGACATTAGCCCTTCTTTTTCTCACCTTTTTGCCTCGATCACCACCCGGTGTGACAAAGCCAACGAACGAACGAACGAACAGTCGGTGAATGTCATCAAGGCCAGGTGATTTTGTCGGCCACAAAGTCATTGATCTGAATATTATTGCTATCGATGTTGTGGCCCCTTAATTGATTGACAGGCTTCGTTAGATTAACGAAATTTAATTAGTGAAAACCACATTGTGGCATCAATGTAGATTTTAATTGGAACATACATTTATTAATTAATTGACAACAATTGTGATGACAATGCAGAGAGGGCATGAAAACTGCGGTCAAGCTGAGCGACTGTAAATTAGTTTGGAAAGGATTATAATTTATTTAACAAGTACGCTATCTTAACGAACACAATTCTACTTTATACCTTTGGTCTCGGGAAGATTGAATATTGTAGAAAAATGCAAGGTATAGGGATTATGAACTTCTTATTGTTTTAGCTCACAAGTTGCACAATAAATCTACACTTATAAACATACCTTTACAAAAAAAAAAAAAACAAGAAAAGTCTAAAGGCGGCCGATGCCGACTATATAGGATATCATAGCAATTTCTATTACAAGTAATTTACTACCTATTCTGGATGTTTCAGAATATCTGTGAAAGCTTAATGCTGGACACATTCGAAACGTTGTTTGTTATGGGTGAAATGTTCCAGGTGGGGAATTTGGGCTACACCGAGGTAACCAAAGTTAACGACAGATGTTTTTGGAACAGCACAACGTGATGTGCCAAATGTAAAGAAAATTATGTAAAATATGTGGTTTCTAGAACGAAAAAGTCAAATCGGGAGTGGCATTTGTATGGGAGCTATATCTAAATCTGATTTACTTCAAATTTAATAGATTCTGTATTTGGTCCGCAAAAATCACTTGTACCAAGTTTTCTTGGGATTAGATGACAATTGCAAATTGATCTTCATAAAATTCCACAATATAGTTCTGACAACAAGAATTCTCTCAGACATTAACTTACAATTTTTTTCGTGCAATGCTCCCTGCGACCAAAAAATTAAAATTTTGAAACTCAGACCAGCTTGACTCGGCAAAAATGGTCTACTCAACTTGCCATTTCAGAATGAAATATGGCCCAAAATGAAATGAGGCCCAATAATAAAGGGTGATTTTTTAAGAGCTTGATAACTTTTTTTTAAAAAAAAACGCATAAAATTTGCAAAATCTCATCGGTTCTTTATTTGAAACGTTAGATTGGTCCATGACATTTACTTTTTGAAGATAATTTCATTTAAATGTTGACCGCGGCTGCGTCTTAGGTGGTCCATCCGCTTAGTCCAATTTTGGCATTTCCACGTTTTTGAGTAACAGAGACCCAATTGGTGCGAACGGCGACGAATCGAAAATTGGTGGTCATCATTAACACTGGCCGATACAGCTGCGATATTTTCTTCAGTTCGCACTCTACGTAAGCGTGTTGGTGGTTTAATGTCCAACAATGTAAATTTGGTGCGAAATTTAGTCACAATAGCCCGAATAGCCGCTTCAGTGGGTCGATTAAACTGACCATAAAATGGAAGCGCGCAATGAACTTTCTTAACAGAGCACGCATTTTGATAATAAAATTCAATAATTTGCAAGCGTTGTTCGTTTGTAAGACGATTCACGATGAAATGTCAAAGCATACTGAGCATCTTTCTCTTTGACACCATGTCTGAAATCCCACGTGATCTGTCAAATACTAATGCATGAAAATCCTAACCTCAAAAAAATCACTCTTTATATAAAACATCAATTCAAATATGAAAAATCGTCCAAAATGTGGAGTAACTTTTAATATAAAAAATCACCCAAAAATATATCATCTGGAGTATGTCTAAAGTCAGCTTCGCATCGTAAAGGTTTTCAGGGTTGCCGGTATTCCTTTGGGCCGATAATAAAAATGTCACAAAAAGTTCACTTTCAAAATGGTGTGTTATAAAACAAACCCCACGATGAATCACCCTATATATTCAATATATTTCCATCAATCTAATAAATGTGTCTTATGGATGCATATCAGTTGTGATTGAAAATCGGCGAAATCGGTCCAGAAGGAAAAAAAAACCCTAACAAGGACTGATAATACCCCCTAATATTTAGATTATTTAAGCAAATTCTTCGAAAATTTCTGCTTTCTGTGCACTTGAAATTTGTTACATACAAGCACCAACAAGTAAATACAAATAATAAATGAAGACGGCTGAAATGGCACAAAAAAGGGATAAAAATAGTACCAACAGAAAGGATCATGAAATTCGGTGTGTGCATCCCAATTAGGGTTTGGGGTTTCCCGGACTTTTTTTATTTCCCGGGAAAACGGGAATGAAAAATTTCATTCCCGGGAATCCCGGGAATTCCCGGGAAAAAGTAATTTATTTATAGGTGTGTTCAATATGGTTTAAAATATCAACATTTACTAACTGGTGTGTTTTTTTCAATACTGTATTACAAATTAAAAACGAATGTTATTGTCAAAATATTTTACAAATTATTTTTCATTTTACAAATATTTTATTCAAGATTATATTCGAAACATACAAATTTATATAGAGAAATGTAAGTTCATATTAGGGACATATAAATTCATAATGGGTAATGTAAATGTATTATATTTATTTCTTTATTTAAATATAAAATTTCATGTACAATTCATTATTTCCCGCGAAGCCATAGTCTTGTATGCAGGTAAATTGTTAATTCATAATGAGATATATAAATCATAATTCATTGAGAACAATTAATTCATAATAGGAACATACCAATTCATAATGAAACATACAAGTTTGTAATCAGAAAATCCAAGTTCATAATCAGAAAATACGTTTTCATATTCAGAAAATATGAATTCATAATGAGAAAATATAAAATCATATTGAGAAAATGTAAATTTATAATGAGAACATTAATAGAATATGTGTTTCTACGAAAATATCCATAGAAAAACGTACATACATAGTTTCGATTATAAATTTTAGAGTTCCTGATTATGAATTTATATTTTATGAATATATATTCCTGAATAAGAATTTATATTTTCTCATTATCAATTTGGATTTTCCCATTTTGAATTTATTTATCTCATTATCAATTTGTATGTTCTTATTATGACTTTATACTTCTCAATATGAATTTACATTTCACATTACGAATTTACAGTGCTGATTATGAATTATCATGCTCCTATTATGAATTTACATTTCCTGTTATGAATTTATATCTCATCGTGAACTTACATATTCCGATTATCAATTAAATTTTCTCATTATAAACTTGAAAAGTTGTAGACTTATCGTCAGAATTGGACATTTATGTCGCAGGTAGAAGTGGCTGACACCTACACTAGATTCAAAATTGAAAACGATTAAGGAAACAAATAACTCATATGACGGAGAATGTTATGACGCATTTAATTTAGAATATTCATTGGTCTGGAGACAAGAATATTTTATAGAAACAGGGGGGAATATTCTAAACTGTAAAAACAATATAAACATAAAAAAATTAATATTAATTTAATAAATTCATAAAAAATAAAAATATTGAAATAGACCAGTCATTAATTCTTACAAAGGGCCATTTAAATACATCGTAGCATATATTTATATTCCTATTAGATTTCTCTTGAAAGTTTCCATGCGAACAATTTTTATTGTATTCTTATTTTTAGACCATTTCTTTCTGGCTACATATGTAAAGTAAATTGTTCTTGAAGAAGATATTCACCTCGATTCTTGTAGGAAAACAAGAAAATTTATATTATGTAAGCCATAGTATTGTCGGCATGATATTTTTATTCCACAATAAAGATCCTGCAAATAGCCCCACAAAAAGTTTTTATTTCCCTAGCTGGGTTTCGCATAAAATGGTTATTTAGCGAATTTAAAAAGTTTTGTTTGTAGTAATATAATATAAACAAATAATCAACAGATACTTATTATTGTCAGTAATGTAAATACATATATGAATTTGAAATACATCGAAAAATTCCAATTTATATAGTAACATTAAATTATTTAACAACATAATAAATAAATTATTTTTTTAATATTTCCCGTATTCCCGGGAAATTGAAATTTTTTTCCCGGGAATTCCCGTCCAAATTTTTCCGGGAATTCCCGGGAAAAACGATTCGGGAATTCCCGGACCCCAAACCCTAATCCCAATAATAGTGTAGATACGTAAAACAGAAGAATTTTCGTAATTCGTACATTTAAGAGATACAATTGGAAAAGAGGGATAAAAATAGAACATACCAGTGCTCGAGTTGAAATCATGAAAATCGGTGTAGACATTCATCTGACTGTGTAAACGCGAAACATAAACGAATTTTTTGAAATTTGTACTTTTAGGCGAAAATCGGTACGAAATGGTACCAACCAGACGGCTACAGTTAGAATAGTAAAATGAATAGTACATTGCTCTGACTGTGTAGATGTGAAAAATAAAGATATTGGTAACAACCAATCGACTGTAGCTAGAATCAGGAATTTTTCTGAATTCGTAATCGACTTTTGGAAACACCTAACAATCGATTTAAATGGACACTATCGAGCCCTTAGTGCGGAATGATCGCAAGCGCCAAAACACACATTTTACAGGAGAAGGTTTTTATTGATTATTTTGAAATATTTGCATAAAATGAAATATGTTTTAATGCAAAACGTTTTAATTCCGACGTACCCAACGAATTAAAGGGTGATTTTTTAAGAGCTTGATAACTTTTTTTAAAAAAAAACGCATAAAATTTGCAAAATCTCATCGGTTCTTTATTTGAAACGTTAGATTGGTCCATGACATTTACTTTTTGAAGATAATTTCATTTAAATGTTGACCGCGGCTGCGTCTTAGGTGGTCCATCCGCTTAGTCCAATTTTGGCATTTCCACGTTTTTGAGTAACAGAGACCCAATTGGTGCGAACGGCGACGAATCGAAAATTGGTGGTCATCATTAACACTGGCCGATACAGCTGCGATATTTTCTTCAGTTCGCACTCTACGTAAGCGTGTTGGTGGTTTAATGTCCAACAATGTAAATTTGGTGCGAAATTTAGTCACAATAGCCCGAATAGCCGCTTCAGTGGGTCGATTAAACTGACCATAAAATGGAAGCGCGCAATGAACTTTCTTAACAGAGCACGCATTTTGACGCAATATTCTCTTCTGTACGCACTGTACGCATTCGTGTGGTTGGTTTAATGTCCAATAAAGTAAACTGAGTGCGAAACTTGGTCACAATCGCATTAATTGTTTGCTCACTTGGTCGATTATGTAGACCATAAATCGGACGTAAAGCGCGAAACACATTTCGAACCGAACACTGATTTTGGTAATAAAATTCAATGATTTGCAAGCGTTGCTCGTTAGTAAGTCTATTCATGATGAAATGTCAAAGCATACTGAGCATCTTTCTCTTTGACACCATGTCTGAAATCCCACGTGATCTGTCAAATACTAATGCATGAAAATCCTAACCTCAAAAAAATCACTCTTTATTATTAAAAATTGATCATTTGTTTACATCATACGGCACTTTTGGCGCTTGCGATACAAATATTGTACTTGCGGCCACAAATACTGAAAAAACTATGGCGCTTACGATATAAGTTTTTTTTTCGATTAACCTCGAAATTTTAGTAAAAACACACTTTTTATTATAAAAAATATATTAAAACAACATAATAAAATAGATAACACTACTTTTATAAAGGGAAAATGAACAGTAAAGTAATTCAAATCGTTAATTAAAAACTATTTAGACACATTTGAATTCCTATGATTAATAGTTAAATTTCATATAAAATTTTTAGGTAATATCTATAGTGAATTTTTGTTTGAACGAATAATTAAATTAATATTCATTTCATCCACCCACCCTACTATCTGCAAAATATACATATTTAAATTTTGCACAAAATTCCAGTTTTTTTAAAATGTGCCGATCTCAAACAATTAAATTTAATTTTAAGTTTGGCGGTAGAAATGCTGTAAAAATGTCTTTCAGTCTTTAAAATCTAAATGATTTAGTAAAATAATTTCATAACACTTCGGTATCGTGCGGGAATTTGTAATTATGATCGGCCACTCAGAAGGGGCCCAAATTATTCTTACTTTACAAAATTATTCAAATGTAGAGTGTATAGAATCAACTGGAATATAGAATACCTATCAAACGACAACAGCTATAAACACGAAATTCGGTATGTACATTCCTTTAATTGAGTAGATACATAATATAAAAGTTATTTTTCCAAATTCGAACCTTTAATGGGTAAAATGGAAATAGAAGGATAAAATGGTACCAACCAAACCGCTGCATCTAGAATAATGAAATTCGGTGTATACGTTTCTCTGATTGCCTAGACACGTAAAATAAAGGGATTTTTCGAAATTTGTACTTTTTGGGGTTAAAATGGGAGAAGGGGATAAATATAGTACCAACCAAATGACCGCAGCTGGAGTTATGAAATTCGGAATATATATTCCTCCGAGTGTGTAGACACGAAAAATAAAAGGTTTTTTCCAAATTCATACTTTCAAGGGATATAATGGGTACAGAGGGATAAAAGGCTTAAGCTAGAATGATGAAATTCGGTTTGTACATCCCACTAATTGCGTAGACACGAAGAATAAAGAGAGTTTAGAAAGCCGTACTCTTAAGGGGGTAAAATACGTAAAGGAGGGATAAAAATGGTACGAACCAAATGGCCTATGCTAGAATCATGGAATTCACTGTATACAAATAAAAAGATTTTTCTTTTACGGCAAAAATTGGTTGAAACATGAAGTTACGTTATTTTGCACTATGTACGTGAGATGATGGGTTTTCATAATTGTGTGCTTTTGGAATTAAAATAGAAAAGAAATACAACCAACTGTAGCACCCACTATCTACCAATATTTATGGTATTTAAGATTTTGGAAAATATACATATAAGAATATTTATTTTGTGAATTGACTTGAAGTATTATTTCGATATATATAGTGTAAACGTATCGGTAGTCTTGCCCTATATGCGTGGTTTGAAATAATAAAAATATTATATTTATTTATAAAATTATATTTTCTATATTTTTATTTGTTTTGGCTTGGCTATATTAAAAAAATTATATTTTATTGTAATATTACTGCACGTTTACGAAAATCGAAAGCCTCTGTGGAATGCAATCCATTGTGGAGGGTATATAAAGTTCGGCCCGGCCGAACTTAACTCCGTTTTTACTTGTTTACTCTTTAACTCTATAGAGTTGTGTGCAATGTGCCCATTTTCATGTTTCTATGCCAAATTGACACTATTTCAATTAAATAAATGTTAACGTTTACCCACAATAATAGGGAAATGATACCAAAACCATGTATATAGTATTTGGCTTAATATACGAATATTCCATGATGTATATTAAATTATTGTATATAAAACATAAATCATACAAAAAGGCTTTGTGTTCTCCAAAAAGACAATAATTTAGAGCTACTTTCAGTTCTTGTGGATAAACTTTATTCTTCTGGATCGATAAAAAATATATAAAACAAAGCTCTTAACTTAGTTCCTCTTAACTTAGTTCGTTCGTAACCTATCGTACTTTCAACCAAGAGATGAACACTTCATTCTATGGTCGAGGGTATAAAAATACACTTATTATTGCATCAATATATTGATAGGCCTATCTAAAACATTTATAAATATCTCTTATATTATCTGACAGTTTTTGCCAAAATAATAAACTGTCGCATACGATAAAATTGCTTTCTTTGAAAATGTGAGCAGCGACTTAAGATAAAATCTTAGCCCCATTTTTTTATATAAACGTTTACAATTTTCACATTTTGACAATTTTTATTTATGTATCAGCCCATAAAATTTTAAATTCAATAATAAAAAATATTTTCAGAAAATGTCGGGCTCGATATGTTTTGTTTGGAAACATATGGGCATCTCCCTTTGACCCGGACGCGACATTCGCACGCTTTAAACTTGACGTAGAAAGAAACAGAGAAAGTCGATCAACATTTTTAGTGTTCTAAAGCGCTTAAAGAGTACTACATTTTAAAAATGTATTGTCAGGATTTAGTACAAATTAGTACAAAATTATAAACAATTTTACATTGAAACGGACGCTACAAAAAACGGAAGTACTTTTGAAGCTCTTATAGAAATATACAAACTTCAGCTACTTTTTGAGGGTCAGTTTTTATAAAATCTATAGGTAACATGAAGGAGGCTATAATTTCTATTTGCAATGTACGACGTATTGAAAACCATTAAGTGAAACGTCAGTATAAATATGCTTGATTACATATCAGAAATATTTAACACTTTTAATATGTTCGCAAATCCTCCTAAAATATAATATTTTGTATATATTTGATACTTAAACTAACCTTGGCATAATTTATATTCAGGTAAGTAATCAGGAAAAATAATATATAAAAATTAATCGATCGTGATTACCTTAAATATCGTAATAAAATATAGTAATATGAAAAAAATATAACACAATTTTCCAAGTGTACAAGTGTAAATGTAAAGTCAACAGCCTATATATAATCTGCCGGCAATACTGTGGTATGCACCCCGTGGTGGAGCGTACATATGATTCGGCCTGGTCAAACTTAATGCCTTTTTCTTGTTCTTATTTGAATTCATGAAATATCGTCAATAATTGGTTTTTGGGTGATTTTTCATTTTGAAAAATCTCCCATTTTTGCATAGTTTTTTTGTGGCCAGTTTTCATATTTTTTTTCTGAGCGAAGGCGAATTTTTTCTGAGCCACATTGCTGAAGAAGATTCTTTCTTAAACCATAAACATATCGTAAGTAAAGTGGGGTTTCAAATTACTCTGCGTTTGTAACTTTTTCAATAATTTTTGGGTCATGTGACTTAGTAATGGATGCCCTATGCTCCACTGGGAGTAAAAGGAATTAAGAAGAAGAATTAGTAAAGAGACCCTCAATTGTTCACCATATTGATTTGCACAGAGTTTGTCACCGCATTTTGCAACGGAATAATTTGTGTTCTTATTTGTTTTCCCTAACAATCATTTCTTTTGTTTGCAACAATTATACATATTAACATTAATACCATTCGTTTTGCTTTTTGTTTATTTTCAGGTAAATTCCATTGGTAGTCAGTGAGTATACAAACTTACACGTACTGAAATCTCGACACACTCGAAATAAAATTGTTTATACTGGAGCATACTAAAATTGAGTCTAACAACTGTACTCAATTTAAGTACGTTTGTAACTTATTTTCCAAAATATATGAGCCACTGGAGTCTATAATTCTCCATGTTTATAGAAAAGCACGCAAAGAGCTCGTAACTAAAATATTTCTTATCTACGTTTTGTAGAATTCATTCAATATTTGAGGTATTTTTGATCGTTCGCCTCAGACGAACGAAAATAAGTTACGGAAACAGACCCTAAATTCGTAAATGAAATTTCGAGTAAATTTTACTCGATTTAAGGACGTCGCACAGTCTATTAACAGCGTCAAAAACTGTCAAATTTCATGCATCCAAATCTCAACTTTACTGATTGAATTTTGCCCAGAACATTCCTATTAAGCATATTTAAAAGATTTGGGCAATACCATGGTTAATTTTAGCTGTGGATGCATTAAAAGTTCATAAATGCTAAAATAGTTGAAAATTTGAAAAAATGAAAATCTGTAATACAAAAAAAAAATAATTTGATTTGAACTGGGATATTGTCCTGGCTCAAGACCATTTTGCTTCTATTAAATATAGATGCAAAATGGTCTTGAGCCAGGACAATATCCCAGTTCAAATCAAATATTGATTACAGACTAAAAAAAAATTCAAACGAAAAAACTAAAAAAAAATAATTTTTTCTTCTCATTATGAATAATTAAAAATATGTTAAAAAAAACAAAAATAAAAATTTTAATTTTCAATAGTGAATTTGTTATATTCGTCCTATATTTTTAATTTATTATATAAAATTGAAATGAATTTTGGCCTCCAGCTTGAATTTTCAATATTTAAATAAAAAAAATATTTTTCACCAAAATCGAAATATAGTCAACTTTGGTTCGATTTCTAAAATATATCCGATGGCCCGACTTCGTTTTGGTCTAATTTGACAATATGAGGGATGAGTGCGAAATTACAAGGTCCTAGCTCTATTGCTTCTAAATTTTGCCGCAGCTTGTATGAAAATATTCCACTGTGCGCTGTATCCCAGTGCTCTGGGTGCTTCCCATACCGATAAGCAGCTAAGGCATATTGTATATTTTATTTTAATAAGCAAATTCTTCTACATGCCTTGTACCAGAAAGTATATCTGCTTTTTCAATTTGAAGCTGTTATGAAATTGAAAATTATCCTCAACCCTGTCTAATTTTGGGTTTTTACAGAACTCAAAAATGTCTTCTATAACAAAAGTTATTGAATTTTGGGCGATGGATTTTAATTCTGAACCACTGTGCGTAGATTTCTTTCAATAACTCTTTGAAATTTGCTACCCAACCTGGAACAATTTATAGCTACAGGATGGAATAACTACTTTAATAACTTTCTGGGCGACTAGTGTCTGTCTGTCAGTGAACTTTAGAACTCGACTCAGTTTCTTCAACCTAAAGCTTTTGTTTCCTCATCAGTAGTGCTAGCACCACCGCACTTTTGGAACCATAGAAACCAGAGCAAGTTTACGAAATTCTGAAAACAATCAATGCCTTGATCATGGTTCTATACTGGACGCTGTTGGAGCTGACATTTTGATTTTATTCTACCCAACCTGGAACACTAATCCCACACATATCCTTCATTGAACTAAGAGACAGTTCTCTTATTAAATGGACACTAAAATGGATCTACAATTTCAAACCCGGATCAGTTGCCATACATTTTACTCATAATTAGTGCAGATTCAAGACCTATATTTTATATAAGGCCTATGTTATATAAATTAGAATCTATATTTTGTAGAATTAATATTTGTTCACAAATGGCTAGCTGATATTTATTACCTTCTTAAATTATCTGCATTCGTGTCTTTTGGCTTATATGGTTTAAAGTTACCTTCCTCCTCCCACAACATGAATTTACAAGCAATCCAATTTGAGCTCTTCGATTCCATTACCATAACAGTAGTCATCATAATAGAGGTTTTTTTATTAGGATGTTACTCGGAAACCATGTATCGTCTTGAAATTTCGTTTAGTTCGTAGAAAATATGAGTTTTTGAGGTGTTCTTTTGCATTTTTGCTTTCCTTTTCAGACAGAGGTCTACCTGAAGGTTGTATTAATTAAGTATTCTCTAAAGTATAAAATTATATTGGCGAGGCCGACCGATGCCTCGGCATTTACAAATATTGGTAAACTATTGTCTTATTTATTCATTTTAAAAGGAATATTCTGTTTATAGCTGCCAACATCGATTTAATTACTGAAATGGTAAAACCTTCTAAGCCAAAAATGAAGCAATACTTTCTTCGTTGTTTTCTGTTAATGTTTTGAGGAATATTTATTTAAAGCATACTTTAGGGATGTAAGGTTTAATGGCATGCGAGCGCATGCAACTATTGGGGCGACATTAATCTTAAGTAAGTAAAAGCTATAATTGCGGTGTGTCATCGATTAAAAATTATTTTTTTAGTTTTTTCGTTTGTATTTCTTTGGTCTGTAATCAATATTTGATTTGAACTGGGATATTGTCCTGGCTCAAGACCATTTTGCATCTATATTTATGCTGACATTTATTACTTAGCTGCAGACTACCGCGATCATGATTTCGACCATGTCAAAAGTCTTTTCAAGTGGCTTCGCAGCGACTTTTCAACATCAAACCCGACCTCTATAAGGAAATGATTCTCTGAAACGAACGAGAAGCCAGGACAATATCCCAGTTCAAAACAAATAAAATAATTTTTATTGAAAATTTCGAAAATCGAAAAAAGCAAACATTTTATTTGGGCGTGGCACTGACAATTTTCATTTAATTGTGGATTCAAATGAAATCACTGGTTATGATTTGTATTCACATATATATTAAAATAAGAAATTTATGACGTTTTTTCATTTTAACTAACATGGGAGGTGGGCGTGGTTGTGGGCGGATTAAAAAAATGGTTTTGATCGAATTTGACGATATAGGGGATGTTTGCGAAAGGTCCTAGCTTCTATTCCTTCTAATTTTTTCGGCAGATTGTATGAAAATATTCCATTGTGCGTCCTACAAAATTAAAAAATAATAAACTTAAAACGAATAAACTTATGGGTCGATTATGGATGGCAATCAAACTCCAGTTGAGTTGTCAACTGGCAACGCAACTGAAATAAAAATAAGTATTATGTATGAACACTTTTGTCAGTTGCCGTCGATAATAGTGTTTTGACACTTTGGCAACTTAAAATTTTGTAAACAAAACAAACAATTCAACTCAAAAAAGTAAATTTCAACAATAAAAATTTAATTTTTAATGATTAGCTCAGTGGAACTTGTTTTGATGAAGAAGAAGATACCCAGGACGTGGCATCTATTAGGAGGAATTTAAGAGATAGCTCTAATCCCTTAGAATTGTCATCTGTACTGTGAGTAGATGTTTCTATTTTGAAAATTTTTCAATAAACAATAGTTCGTCTTAGCTTTAAGGCGTATTTCCGACTTCCAAAAGATGCCGTTGTCTATTTAGTGGAAGAATTAAAAAATTGCTTTAAAAAAGCTACCGGTCAACAGCAATACCTCCACTCTTAAAAGTGTGTGCTGCTTTGAGTTTTTTTGCGGAGGGAAGTTTTCAGAAGTCTCATGGCAATGACTTCAAACTCGGCATGGCTCAACCCAAATTGTCCGTGGTTTTGAGCAAAGTTGTCCAAAAAATAGGGCAAAAACTATCTAAAATTTGGATTGTTTCCAAAATAACAGAGGAAGAAAAAGCATCGAATGTCTCTAGAACGCCAAACAGATTACCCACTGGAGTTGCAGCCAAATCAACATGCAACAGGTCCGCTGCCGCCTGCTCCAATGGCGATAAAGGCACTTCTTGCGATGGCCCACAAACTGTGGTGTTAAGGTTTCTTTTATTTTCTGCCAGTTTCTTTATTTAATTTTGCCTTAAAATGAATCCACACTCTCTGCCATTCTTCTGGAGCACGTATAGGTGAACCATAGCTATTTAAATTATCGGCAATTCCCTTCCACACTTCATCCGTAGTGGCTTTGGTTTCACCAAAAACCCGTACACCGCGAGCTAGGTTAGGGTTAAGTTCCATTTTGTTTACCAGGATTTCAAATTGTTGCTTTGTGGTAATTTTAACCATCATGAAGCCTACAAACACCAGAAAAAAATATATAATATTGAATATATGAATAATTAAAAATAAATGTAAATTACCTCTTATTTTCACTTTTTATTTCTTTAAAAAATTACACACCAATTTGAAAAATTACAAAGCAACCAGAAATAAATGGTTGCCGAAAAATCCCCTTTTTAGCAACTGAAATTGACAACTATCGGTCGTAGTTGCCATCCGTAATGCAAATTTGGCAACTAGCAACGCCACTAAACTCTGGTTGCCATCCATAATCGACACATTAAATCGAAAATAATGGTTGCCAAACAATTTCCTTAATTTTAGACAATTTGAACTTGAATTTATTTCTGAGTGCGCCCAGTGCCGTTAATAATACCAACAAAGAGAGATCTTAACACGCCAAATTGTTGTACAAACCAAAGTTGCATTTTAAGCAAACCGACACAAATGAATTTAAATAATTCAACCCCTTTGCAGGCCTACTCCAACTGATTTCCTTCCCTCCTCCCCAGCGGTGCCGTGGTTTCATCAAAGAGTCCTCATTTATCCAAAACGCACATAAATAAACGATTATCGGTAAAGGTGTGATGACGAAGGTGGGTGGGTGTGTCCAAGGGTTAGAAAGTGAAATAATAAAACACTCAGAATGGAGCGATTCGCGGCACAACTTATTTGCCAGCCTTTCTGCTTTGGCCATAAACATTGTCAGAAACACTTAACGTCAAATTAAGTCCATGGCGCGGCAGTGGCCAAGGAAGGATGGAAGGACAGACAGGCAGGCAGAGTGAAGATACTAAACGCCAGCGAAATATTTTTATTTGGCATTTAAATGACTGCGAACAACAAACAGCCAGCAGTAGACTGTATTAAATTACTGAAATTCAGTCAGTTTGTCAGTCGTCGTCGTCATTCAATCATTCCGTCGCCTTTCATTCATTCCGGTGGCTTTTGGTGGGGCAATGCGAGCGACAGTGTGGCATTCCACCACATGTATCCCTCCATTCATTCATTCATCCATCCGTCCAATACATCCCATAATTGGTGTTTAGTGGAATTCCAAAATCCAATGTTCGCATAAATCCAAATACAGCAAATCCAACCAATCCACCAAAAACAAATGACAAAAAATGAATAGAATGCGATAATGATTTTTTTCCCTCACTTTGATTCGATTTTGTCGGCTGTCGATGGAATTTGAATGCGCGCGCGTTAATTTATGACGCCACAGCAACAACAGCAGCAGTAGTAGTAGTAGTAGAGAGACCGACGACTGCACCAAAACAAAAACAACAACAGAACAGAAAAAATAAATACGCGCGCGTTCGTTTTTAATCAATTGCAATGTTTAGATGAGCGCGCTTGCTGCTTCTGAAGTTATTTCGCTGTTCAAATATTTCGGTTGAAATATTTGGATTTTAATTGAAATTGACAGGAAAAGGAATTTTAATATGTATGAGAACTTTTCAGACACACATACCGACACGGTATACATACACATAAATGTATTTATATTAGGATGTCTCATATTTAGTTTGTTTGGATTTTTTGATTGGCCCACGCGGAAATATGACAAACAAATATAGGATTTTTTTCTATTTTTTTATTAATATTTATATAGTGTTACCCAGAAAATTGTATGACAGTCTGTATGGGTATCGCCAATGAAGAATTGCATGTTAATCCTTTGACGGCTAGTATACTTGCCCACCGGTTGTTAGCACTAATAATTGTCCAGATGAGTGACAGGCCAAATATAACCAGAGATGGCTTTCATAGAGGAGGCTTGTGACAACATAAATGTATTGGACGGCATTTCTCTATATGGCCCCTCTCTCTCTCCAGTTTCAAGCAATCTGTTCCTCTGCTTCAAAACATCCCTAAACTGCTACCATCTCTAAAATGACTTGGGTTATGTAATTTTATTTAAATCATTATTTGTATACCCTTCACCATAGGATGAGGGTATACTAAGTTTGGCATTCCGGGATAAAAATGGTACACATCAAACGGCTGCAGCTAGAATAATTAAAATTGGTGTATAATTCGCTGTGGTTGGTTTGACTCGAAAAATAAAGCGATCTGTAGATATTTGTATTTTTAGGGTCAAAATGGGGTGAACGAATTTTTTTAAATTTTTACCTTTAGAGAAAATGGGGCGAAAATTGCAGCCAGATAAGTGCGGGTGTTCTTTAAAATTAATTTATTAATTTAATTCAAAATTAATTAATGAAACATCAAAATGTATGTACCAAATATCGCTACTGATTATTTTTTAAAATGTCTAGCTTTATTGGAAAGGCTGAACTTTGTCATTTAATAACGGAACACAATATCATTTATATGACTACCACGACTGACTGGGCAGCACCTCATCCGATCAACTCAATTTTTCAGTACAGCCGAAAATCCACACCAAACAGTGAATCGCTGTGGACGTATTGGCTTCTCAATAGTCACGTGTGGGTTCTCTGAATCCCATATGTGACAATTTTGCTTATTCACATAGCCACCGAGATGAGAATGAGCTTCATCTGAAAACATGAAAACTTTCAGCGTACAGCGTCCCATTTTGCAAATGTAAAACATAAAGTTGAAAATTAAAAATGAATGTTCTATCTTTCACAGTCAAAGTGATTTTTTGCACATAAAATTCTGATAAATAAAAAAATGTTCATTATTTAGGAAGTCAAAATAGTGCCAACTCTTCTCACGCCGAAAAGCCAGTTTTTATACCCTCCTCCTCAGGATGGGCGTATCCTAACTTTGTCATTCCGTTTGAAACCTTGAAATATCGATCTGAGACCCAATAAAGTATATATATTCTTGATCGTCATAAAACGATCAGACGATCTGTCTGTTGAAAGCACGCTAGTATCTAAACGAAAGAAACTAGGAAGTCCAAATTGTCCATAAGTACGTCCTATAGTCGTAGATCGGTTGGGATTGCAACTGGGCGAAATCAGTCCAAAGGGGAAAAAATTCCTTCACAAGGACTGAAAATACCCCTTATAATCCCTAATTTTTAGAGTTTTCATTGATATTGGGTGTGCACATTCCGCCTATAACAAAAACGTGCACCATAAAGTGATTCTTATTCGTAGGGGCGGAAATGGACCAAAAAGGGATACAAATGGTACCTATCACACGACAATAGCTAGCAACGCGAAATTCGATGTGTACATTCCTCTATTTTAGTAGATACATAATATAAAATTATTTTTCAAAAACCGTACTTTTAAGGGATAAAATGGACATAGAGGGATAAAAATTGTACCAACCAAAAGGCCGCAACTACAATCATGAAATTCGGTGTGTACATTAGGGCGTACCTCAAAAAAAAAGTTCGCCGTACACCTTCGAATATGAAGTATTATTGAAAGGTAGTTTAAAAAAAAAAAATTTTATTTTTTTATGCCGAACGTAGGGGTCGCGCTTTTACATTTTTCTATATAACTTGTATTTATAAACGGATTTTAAAGTGTGATACATCGATGTTTTTGTCTCGACGAGGCCGATTTTTTTGTCTTTGAAGTCATTGAGCTCAAGCACCCCCTTCTGGTACTTACCCATCATTTCTCAGTTGCTACTACCCTAATGTACCACTCTAATAATCGAAAATTAAAGCTCGCATAAAATCATGAATCATGTTTGAGCTCAATGACTTCAAAGACAAAAAAATCGGACAAAAACATCGATGTATCACACTTTAAAATCCGTTTATAAATGCAGAAGTTATATAGAAAAATGTAAAAGCGCGACCCCTACGTTCGGCATAAAAAAATAAAAAAAATTTTTTTGAAACTACCTTTCAATAATACTTCATATTCGAAGGTGTACGGCGAACTTTTTTTTTTTTACTTGTAACCTGGTACGCTCTAGTGTACATCCCTCTAATTAAGTAGACACGTTAAATAAAGAGATTTCCGAAAGTCGTATTTTTAGGGGGTAGATGGGGATACAAATGGTATACATCAAATGACCGCAGCAGCTAGAATCATTGAATTCGGTGTATACATTTCTCTGACTGCTAGACACGTAAAATAAAAATATTTTTCCAAATTCGTACTTTTTTTACTTTTGGGAAAAGTGATAAAACTGGTGGCTAGAATCATGCAGTTAGGTTATATTGCACTGGGTACGAAAGAGATAATGGATTTTCAAAACTTGTACTTTTGGAATTAAAATAGGATAGAAATACAACCAACCAAACGACTGTAGCTGAAAATGCACGCACTATCCCTCAATGTTTGGGGTATTTAAGCTTTTTTGATTGATGCTTTATATATATATACTTTTGAACTTTCACGATTTCAGCTAGAACAATTTGGGTGGTACCATTTGTATCCCTTTTTGTCCGGCTCCGTCCTTAAAAGCATACATTTTTGGAAAATCCATTTATGCTGCGCTTCTACGTTTTCAGAGGAGTGCGGGCATTATGATTCTAGCTGTAATACCGCTTTTGGTACCATTTTTATACATTTTTGTAATGCTTCGAAAAATCCATTTATATGGTGCTTCTACGTAGTCAGAGTAATTTACAAGCCTAAAGTATTACAGTCTGTAATATTTTAGATGGTCGAGCGTGCTCGGCTATCAGCTTGGGGGTTGTGGGTTCGATTTTGGTCTGGTCTGGTCACCCCGCCTCAATCCTTGAACCCAAAATTAGGATATAAACTTACTTTGTATTGTAATTCATAATAAATAAATAATTTAGATGGTACCGTTTTTATCCCTCTTTTCCCCGCTTATCCCTTAAAAGTACAAATTACTAAAAACGTGGCCAAATGAAAGTCCCCACCGATTTTCACGATTCCAACTGTAATACTTTAGTTATCCCGTCTTTATCGCTTTGGTCCCACTCAGTCCTTAAAAGTACAATTTTCGAAAATCCATTCGCGTGTAGTTGGTCAGATGAATATAAACACCGAATTTCACTATTCTAGCTGCAGTACTTTAGTTGGTACCATTTTCACGCCCTATGAAAGTACAAATTTCCAAAAGATATTTATGTTGCGCGTCTACGTTAGAGGAGTTTTCACGACAAATTTATTGATGCAATACTTTAATTAGTACCATTTTTATCCGTTTACATTTATTTTGCGCGTCTACGTAGTCGGAGGAATGTACATATCGAATTTCACGACTATTGCTGCAATACGTAAATTGGTACAATTTTATTCCTTTTTGTCTTAAAAGTAAAAAATTCGGACAATTCGTTTATATTGTGAGTCTATGTTGTACGAGGAATGTACATACCGAATTACACGAGTATAGCTGCAATATTGAAATTGGTACTATTTGTATCCCCCCATTCCATTTTGTTGCGTGTCGACATGGTAAGGGAAAGACATGTTTATCCCTTTTTGTCCCTTTTTACCCCCTAATGAAACAAATTTCGAAAAATTTACCTCCAAGTTTCATTACCCTGGCTTCAGCCTTTTGGTCTGGACGCTGATCAATGACTCAGTCAGTCCAACGGCTTTGGATATTCAGATTAATAAGTCTGTTCCTCCATATAATTATTCCTGCCGGTCAAATGTGGGACATAAGGAGCATTCCTGAATCAATATTAAAACCGTTTATCTCAGTGTAACCATAACCCAGCAAAAAAAATTGGATGTACTTCCGTAGGAAGCACATTTTAATCGCATCTCAAAACCCAATTGTGCATTTTCCCCGCTTTTGGGGAAGTTCTTTTTAAACAACTTCCAATTCCAATATTCCGTAACATTTTATGAATAGCATTTTCACAACTGCATGGGAACGACTTTTTAGTATAGGGTCACAAAGGTAAGGGGTCCGTTTTGCACCCAGAATTTTAAAAAATTATAAATTTTTGCTTAAAAAAATATAAATTTATTGCTTTTTTATGTACCTTGAAGATTTCATATTTTTATTAATTATTTATACTACATAATATCAGTAAAATTAAGTAGTGTCAATTTATTTAATACTAAATTTAATTAGTATTTATTATATTTATTTTCGTTATATATTAGTTCATATTTTATTATGTTTCCTAATATTTTGTTATGTTTCCTATTGTCATTTCTAGCGAACAAAATGATTTTGTTTAGTTATTCACCACTCATAACAGAGGATAGCTGAGATGGTTAGAGTACCGTAGTAGCAACCAGAAGGTCTGATGTTTTAACCCCGGAAGCAGAAATGGAAACAAGTGAAAATGTGGTTCCCTTTTGCAACACTTTAAAATAACTTTTAAGTCTTTCAAAATAAAGGTCAACCCTCTTATGCCAACTCCATGTTAAATTTATTGGTGAAGGTACCAATTTTCACTACTTCCGAATCACAAGCTGAACATCTTTTTCACTTCTTTGTGTGCTCTCTTTTTGCTGGGCAGTTGAGGAAAGCTTGAACTAAAATATTTTCCTTTTGTCTTTGTAAGGCTCAGCCTAATGTATGTACATTCCTTCATACCTGTCCTATTAGATTGATTATTTCACATGATTTGGTTTCAAATGTTTTTGAAGGAATTTTAAATTTAATTTAGGTTATATAAAAAAGCTATACTAACATATAAAGAGAACTTAAAAGAGGTGTGTTCCACAATGAAGCATGTATATATTATTGATTTGACATAACATCATAAATCACAGATATTTGTCAAATAAACATTGTTTTCTTCTTTAGGGTATTAGACATTAAAAAATGAAACCAAAGATTTTTTATACATATATTTTTTCTATTTTTTATGGGACTTTTTCAAAAAATCGTTTGTTTCCCAATATTTTGTCGAAGGTTCCTAAACCTCTTTCTCTAAGTAAAGGCGATATTCTCTCCAACATTCTGATCAAAATATAAATGGGCATGGAGCGAAAGAAATCACGCCTAATAAGTACGAACCATACAGCTCTGACCAGAACAGCGGTAAATACCACCTCCCCTGTGTTTCCGTGCTTGTTAAAACCCCCCTCTGAAATCTTCACAAAATTTGCAAACAAAATATTGCGAATATTAAATAATTAAAAAATCCCCACATACACTCGTATATTATTCTATTCACAATCCTTTTGTATTGTTCCAACAGTTTCTGTTCTGTTATCGTTTCTATTAATTTCAAATTGAAAAACTCCAATCGGACACACACACACAAACACAAAATATATTTAATTAAGTGTAATGTAGTTTTTGTTCGTTTGTTTTTTGCTGTTGTTGTATATCTGCCCGTCCGTTACTACATTCAAATGAAATAATAAAGATATCGTAAAATAATATTTGAAAATAATAAAGCGTAAAATTTATGTAATACAATGCAAATGTTATTTTCGATAAAATCAAACAATTACAAACATAACACAACAGGCGGGGAAAAAATCGAATTTCCAGTTTAAATGCAAATTAGAAAATAGTGCAAAATGTTTACCACATTTTGTCAATGTTGAGGGGATAAACATTGTAAATTGTGAGGGTGAGGCTTAGAAGGTTTGGTCGTACTGTAATAGAAATGAAACAATTTTTACTGACGTTAAACTGGGGAAATGCCGTGTGTGTGGGACGAACGAAATGTATGGAAATCCGAAAGATTTTCCGACTTAGAGTAGTTTTTATTCAAACTATAGATAATAATTATAATAATAAACTCCCGGAATCACAAAAATATAAATGTTGTCGTTTGTTATGTAAATATACTTAAAAATATGAAGAAAACATAAATTTAATTAGGTTCGTGTTTTAACAAACGCACATTCTTAGCAACAGCTGAAAATTGTTAGGCAACTTTGTGATCCCTAGATCAAATGGAGGGCTGAAAATGCAACATTTTTGCTCTTTCAGATGCCAACGTTTTTAGAAAAGAATGTAAACCGCTTGTAAAAGATTACGCTTGTTTTTAGAAATAAAAACAGAAAATGCAGCATTTATGCCAGAAACATATCATACTACTCTACTCTTTGCTGTACTACTAGATCAACACACTTATGAAAATGTCGATCTGTGATTTTCTTCGTAATTGTTATCAATACATATCCAGGACATCCTGTAAATCTAGTGAAACTGAAAAGAATGTGGTCCGCTTCGCTGAATTTATAAATATTTTTAATTTTTGTGTCCTTGAACTATCTCTCGTACAGAGGAGGTGAGAGTCTTTCAGGCGAAACCAAGATTATTTCAATTCTTATTGATTACAAAGAAACGAAATGTTAGAAAAATAAATTTCTTTTGCGACTAACGTTATTTTTTTGTAGCAAACATGTTACATCTATAATTATAATTGAATAGTGTTGTATGAGATAGAAAGAAAGCAAACGAAAAAAATATAAAACATCATCATTGGATTTCCCGCGGGAAAATCCCAGGATTTTGCATATTTTCTATTTTTTCGTATCCTGGGAAATTTGTACAGGATTCAGCAGAAACTTTTACCTATTTCTTTTTCGCCATGTTTTCATATAACATTATAAAAAGCTGGAAAATAATTTAACAAAGATCTAAAATAGTACTTTGGGAACCTCCTCATACACATGCAAATGAATGTTCACTATTTTAGCTGAACTCCCTTCGTATGTATATTTTTTATCATTTTCAACCCAGTTTTGAACAAAAAATTACAGCCGCCGAGCCTTTTATATCCTCAATCTCACGTTTCTAAATGCAGCCGGACACTATAGGTAACTTGTGTTCTCGCTTCTCGCTAAAATTATGTACTTTATTTGGTACCACGTTTTGAAAGATCCATTTATGTTCCGCGTTTACGTAATTAAAGGGTTGTACGCCCTTTTGGTTTCTCAAACCCCTTAAAAGTACAAATTTCGAAAAAAAAACCTGCTGCGCTTTGACGTTGTCAGAGGAATTTGCACACCAAATTCCACGACTGTAGCCGCAATACTATAGTTGGCACCATTTGTATCCCTTTTTGTCCCGCTCACCCCCTATAAGTACAAATTTCGAAAAAATCTATTTAGATTGCGCTTCTACGTTGCCAGAGGAATGTTCACTCCAAATTTCATAATTATAGCTGCAATACTAAAGTTGGTACAACTTTTATCCCTTTTTGTCCCGCCCATCCCTTAAAGGTAAAAATTTCGAAAAATCCAACTTTACTGCGCTTCAACATGGTCAGAGGAATTTACATATCAAATTTCACGATTCTAGATGCAATACTTTAGTTGGTACCATTTTTTTATCCCTTTTTGTCCCGCTCACCCATTAAAAGTACGAATTTATATTGCGCTTCCACGTCCACAGAGGAATTTACACACCAAATTTCACGACTATAGCTGCAATACTTAAATTAGTATAATTTTTATCCCTTTTTGTCCCTCCCAACCCTTAAAAGTACAAATTAAAAAAAAAAATCCAATTTTAATGCGCTTATACATGGTCAGAGGAATTTACATACCACATTTCACGATTCTAGCTGTAATACTTTAATAGGTACATATTTTATCACTTTTTGACCCGCTCACTCCTCAAAAGTACAAATTCTAAAAATGTCGAAAAATCATTTATTTTGCAAGTCTACGTTGTCAGAGAAATGTAAACACCGATTTTCACGAATATAGCTGCATAGAAAGAGACAAAAGGGATAAAAATGTTACCAATTTACATTTTTATCCCTTTTTGTCTCTTTCCTATCTTAAAAGTACAAATTTCGAAAAATCCTTTTTTTTAGATCATCTGAATGGCCAGTCCAAGACACACACCGAATTTCATGTTTCTACACGCAAAGAAAAAAATATAGTTGGGGTGATCATAATGGAAAGGTATCATGCATGATTTGAGTTATGATTGTAGCCAATCATATTATAGTTATCATGTTATGAGCCCAATAATCATTATATGATTCCCACTCAATCATAATATTGTCGTTAAATTATCATAATATGATCAAACTGTAAACAAAATACGGACCCCGCAATCATATCACGATTCTCAGATAGTCATAATATGATCAACCATCAAACATATTTTGATCCCAAGTGAATCATAACATGATTTTCACGTATTCATATTATTATCAATAAATTGCTATGTTGCTATATTTTTGCAATGAATACATATAATATAAAATTATTATGCTACATTGAAATGATTATTTTAAAAAAAAAAGTAAAAAATATAATTTAATTCAAAAGTAATTACTTATTAATTTAAGAAAGGAGTACTTATTCTTACAGATAGTTGTTAATTAAATAGATAGCAAATTGTAAATGTATACCTTTCAATATTTGTATTTGTATTTTAACCTTCTTCTTTGTATAGTGTTCGGCAACTTGCAGGCCTTGTCCAAGTTTTGATTCTGAAAGATTTAGAAAAATACACTATTAAATGCTGAACCACAGTGAATAGATTTTTTACAGAGCACGCACTTCCTCCTTGTCCTTTATGCATTCCACTAAATTATACTCCAACAATGTATTTCTTAGTTTTAAATATTTTTCGTATTATCTTGAAGTCCTTCACTGTGAAATTATTCTGTTGGCATAGTGAAGTACTAAAATGTAAACAACAATTATGAAATTCAGTCAAACAGGTTATTACAAGCAAATGTAATTTTGACCATAACATGCTTATAAAGGGTGATTTTTTAAGAGCTTGATAACTTTAAAAAAAAAAAAAACGCATAAAATTTGCAAAATCTCATCGGTTCTTTATTTGAAACGTTAGATTGGTCCATGACATTTACTTTTTGAAGATAATTTCATTTAAATGTTGACCGCGGCTGCGTCTTAGGTGGTCCATTCGGAAAGTCCAATTTTGGGCAACTTTTTCGAGCATTTCGGCCGGAATAGCCCGAATTTCTTCGGAAATGTTGTCTTCCAAAGCTGGAATAGTTGCTGGCTTATTTCTGTAGACTTTAGACTTGACGTAGCCCCACAAAAAATAGTCTAAAGGCGTCAAATCGCATGATCTTGGTGGCCAACTTACCGGTCCATTTCTTGAGATGAATTGTTCTCCGAAGTTTTCCCTCAAAATGGCCATAGAATCGCGAGCTGTGTGGCATGTAGCGCCATCTTGTTGAAACCACATGTCAACCAAGTTCAGTTCTTCCATTTTGGGCAAAAAAAAGTTGGATATCATCTCACGGTAGCGCTCACCATTCACAGTTACGTTACGATTCGCATCATCTTTGAAGAAGTACGGTCCAATGATGCCACCAGCCCATAAACCGCACCAAACTGTGACTTTTTCTGGATGCATTGGTAGCTCTTGCAATGCTTCTGGCTGATATTCACTCCAAAATCGACAATTCTGCCTATTTACGTACCCATTGAGCCAAAAATGAGCTTCGTCGCTGAACACAATTTCTTTCTTTCTGAACTTTCTTAACAGAGCACGCATTTTGATAATAAAATTCAATGATTTGCAAGCGTTGCTCGTTAGTAAGTCTATTCATGATGAAATGTCAAAGCATACTGAGCATCTTTCTCTTTGACACCATGTCTGAAATCCCACGTGATCTGTCAAATACTAATGCATGAAAATCCTAACCTCAAAAAAATCACTCTTTACAATTATCTGTTTTACGGAGAAATTTTATATTTTTGTCTCAGTTCAGTTCTAAGTGCGGAAGTAGTAAGTTCGTTTGTCGGCGTCATGTGTATTAAATGTGAAAGAAATACAGTGAATGTATAAATTGGAACAGATGGGTAAGTAATATTTGAAAACATCTAATGTGTTTTTATAATCGAAAACAATTTTGTATGTATGTGGAAAATACAATAGTGTGTTACGTACAAATTTCCAAGAAATGTATCAAAGCTAATTGTTGTTCTCCTCAAGTGCGTGGTGGTTGAAAGAGATCACACATTGTTTGTTAATATTCAAGCAAGTTTATTCGCAAAGTCCGGTTAGACTTGTTGATCATACTATGTTCGTTAAATAATCATATTATAGTCAAATTTACATGTGCTTGCAAAATTCCGTTAGATTTAATTTCGCCACTGCTGCTGATCATACTATGTTTGTTTTAAAGAGTGATTTTTTTGAGGTTAGGATTTTCATGCATTAGTATTTGACAGATCACGTGGGATTTCAGACATGGTGTCAAAGAGAAAGATGCTCAGTATGCTTTGACATTTCATCATGAATAGACTTACTAACGAGCAACGCTTGCAAATCATTGAATTTTATTACCAAAATCAGTGTTCGGTTCGAAATGTGTTTCGCGCTTTACGTCCGATTTATGGTCTACATAATCGACCAAGTGAGCAAACAATTAATGCGATTGTGACCAAGTTTCGCACTCAGTTTACTTTATTGGACATTAAACCAACCACACGAATGCGTACAGTGCGTACAGAAGAGAATATTGCGTCTGTTTCTGAGAGTGTTGCTGAAGACCGTGAAATGTCGATTCGTCGCCGTTCGCAGCAATTGGGTTTGTGTTATTCGACCACATGGAAGATTTTACGCAAAGATCTTGGTGTAAAACCGTATAAAATACAGCTCGTGCAAGAACTGAAGCCAAACGATCTGCCACAACGTCGAATTTTCAGTGAATGGGCCCTAGAAAAGTTGGCAGAAAATCCGCTTTTTTATCGACAAATTTTGTTCAGCGATGAGGCTCATTTCTGGTTGAATGGCTACGTAAATAAACAAAATTGCCGCATTTGGAGTGAAGAGCAACCAGAAGCCGTTCAAGAACTGCCCATGCATCCCGAAAAATGCACTGTTTGGTGTGGTTTGTACGCTGGTGGAATCATTGGACCGTATTTTTTCAAAGATGCTGTTGGACGCAACGTTACGGTGAATGGCGATCGCTATCGTTCGATACTAACAAACTTTTTGTTGCCAAAAATGGAAGAACTGAACTTGGTTGACATGTGGTTTCAACAAGATGGCGCTACATGCCACACAGCTCGCGATTCTATGGCCATTTTGAGGGAAAACTTCGGAGAACAATTCATCTCAAGAAATGGACCGGTAAGTTGGCCACCAAGATCATGCGATTTGACGCCTTTAGACTATTTTTTGTGGGGCTACGTCAAGTCTAAAGTCTACAGAAATAAGCCAGCAACTATTCCAGCTTTGGAAGACAACATTTCCGAAGAAATTCGGGCTATTCCGGCCGAAATGCTCGAAAAAGTTGCCCAAAATTGGACTTTCCGAATGGACCACCTAAGACGCAGCCGCGGTCAACATTTAAATGAAATTATCTTCAAAAAGTAAATGTCATGGACCAATCTAACGTTTCAAATAAAGAACCGATGAGATTTTGCAAATTTTATGCGTTTTTTTTTAAAAAAAAGTTATCAAGCTCTTAAAAAATCACCCTTTATGATTGTAGATAACTTGATAATAGTATGATTGATCTGTGACTATAAAATTGTTGGACAATTATCATATTTTGGTCATAACAATCATACAACAATTATATTTGAATACCCTCCACCTCCAGGATGGGGGTATACTAACTTTGTCATTCCGTTTGTAACACCTTGAAATATCGACCTGAGACCCTATAAAGTATATATATTCTTGATCGTTATAAAATTCTAAGACGATCTAGCCATGTCCGTCCGTCCGTTGAAAGCACGCTAGCATCTAAGGAGCTAGGACGTCCAAATTTTCCATAAATGCGTCTTATAGTCGTAGATCGGTTGGGATTGAAACTGGGCGAAATCGGCCCGAGGGAAATTTTTTTCCCTCACAAGGACTGAAAAAACATTAATAATCCTAATATTTTAGAGTAGTTAAGCATATTTTTTCAATACGCCTGCTTCTACTTACTTGATATTGGGTATGTGCATTCTCCCGAAAACAAAAACGTGCACCATAAAGTGATTCTTATTCGTAGGGGACGAAATGGGGCAAGAAGGGATAAAAATGGTACCTATCAAACGACAACAGCTAGAACCACGAAATTCAGAGTGTACATTCCTCTAATTGAGTATATACATATTGCAAAAGTATTTTTTCCAAATTCGTACTTTTAAGGGGTAAAATGGAAATAGAGGGATAAAAATGGTATCAACCAAACGGCTGCATCTAGAATAATGAAATTCGGTGGATACATTCATCTGATTGCGTAGACACGTAAAATAAACGGATTTTTGGAAATTCGTACTTTTTGGGTTTAAAAAGGAAAAAGGGGATAATAATAGTACCAACCAAATGACCGCAGCTAGAATCATAAAACTGCGTAGACACAAAAAACATAAAATGTTTTTTTCCAAATTCGTACTTTAAAGGGATACAATGGGTGCAGAGGGAAAAAATAGTACAAACTAAACGACTACAACTAGAATGATAAAATTCGGTGTATACATCCCTCTAATTGCATAGACACGTAAAATAAGAGATTTTCGAAAGTCGTACCCTTAATGGATAAAATAGGAAAAAGGGGATAACAATGGTACCAACCAAATGGCCGCAGCTAGAATTATGGAATTCGGGTATACATTCCTCTGACTGTATAGACACGCAAACTAAAAGATTTTTTCAAATTCGTACTTTTTACTTTTACTGTAAAAATTGGTTGAATCATGAAGTTTTGCTATTTTGCACTATGGTACGTGAGATAATGGATTTTCAAAAATTGTACATTTGTAATTAAAATAGAATGGAAATGCAACCAACTGAAACATGCACTATCTACCAATATTTATGGTATTTAAGTTTTGTGAAAATATAAATATAAGAATATATTGAATATTTTGAATTGACTTGAAGTATTATTTCGATATTGGTAACCTTGGCTTATAAGCGTGGTTTAAAGAAGTAAAAATGTTATATTTAGTTATAAAATTATTTTTTCAATATTTGTATTAGTTTTGGTTTGGCTATATTATATTTTCATGTAATGTTACAGCGCTTCTGCGAAAATCGGCAGCCTCTGTGGAATGCAATCCATGGTGGAGGGTATAAAAAGTTCGGCCCGGCCGAACTTAACTCCGTTTTTATTTCATTTCATTTCATTTCATTTAACGTACCTTTCAAACGAGACCAAAAACGTAAAAATTGGGTAGATAGTTTGTCTGTAACTCAATTATGAATCTTACTTACATTTCACTTTTTGTTTTTTTTTGAATTCTGAGAAATTTGTCCACTTTGAGCGGCTCTTATAAACCACAAATTTTGCCCGATTTCGGATATAAATAACAGAAACCATTAATTAATTATTTTCGCTGTAAACGTTTCTGCCAGATTGCGACTTTAATTAATTGTTAGTGGCAAACATAAAACCAGTTTGTCGTAAACATATAATACATGAAAATCGGTCACGCCAAAAAAAGTGCGATATACATGTTCTCAATGATGATAAAAATACATTGCTTGTGACAAACACATTACGCAAACAAATTTCGGTTGTCTAACTTTTCGTTTGTGGGTAACGAGTTTTGCTTGTGGGTTTTAACGACAAGTTTCGTTAATTCATCGAAGGGTTTTCTATCACGGAATCGTGGTTCAGGCTTAAAAGCTCTGACGTTTTGTAACATGGCCACCCCAGTTAACACAACTCCTTTATTATTATTATTATAAAAAAAACCCATGACTTTGTTTTGGAATTCCCCCCATTTTCATTTTCTATTACAACAATTGACTTTAAATACTTGAGCCATTAATTCTCCCTCATTAGTTCTATTGAATTTAGCCACAAATAGCAACCACACGCCAAAACAAGGAAACCAAACACCGGTGAAAATGTGTTGAAATGTGCGTCGAGTCCTTTTGTTGCTGCTGCACCAAGCGTAAAAGCCTTATCATAGGTATAGCATCGATGGCGGCATAGGCAGCATTGGCGGCACACAAAAAACACTCTCTTTGTGAAGTATTTACCACTTTCAGTTCACCTGCAATTAAATTCACACAAAAAGGGCAAGCGTGTCACACAAACGCACAGGAAAAAGGACTGTTTTGACAAAGTACTAAAAAAAGAAGGAATGACGGGGAGGTTGTTATTCAAAAAACTGCGGCTAATTATAACGTTTAAATGTGGTACCTTTAACTGGGCATGTGAAATTCACCAAACTCACCACACACATACTGCGACATCAATCACGAGCGAGCGAGCAAACGAGACCTGTTCACTAATGTTGCTGGGCCTGCCTTTGTCGTGGCACTTTCAGGCTGCAGAAGGACATTCACAGGATATTTTGGTCTGTATACATGTACTTGTGCATGGGTGTATACGTGTGAGTGTATTGGTTACTTAATACCTTATTTTGTGTTGAACAACATTATTTATGCGCTCAGACACACACTCGCACGTCCATCGTATTGCAACCCTCTAATTATCGTCTCTTATCAACATGAAATTTAAATGGATTTGATGTTGTTAGTGGCAGGAATTTGGGACTGGGTGTGGCTGGGTGCTGTGCCTGGCCTGTCCTGGTATAGCTGGATTCGATGAGTGTGTTTGAAAAGCTCTTAAGTATATTTCCATATCTTAGAAATTCGTTTCGTTTCGTTACGTTAACACACAAATGTATCTTATGTCAACATTTCCAAAGACGTTACCAAACGCCTGCGAGGAGATAGCCAGATTTCCAGCAACTCCACTTCATACATACGCACGGTACATACGCGTATTCAAATATATATATGTGTGTTCGTTTGCAGCAATACTGTCAAACATTCTGCTAGTTATTCATTACAGGGTGTAGATAATTATAATTTCTAAGTTTTAATGGTAAATAAATATTTAATTAATTTTTTATGCCACACTTATTTACTTTACATACTTGGCAAGAGTGATGAATAATAATTTCCATGACATTAGGGAAATTTCTTAAAGGGTTTTGACGAAGGCCATTGATTGCTATCAGAGAATATTGACGAGACAGTGAATATTGTTTAGACAGTGTGACAGAGAACAGTTCGCACAAAATCAGGAAAACTAATTAAAAACAAGGAAAAAGGCGTTGAATTTGGCCGGGTCGAATATAATATACCCTCCAACATGGATTGCATTCTTCAGTATTAGACGCTGTCGACTTCACGTATAAGTGCAATAAAATTGCTAATAGCGATATTTGTTAACTAAATTGTGATATTTCATAATTACAATTTTGAAATAAAATTAATTGAAAGAAATGACCACGCTAACTTGTAGGGCGTGTCTACAGATGTGTTTTTGTACACTCCACGAGAGTATTATGTCTTTGTGCATTTGTTTGTAACACCCAAAAGGAAGCGAGATAGGCCCATTGTTAAGTAAACCGATCGACTTAGAATCACTTTTTGAATCGATTTATCTGTCTCTCCATCTATTCTTGTAATCACGATACGGGTCTCAATTGTAGCCAGAACCAAACGAAACTTGGCACAACGAAGTTTTTCGGTATAAGGACGAACGCTATTTAATTTGAAGAAAATCGGTTCAGATTTAGATATATCGCCAATACGAATTTCACTCCCGATTTGACTCTTTTCACGCTGGATATCACATATTTTAACAGATTTTATTCAAATTTGGTAGACCATCTTATTTTTCCAATATAAACACCGACGATAAAAATGGGTCAGAGCGGTTCAGATTTATACATAGCCCCCATACAAATTTGGCTCCCAATTTGACTTTTTCCGCTCTAGAAACCATATGTTTTATCAGATTGTTTTCAAATTTGGCAAAATATCTTATATTTAAACTAGGAACACCTCTGGTGAAAATAGGTCAGATCGGTTTAGATTTATATATAGCTCACATTCAAATTTCGCTCCCGATTTGACTTTTAGTGCTCTAGATACCATATATTTTAACAGATCTTCTTCAAACTTTATATTCGGTACCAGCTTGACTTTTCCCCCCAGAAACCACGTATTTTCAGAGAATTTCTTCATATTGAGCATAACACGTTATACTTAAACTGGAAGAACCTATTGTGTAAGTGTCACATCAATCCATGTTTGGATATAGCCCCGATACAAATGTTCTTCTCGATTTGACAAATTGGATCAGCCTATGATTAGGAAGCATACCAAAATCCTTTGCGTTTTCAATTTTTTAACGAATTGAATTGTATTCGCATAGAAAGTGGAGTGTATCAAACAGTCGGCCCCGCCCGACTTTAGCCTTTCCTTACTTGTTTTCTATTGCATGATAGCCCTTGGTTATATATATTAGAGTAATTCTTCAGAAAATTCCATTTCCATTTTATCCCCTTTCTCACCGTTTCTTCATAAAAGTAAAAAATTGAATATTTGAATGTTTAGGATTATGAATAAATAAAATTCGATTCATTATAGTTTTTTTTACAATTTTCTAAGGATGTTCATAATAAACATTCCCTTTTTATTGAAGCCAGTTCAATTTATGTAGATTTAAATATAATAGTGGTGAAATTACGATTTTTTCAAAAAAGGTGTTTCCATTCAATCGCGTGTAACTCCTGAAATAATTTACCGATTTTAATGTACTGCATCTTATTTTGAAGATAATTTCAATTAGTTTAGTTTTTTTACAGTTTTTACAAATGCATTTCTTTTATTTCGATTTTCGAAATAATTACATTAATCGATTTTTTAAATTTTAAAGTAGTGTTCTTAGATGTATTTTTATACCCTCCACCTTAGGATGGGGGTATATTCACTTTGTCATTCCGTTTGTAACACCTTAAAATATTCAACGGAGATCCCATAAAGTATATATATTCTGGATCCTGGTAAAATTCTTAGACGATCTATCCATGCCCGTATGTCTGTCTGTTGAAAACACGCTAGCTTCCGAACGAAATGAGCTATGAGGTTGAAATTTTCCGTAAATGTGCAGATCGGTTGGAATTGACAGTGGGCGAAATCGGCACAGAGTGAAAATTTTTCCCGAACATGCACTGAAAATAAGATTATTTAAGCATTTTTTTTTTGAAAATTTCCGATTTTGATACTCTTGAAATTTGGTGCGTACATTCCTCTTGTAGCGTAAAAACACCAAAAAGTAAATACACGTTTTAGCGGGCGAAATGAGACCAAAAGGGTAAAAATGGTTCCAATAATACGACAATAGCTAAAGAGACATGAAATTTGCGTAGATGCGTAAAATAGAGTAATTTTTCAAAGTTCGTACTTTTAATGGATACAGTTGGGAAAGAGGGGCCAAATTGGTACCAACCAATCCGCTGAAGTTTATATCATGAAATTCGGTGTATACATCCATCTGATTGTTAAGATGCGAAATAAAAAGGCTCTTTTTGTACATTCAAAGGGAAAATGGGACGAATTGGGATAAAACTGGTACCAACCAAACGGCTGCAGCTATAATAATGAAATTCGGTGTGTATACTTCTCTGACTACGGTGGCGCGAAAAATAAAGAGATCTTTCGATATTCGTAGCTTCAGGATCTAAATGGGATTAAATTTGGCAACAATCAATTAGCTGCAGCTAGATTCATGATATTCAGTATATGCACTCGTTTGCCTACGTAGACGCGGGAAAAATACGTACGATTTTTTTCTAAATTCATACTTTTTAATAAAATTCGGCCCCGACGGGCTTAACGCTTTTACTTGTTTACATTGGTTCAAGTTTGGGATCTGTTGCACGTATTAGAGTCCAATAGTAGCCGCTTTAGCTAAATCTTTGTGTGATCGTTCTCCTTGCTCGCTGCTCGTAGTACATACTTTTTCAGGAATGAGGAAAATGAATTTTGAGAGATACAAAAAATATCTTAATATGATGTTTCTAGTGATACCAACAGTTGATTGAAATTCAAAAAATTAAAATTGGAAATTATTAAATGCGCATATCTTTGACTTAATCTAGAAAGGACGTATATCGATTTTTCGTTTCTTGGCAGGAGAAGAAAAAGTCTTATTAAAATTCGAAAATTTTACACAAAATTAGTTAATTTTTAATAAAACTTGATGTCTAGTTTAATAATGAAACAATTTAATTTTTGCATGGGATGTGTATATGAGAATGACATAAAATCCCTATTAATATTATAAAACCTTAGTGTAAGTCTGTCTGTCTGTCTGTTTGTTTGTGCCGTAATCACGTGTAAACGGCTAAACCGATGTTGTTCAAATGTTCAGTACAGATAGATGAAGATCTAGAATTAACTATAGGCTATAAAATTTTGAAAAATTTTATCTGAGTGCGGAGGGGGCTTGGCAATAGTGTTTTGAGAGCTAGGAGGCTTAAAATTGGTACATATATATTACTGACCACGATAATGATAAATATGATGCTGAAATTTGGATTTTCATTTGTGGGCGGAGTGGGCGTGGCAATAGTGTTTTTTTGAGCTAGAAGGCTGACAATTGGAACGTATATATTACTGACCACGAGAATGCTAAATATGATGCCGAAATTTGGATTTTCGTTTTGTGGGCGGAGTGGGCGTGGCAATAGTGTTCTTTGAGCTAGAAGGCTGAAAAATGGAATGTATATATTACTGACCACGAGAAAGATCAATTTGATGCCGAAATTTTGATTTTCGTTTTGTGGGCGGAGTGGGCGTGGCAAAAGCGTTTTGAGAGCTAGAGGACTGAAAATTGGTACATGTATATTACTGACCACGAAAATGATAAATATGATACCGAAATTTTGATTTTCGTTTCGTGGGCGTTGGGGCGTGGCAAAAGTGTTTTTGAGAGCTAGAATGCAGAAAATTGGAACGTATATATTACTGACCACGATAATATCAGTTTGATAAGATCAATCTGAAACCTGATTTTAATTTTACCATTTGTTTTTTTGCCTGGCGAAGCGGGCGAGGTTCAGCTAGTAATATGTATATAGTAGATTCTAGATTAATCCATTGATATATTTTCTTTATGACAACATTTCAAGCTATCAAGAAAATGTGCTGGAGAAAATTAGGAGGCAACACCACGAGTCTGAATGGTATTTAAAGTTTGCAGTTAAAAAAGTGGGACTAATTCGCTTCTAAAGCAGTTTTACAAATATCTGTATATAACATTATTCACTTTTTTGTACTCATGTACACATTTTATATTATATCCTGAATTAATTATTCAAATTGCAGTTTCAAGTAGAATAATTGTATGCTATATTTTGTTTTTGCAGTAATGTTCGGAAAAACATTTCGCCAAAACGAACTAATCATATTTCTATCAAGCTTTCATAAAATTTGGATTTTGGTCACCATGTACCAATATGTAGTGCAGAGCTGCCAACATGTGAGAACTCGAAAACTAGAACCAATTTTGAAAAACGATACCCGGATTCGAAATTTGAACCGCCAAGTTCGTGTCGTTTATACGTTAACGGTCTGTTAATAGACTCACATACCTCCCGATTGCTGCGAGTCACCATAAAATATTTAAATTTTCATTTGACGTTGACAGCCACTACAACATTTTCTGTGACACACCCTAACGTATAGTTGTGTTATATTCATATTTTCAAAGTTTCTCTCCAATTATTAATTTTTAAATAATATAATTAGAAAAAAATCATAACTGCCTTCATAAATATTGGCTGCATTTGCATATATTAATTTGAAAAATTATGATTACATTTAAAGTTTTAATTAATGCAACTAACTTTTGTAGTCACATTAAATAATATGCATTTTTCACACATCATAAGTATTAATGAATTCCCCCCGGCCACGGGCGCCAAGTTTTATGCAAATAAACAAATGCTAATTTGAGCTAATTTTAAATTATTTTAAAATATTAAGTAATTACCATCAACAATGTGCTGCTATTGTTGTTGTTGGTATAAATTCATAAAGGACCATTTACACACACACGCGCATAGTAGTTAAGCGATGTCTGTAGGGGGGTGTTGTATGTGCTCGTGACTATGTCTGCTAGTTGCAGTAGTATTTGAACTCATGCGGCATGGCTGGCAACTTACAACAAAAGGGCTCTGTTTTTTTCTAATTTCCCTAAAATCATATTTCTAAAATTAAATGAGTTCTCCGTTACACAAAAAGTATAGTATTCTTATGTGTGTGTGGGTGTGTGTTTGCATTTATGTTTTGAGTGTTTACAACTTTTGTAATTGCGGTTAACCACTACACAGGACAACAACAACAAAAACCCCAACTGCAATACACTCACACAGGAGTCCTGTTTACATCGTCGTCCTTGCATACATCGTCGTCGTGTATTTACCTACACCAAAGTGTGAACACTTGTGTCTGTACATATGTATGGAAGTGTGAGGTTGGAGATGGGGGGTGTGTGTGGGTGCAATAAAACAAACAATCCTGTTGTTCAATGTTTTTTGTTTAACAAAATATAAATAACCGAGAAGCACTGGTCTCTGGCACGGAGAAGTTCAATGCGAACAATGAATGTGTCTGTATGCACTTATCGCTATTTGCCCGGGCGTGTGTGCGAGTGTATTTGTTTTACACATACAAAAATTACACATGTTAAAAACATATAAAATATACAATTCTCAGTTATGTACGAAACACCAGTGACAGTGGCAGCAGCAAATGGCCACAAGGCACAGTGGATCAAAAACAAAACAAGTAAGGACGTTAGACGTTAAGGTTGTGGCTGTAGTCAGGAAGTAAGCATGCGACTGTCTTAGCCCACTAGAGATACATTCTGATGAGCCCCTCATCAGAATCAACCTGGACGACTCACGAAACATTCCAAAAAAATTAAACCCAGAGTCACTTAAGGTCTTCTGGTCATAGCTCTCAATCTCCTCCCTGTAAAGTAGCATCGTTCGCGAATCAAAATAAAAAAAAAAAACTTTTTAAAATTGTCGCCAGCCAAGAGCAATATCATTGTGTGTATGAAAACAAATTTTGAAAAAATAATTTTATGTTAAAAATTTTGGACTTAGCTTGTATAATTATCCAGTACAAGCCATATTTATGGATATCGAGCCTAAGTTCAAAAAAGTCGACACAAAATATTTTTTCTGGTTTGATTACTTTGAAGAAAAAATTATCTCTTTATTAACGTTTTTATTATCGCAGCTTGTTATCCAGGCTTATCTCACTATTTTTCACGTCTGCGCAGTCAGATTGACATATTAACCAAATTTCATGATTCTAGCTACATCCGCTTGATTGTCTTGGAATTTTACCAGGACCTAGAATATATATATATGTATTCTGTGGGGTCTCCGATGGATATTTCAAAGTGTTACAAACGGAATGTCACTCTATCCTAAGCTGGAGGGTATAAAAAAGCGAAAATAATGGACATACAGCATAGACTTATTGTGTATTGATCGGTTCTTTTTAAAAGCTTTTTGTCCTGTTGATAAAGTTATGCAGATTCTGTAGAAATACGTTTGCTAAATCCGCCAGGTTAGCAAATAACATACTTCCTAGGATGAATAGTTTGAGTTCTTGCAGTTGTATAGAAAGTAGTGATGTCACAACCGAAAACTGGTTAAACGGTGTTATTTCCGACACCGTCCACCGGGTTTTGTTAAAAAAATGGTATTTTCGACAAACCGGAACAACCGGTGTTTTCATATCGATTAACCGGGTTTAAATTATAAAACATTTGCATTACGTGGATATATTCCACAATAAATATACGAAATAAAAAGTGAGAGTAATGAGAGTGAACTCTTATATTGAATGGTTAAGATTTCCCCAACATATTGATTTTTGACGTTGAACCAAGCAGGATATCAAATAGCTTCGTTTGGAGCTTGTTGTGTAACATCGACGCCATTGACTGCTGTTGCTAATTTTTTATTCGTTTATACCTAAAGGAATCATGTCTTATTCGATCCAAATTCTGGATGCAGAAAAAGTACGAAATGTGTATTTAATAATAATATTAACAGCGAAACGTAAAAATTTGCAAACACCTCCTGTATATTTCCATCCAAAAAAAAAACAAGTAAGGAAGCTTCAGTCGGCTAAACCGACTTATATATACCCTCACTCTCAGAGAACAAATATACGGAAATTATAATGGATAATTTGTGTGGAAGTTACTAGGAGGTAGAGATGGACGCAACTCACGTGAATTGCGTGAATAACGTTTTTTTTTCAGAAATCATTCACGCGACCATCTCTACTAGGAGGTTCGTGTCACACATTTCGTCTACATTTATAAAACAATTGTGTCAACATGATCAAATATCAAATCATAGCGTATTCCGTGCACCAATTAGAAGTATGAAGGATTTAATATTACCTAGGATAGATACAATTGTGTGGGAGGTACAAGAAGGGGCGTGGCTGATGCGTAAATATTTTTTAGGCTTAAAGTGTTTATAAAAACATTTTCAAATATCAAATGGCAAATGACGAATTTTATGTTGGTTTTATTGTAACCAAAGTTTATGCCATTGTGTGTGGGTTTATACCATTTCTATAAAAGCATTCCCAAATATTTCACGGTATTCCGATTATTCGTATATAAGTTGTAGCATATTCAATTTTATGTAGGTTAGGTTGATTTGTGTGGGAGGTACTTAAAGGGGCGTGGCAAAACCCATCATATTTAATACACTTAAAGTGATTATAAAACATTGTCAAATGCCAAAATATAGCTGATTCTGAGTATCGGTGTGCAAGTTACATTATTTTTAATTTAACAAAGGAATATGGGCCATTTGTTTGGGAGGTACCAGAAGGGGCGAGGCAATTTCGCCCATCTTCGGACATAAACTAAATTTGGGAAAAATGCTACCATGTGCAAAATTTTAATTGATTCCTTAACTTCATTCGAGAGTTATCGTGTACACCAGCCAGCCAGACAGGCGGACGGACGGATATGGCTCAAACATCTCAAAAAGTCGTAAAACGGACTTGGTTCAAACATACTTAGGGTCTTAAGCCACTCCTTCAATGTGTTACACTTTTTTCTGTCCCAAATGATATATACCCTACTCCTACTCTGTAGAGTGAGGATATAATTAATAACATTTATAAGCACATTTGTCTGATATTGAATGTTGTCAGTATCCCTGATTTAGACATAAGGATAAATGATAAGATAGCATATCATCTCTAACGTATTTCTTGTGGTGTCCAAAAGAAATATCAAAACAAACTTCACAATAAATTGGCAATGTAAATAAACAAGATCAGCGATTTTATTGAATTTTCTTTAAAATATGAAAATTAAATTAGAACATTTTAAAAAAGTATTTGTATTTGTATTAGAATTTTTGTGGTTTAATGGTTTTGTTCAATAATCTGAAAAAATGAGCGAGTTTCAGAGTTACAAGCCGAATCATAATTATCGGCGGCGGCGGCGCTACCCAAAATGGGTCGGCGGCGGCGGCTGATTTACCGGGTCGTTCTGTCATTCGAAAATGGAATGAACAATTTGTATTGGTTTTTCATACATTTTCTTTTATTTTTTGTCAACTAATTCAATATTCGTTAATATTAGCCAATATTAGCTAATGTTCCCATAGTTTCATATAATTATCCCATACAATTTTTTTGGGAGTGGTAATCCATTCCCAAAATTTATAATATGGATGAATTTAATTAATATTTTTGCAATGTAAGGCAGATTTGACCAGACATCTTGAATATCGTCATCCTACCTACTTTGACACATTAAAGAAGCACAATAGGTACTGGAATTGACTTGTATAAATGCGACTTTCAAATTAAAATACAATCATTCAACCAAATTCAAAGAAAGATCAATATATTTCATAGCAGTAGGTTGTCTAAGTCGACATTTATATTTTCTTTTGTAATTTTAAGTGGGTTGTCTGTTTTGGTAGTAAGATTTGACTGAATTAGAACTCCGTCAAATCTCGGCGTTGTGGTTGAAGTCGATATGAGTCGATGAAATCGGCGGCGTGGTTCAAGTCGATTTGAGCCGATGAAATCCGCGGCGGCGGCGCGGCTCGTTCAGAAACATGCGGCGGCGGCTTAATATCGGTCGGCTTGTATCTCTGGTGAGTTTCTACATATATTTCTTGAATTTTAAGGGGGAGACTCCTTTCTGCCTGCAAACCCGTGCATCTCGTCGATAGTCTTTCTGAGATTTTGAAATTTAGCTGCTCCATCCATCTTGGAATCGTCTGTGATGACTTCATCCTCTGTAATCACAGAGTTTGACAACCATTCTTCTCTACTGGGTAGTTGTACTTTGAACGTTTTGTGTAGCCTGAAACTTCTTCTAGCCTACCATCATTCATGATATAGCCATGTCCATTAGAGCGTACCAGGTTACAAGTAAAAAAAAAAAGTTCGCCGTACACCTTCGAATATGAAGTATTATTGAAAGGTAGTTTCAAAAAATTTTTTTTTATTTTTTTATGCCGAACGTAGGGGTCGCGCTTTTACATTTTTCTATATAACTTCTGCATTTATAAACGGATTTTAAAGTGTGATACATCGATGTTTTTGTCCGATTTTTTTGTCTTTGAAGTCATTGAGCTCAAACATGATTCATGATTTTATGCGAGCTTTAATTTTCGATTATTAGAGTGGTACATTAGGGTAGTAGCAACTGAGAAATGATGGGTAAGTACCAGAAGGGGGTGCTTGAGCTCAATGACTTCAAAGACAAAAAAATCGGCCTCGTCGAGACAAAAACATCGATGTATCACACTTTAAAATCCGTTTATAAATACAAGTTATATAGAAAAATGTAAAAGCGCGACCCCTACGTTCGGCATAAAAAAATAAAAATTTTTTTTTTGAAACTACCTTTCAATAATACTTCATATTCGAAGGTGTACGGCGAACTTTTTTTTTGAGGTACGCCCTAATGTCCATGCATGTTGGTCTTTAGTATGCCAAGTTCCATTAGTCTTAGAGCAACTTTATCTGCTCATTTCCTTACATATATGTATGTCTATGGGCGTCATATTGAGCATCGCTTCCAATCCAACTTTTGGTACCGACCTCAACGCTCCTGTAATGGGTAGAGGAGCCGTGGCTTGTAGTGAATTAGCAAGTAGTGGGTCAAATTTACAGTCCATTGCTTCAGACAGAGATTGTATTTATAATGCCGTCATTATCGCACCAGTGTCGACAATGTTTTTGTGAATTTCTTATAATAAAGGCATGATTTATGAAGCGAAGATTCCGCCGACTTATCCTTTTTGTAAGCCCGGTTGTTGTTCGATAATAACCCCTTGAAGGAAGGAATGTCTCCTTTTCAGAAGAAACGAGGTTAGACCGAAAGGCTTAAACTATTTAAGTTTCCATGTCTGTACAGCTTCAAACTATGGTGGGGCTATAGTAGTGTCGGTCTCACCAAACATACAATTTTAATTGTTTTTTTTTGTTGACCACTGTGTCACATTGCATGCAACAAAAGGCACACATATTGCATTCGTTTTATATTTGATTACATTTTTATTGTGCATTCATATACATATACTCGTATATGACAATATACTCGTGCATATACACACATACATCTGTATGTGTATGTATCTCTACCCATTTATGTGACTGACTGACGATTGTGGTGCGTGCCCGGCTGAGTGAGTTTTGCAGGGATGGGAGTGTATTGGTTTTATTTACACTGCATTAGTTTCCACTCGCGATGTGTGTGGACGGGGTTATAAAAAAGAGGTGAAATGCCATTTAACATTTCGTTTATTTATCGTCATTTAAAATTCTATTTAAACCAAATTAATAGAGTCGCCTTACACCCACCGCGGTGGTGCAACTGCAACGCCATGCATTTAGAGTGGCTTAAATACTTTACTTTTATGATGTCCGTACTTTATATGACTGCGTGTAAGTGGGTGTATGGGTGTCAGAGTGTTTGTGTGATTTGGGAGTTACTTTTTCATGTGAGCACGTCATCTTGCCAAGTGGAAATATTTTAATGGACAATCAATGGAATTTAATGATACACCGTAAAGGTCAAAGGAACTAAATGGGTCGAAAGGACTAAACAAGTTTTGATTATTTGTAACAAATCAAATAATAAATGTTCCTTTCATTTTGTAATTTTGCTATTAAAGCAAATATTCAATTCACTACCATAAATCGCCATTCAAATGAACAAATTCCATTTTAGTGGCTACTTGACAATTCGGTTTAAAAATAAGGGGAATGATATTAATTGCATATCCCACAAAGCTCTTACAAATATGATCCGAAAGTAATTTAACAAAATATTATTTTAGAAATTTGTCAAGAGTTTTAACTTAATTGAATGTGTGATGAGCACGCCATCATCACCCACCACCTCTAACTCACTCACCCATTTCTCACCACTTGCCGTAACGGAGCCAACACACACACTCAGTCACTCAGCTCATTCAACTCAAGATGCGTATGAACTTTTCATAGCCCGCAGGCTGGAAAGGAAAACATTTCATTGATGTACAACAAGTTTGCACTGGGTTGTAGACGTAGACGTAGACGAACAATTTTTGGCACATCACTGTGAAAACAGAGATGAACAGCTGTGACTGACGTCTGACAACCTGAAAGTCTGAGAATGTCTCACATCCGGGCGCTTTTTCCTCTTTTATTTTGTTTCTTTTTTTTGGGAAGGGATGGGAGTTAATGGCTCAGTTGAGTTCACTTGACGAGTGGTGTATGAGTAGTATTTATGTTGACATAGTGTCAACAATTCATGAGATGTAAAACATGAATTATAGGATGAAGCACTCTTTCAAACACCGTGCATAACAGCAGCAGTTAGCTCCATTGCACAGTGGGATGGAATGTATTTTATTCTTGTGGAAGCAATAATCACTTGTTTTTTGATTAGTACATTTTGCCTATGAACGGGAACTGTAGCTGTGTTGATGAATACTTTAATTTATGTTTGTTTTTCGAATTGGCAATCAGAGAGGTCGCTGATCTCTAAGGATTTTTTTAGAATACAAAAATTCGGTAATTTGCCTAGGCCCAGGGCTATCATATGAAAATTTGTGTATGGAGGACATTTGTGCCGAAAAAATGGAGGACATTTGGGCATCTCCCAGTGGCCCGGACGCGACATTCGCACGCCTTAAACTAAGCCCAAAACAAGAAAGAAACTGAAAAAGTTGATCAGCCTTTTTTGTGTTCCAAAGTGCTTAAAGAGTACTACATTTTAAAAATATATCGTCAGGATTTAGTACAAAATTATAATGAATTTTACATTGAATCAGACGCTACATAAAGCAGAAGTACTTTTGAAGCTCTTATAGAAATATACAAAGTTCAGCGATTTTTTGAGAACTTTGTTTTTCCATACATACAAGTAAATGAAGGTTTTGTTCGTTGATTTATAACGGGTGACTTTTTAAAAGTTATAGGAAAGTTTTCAAAAAAAAAAAAAAAAACACATAAAATTCAGAAAAATGCATGAAATCTTTATTTAAATCGATAGTACGGTCCATATAATTTAATGTTTGAAGATTATTTCATGCAAATGTTGACATTGATTGCGCCTCAAATGGTCCATCCGCTTAGTCCAATTTTGGCATTTCCACGTTTTTGAGTAACAGAGGCCCTACGGCGAACGTCGACGAATCGATAATTGATGGTCATCATTAACACTGGCCGATACTGCTGCGATATTTTCTTCAGTTCGCACTCTACGTAAGCGTGTCGGTGATTTAATGTCCAACAATGTAAATTTGGTGCGAAATTTAGTCACAATAGCCCAAATAGCCGCTTCAGTGGGTCGATTAAACCGACCATAAAATGGAAGCGCGCGATGAACTTTCTTAACAGAGCATGCATTTTGATAATAAAATTCAATAATTTGCAAGCGTTGTTCGTTTGTAAGACGATTCATGGTTAAATTATAGACCAAATTGAAGATGTTTGACAGTGAAACAAAACACGAAACGTGCGTCAGCTGTTTAAACCAGTGTTGCCAAAAAGATAATAGCTAAAAAATCACCCTTTACAATATGAGAATTATCTCTTAGATTTTTTATTTAGATACAGCAGAAATACGGACGCGACCAAACGGACGCTACAATTATTTCCACGCGTAGTAAAACTCTTCGTTATAACATTTCAACTTTTAATAATAATAAAAGATATCAAGTTAACTTTAAGTTTCATAATAAAAAAAGTTGTAGAAATAAGAAAAAAATAAAGTCTGATTTAATTTTTTTGGTAGACCTTTTTTTTGGGAGATGTCCATTTGGGATTACGAAATGCATTTCTTCTAAAAATAAAAATATATTAACTTTTTTTGCAGAAATTACAGGTAGATGACTGTAGCCTAGCAACATGAAGTTGAAGTTCAGTGACGTCTTCCTTTACGTATTTCACGGATGTGGATATTTGATTTAGTAGGGCCCTGCTTTGCGACAAATATTTGTAAAATTCTACACAATAATAGTATCTGAAGTTATATTTTGTGCTAATTACGACTTAAACAGAAGACATTTCTAAACGATTCCTCCCATCACTGGCACTTCATTAATCGAACAAGGAGAATACTCTCTGTACACTACTGAGAGATCATGGTATGGAGAAAAACAATTTCCATGGCAATTGCAATAAATTGGCGACCTTACTTTTTCTGAATTCAGTTTCTAAAATTAATAAAGGCCTGTTTCTATAGCTTTTTTCGTCCGTCCAAATCACTTAATTATTGGGAGAAATCTTTAAGCCACAGGATAATTATTTGTCTATAGAAAAGCACGCAAAGTGCTCGTAGCTAAAATATTTCCTATCTACGTTTTATAGATTTCCAGTAATAGTTTAGTGATTTTTCTTCGTTCGACTAGATGAATGAAAATTAGTTACAGAAACATTTTATTTCCAATGATACACTTCAACGTTATAGAGAAACGACAGATTTTTTTGGAACTGTACACTTGTTATACTATATTTTTCGCATTTCCACAGAGTTGTATTTCAACTATTCGCAATCGATTTTCATTTTTTATTTTGTCGTGCGGAATTTTATATTTGTCACAAATGGAGCAGAAATGCAATAGTACCTTTGATACGACACCAGCTAGAAACATGATATTCGGTGTGTACGTTCTTATAATTCTTTTCTTATACGTAGACAAGTAAAATAGAGAGATTATTGAAATTTGTACTTTTAAGGGATTGGTAAAGGGGGATAAAAATGGTACCAACCAAACCGTTGAAGATAAAATCATGAAATTCGATGTATGCATTTATCTGACTGTGTAGACGTGAAACATAAAGGATTTGTTCGAAAATTGTACTTTTAGGCGGAAAATGGGGCGAAAGGGATAAAAATGGTACCAATTAAACGGTTGCAGTTAGAATAGTGAAATTCGTTGTGTATATTGCTGTGACTGTGTATACATGAAAAATAAAGATATCTTTCTATATTCGTACCGTTAGGATCAAAACGGAATACAATTGGTACCACGCAGGCGGCTGTAGCTAGAATCATGAAATTCAGTGGTTATACTCGTCTGTCTTCGTAGACACACACAATACGAGTATCAAATGACAACAGCTGGCAACACGAAAATCGGCATGTACATTCCCCTAATCGAGTGGATACATAATATATAAGTTTTTCCAAATTCGTTCTTTTAAGGGATAAAATGGGTATAGAGGGATAAACATGGTACCAACCAAACGGCAGTACCTAGAATAATGAAATTTGGTGATAGCGTGGACACGTAAAATAAAGGGATTTATCGAAATTTGTACTTTTAGGGAGTAAAAAGAAAAAGGGGGATAAAAAATGTACCAACCAAATGGCGGCAGCTAGAGTCATGAAATTCGGAGTATTCATTCCTCTGACTGCGTAGACGCGAAAAATAAAAAGGTTTTTTCAAATTCGTACTCGGGATACAATGGGAATAGAGGGATAAAATTAGTACCATCTAAACGACTACAGTTAGAATGATGAGATTCGGTGTATACATCTCTCTAAGTGCGTAGACATGTGAAATAAAGAGATTTTCGAAAGTCGGACTTTTAAGAGGGGGTAAAAAGGAAAAAGGGGATAAAAATGGTACAAATCAAATAGCCGGAGTTAAAATCATGGAATTCGGTATATACATTCTTCTGACTGCAAAGACTCGCAAAATAAACGATTTTACCAAATTCGTATTTTTACTTTTACTTCAAAAATGGTTGAAATCAATTTGGGGTAACGTGCATTGTATACGTGAGAGATAGTGGAAATGAAACCAACCAAGTGATTGTAGCTAAAAATGCTTCCACTATCTCCCAATATTTATAATACTTAATTTTTACTTTTTGAATTGTCTTGAAGTATTATTTCGATATCTATAGTATAAACATATTGGTAGCCTTGCCTTATAAGCTTGTTTTGATGCAATTACAATTTTATATTTATTTACAAAATTATTATTATTATTGTTTTGTTTTGCAAATAATAAAAAAATCAATATTGTACGAAAATCGACAGCCTCTATGGAATGCAAGCCATGGTGGAGGCTATATAAAATTCGGCCTTGGCGAACATTACCCGAATAGTGCTGTAATTATTTTTTTAGAATTTTTCAAATAAAACTTTCATGTTATCAGTGGTCCACACAAGAAGCTTAGGTGAACGTCTTTAGTGTGTGCCCATACGGTCATGCTAGCACCATTTGGGTTAACACCTGTTTTACTTGTTTTAACTATTTTGCTTCTAGAAGGAAGTCTTTAACTTCTACATACATCCATAGATTTTTTAAATATGGACACTGTTTTCTTCTCTCTAGAATGATATGTTTTCAAAAATGGGACAAAATATTAAATTTTTTCTATTTTTTGGGGGGGTTTCATGCACAAAAAAAAAAAAAAAAACAAAAAATTTTTTCTCAATTTTTAAGAAACTGTTCCTAGACCTGTGTTTTGTGTGTGATTGTGTAATTTGCAATATTTGTACCCTCGAAAGCCACATAATTTTCCAAAATAAAGATTATATAAAATTGTTAAAGGTACCTTCAACATTATTATTTTAGTAACAAATTAAAAAATCTCCAATTGTTGTATTGAAATAAATTATTAGGTCTAGTGAGACTAATTGTTAACGATTATTTATAATTAATCATTTTCACGCCCCTTCCAAAAGGCAGGTGAGAACATTTCGCTATATTCTTATTCAGTTCACACCATATCAAAATAAATATTCCAGGAAACAATTTAATGTTATCAAATCATATAAGAAAAAATTGGAAACATGAACATATATTATCGAAACGCTCAGTGATAAACTCCTATATAACGAAGTTTTCTTTATTACGAACTGATTTTAAGAACACCGAGTTTTGGTTCTATTTTTAGTGTATCGTGATCTCCTTATAACGACAAATTTTTGCGACCATAACTTCAAAGTTAAAGCATTTTCAATGTCCATATAACGAATTTATTCAAATAATTCCAACTACAAGCATATTTACCAAAAATGAAAATTGCATTGGGAACCACCAAACGATGAGACGGGGTTTTTATCACTTAAAATGTGACTATATGATTTCTGTCCCACTATAATTCAATTCGGCAAACAAAGTGAAAGCGGAGGTATTATTGTATGGGTCCTATCCATGGACCGATGTGACCCACTTTCAACATAGGTGTTTGTATTTGAAACACCTATAGTGATATTTCTTGCAAATTGGATTCAAATCGGACATAGGTATATCAATGCTATACGAAAACATGGAACGATGTGACCCACCTTCACCATACGTGCTTCTAGTTGAAATATAACGTGATTTGACAAATTTAAAGACGATCGCTTTAAATACTTGGTTTCTATAGCGGAAAAACTCAAGCCGGGAGCGACGATTTGCCAAATTAAATAGCGTCTGTACTTGACCCAAAAAACGTACATGTACCAATATTTGTTAGGATCGGACAATAATTGTGACCTGTACTTTGATTACAAGAATAGATGGACGGATGCACAGATGGGCATTTTTAAATCGACTCAAAAAGTGATTCTAAGCCGATCTGTGTAATAAACGATGAATCTATCTCGTTTTCTTAGCCGATCTGTGTAATAAATTATGGGTCTATCTCGTGTCAAAGGCACAAATACATAATACCCTAGTGGAGGATATAAATATAATATTATAAAAATTAAAAGGAACCTTCGACGAAAAGTAGAATAAAAATAATAACGTTTTCTTTTTGCTTCAAACACAAAAGTTTTTGGATTTGAAGGAAATCGTTATTTAATCAAATAATTCCAACTACAAGCATATTTACCAAAAATGAAAATTGCATTGGGAACCACCAAACGATGAGACGGGGTTTTTATCACTTAAAATGTGACTATATGATTTCTGTCCCACTATAATTCAATTCGGCAAACAAAGTGAAAGCGGAGGTATTATTGTATGGGTCCTATCCATGGACCGATGTGACCCACTTTCAACATAGGTGTTTGTATTTGAAACACCTATAGTGATATTTCTTGCAAATTGGATTCAAATCGGACATAGGTATATCAATGCTATACGAAAACATGGAACGATGTGACCCACCTTCACCATACGTGCTTCTAGTTGAAATATAACGTGATTTGACAAATTTAAAGACGATCGCTTTAAATACTTGGTTTCTATAGCGGAAAAACTCAAGCCGGGAGCGACGATTTGCCAAATTAAATAGCGTCTGTACTTGACCCAAAAAACGTACATGTACCAATATTTGTTAGGATCGGACAATAATTGTGACCTGTACTTTGATTACAAGAATAGATGGACGGATGCACAGATGGGCATTTTTAAATCGACTCAAAAAGTGATTCTAAGCCGATCTGTGTAATAAACGATGAATCTATCTCGTTTTCTTAGCCGATCTGTGTAATAAATTATGGGTCTATCTCGTGTCAAAGGCACAAATACATAATACCCTAGTGGAGGATATAAATATAATATTATAAAAATTAAAAGGAACCTTCGACGAAAAGTAGAATAAAAATAATAACGTTTTCTTTTTGCTTCAAACACAAAAGTTTTTGGATTTGAAGGAAATCGTTTCAAATGTTTCGTATCTCTTTGTAGCTCAACTACACACATTTACAGCTGAAGTTGGGCTTTATGATACGATTTTTTGGTCCCATTGTGCATCGAAACGCGAATAGATGTAATAGCCAAAGCTGTGACATTATCAACGTTATTGACATTGACGTCATCAGCGATGTAAATTTGAATAGATATCCGAACCCTCATAATGAAGTTTAGATACACGAGCAACAAAAAAATTCACTCTCCGGCTTATAGCGAAAATCAAAATTAGCTTAACATTTGCCAAATGGCGGGCGGGCAATGTCAACGAACGAGCTCTGTGCTGTGCAGCGAATACATTCAAAATGATAACCCGGCAAAAGGCCTCCGGCATTGAATAAAGTGCGAAAAAACTCCGTCTCGGCAGGCAGTACAGTTCAGTTCAGCAGCAAGAACAAGTGCCTTATCTGCCGCAACACACTGATGTCAACGACGACTACGACGACGACGAGGCGAACATATAGAAATGTCAACGAAAATTGACATATGGCGCCGGCAGTACCCGCGGGCTAAAGTGTCAATTCTCTAGTGCAACGGCAGCAGCAACACCAAAGGCGTGTGAAATTCAACACTAGACTCTTTTTTTCGATATGCGGCAGCACATGAGCTACTAATGCGTGTTGCAACTGTGTTTGTTTAAATTGTCATTTAAAGAAGCTGTTTTTTACATGACACAGCACAGCACAGCAAAAACTCCACTCCATCATCAGTCGTCTTCTTTTTGTTCTTGTTATGGCGTCGCTATGAAGACAGCGGCACAGAGAGAGAGATAGGGTTGACCTATCCCACCAATCGCGATGACAAAGCGACAATTATGGTACGTTAATGGCAAATGCATCATCTAATCCCGGGTATTAACAACAGCCAATTGATGTGGTCTGGTGCTGCTTCTCCTTCGCATCTGAAGGCGCTTAAGTGGCAGGCACGCTGGTGGAACATCATCATGTAAACATAGAACATTTTATTGCCAAATGTATCCAGATGTTGTTGACACAAATGATTATGTTTGAATTTATTTAATAAAAATAACAACAGCCCGCAACGAGATCATGTGGAACTTAATGATGCTCGAACACCAACCACATCATATCACATCCCAGCAATGCGAAGAATGGACAGGGGGCCTTCTATCTATAAGTTTTTATTATACCCTCCACCTCCTGGATGGGGGTATACTAACTTTGTCATTCCGTTTGTAACACCTTGAAATAACGACCTGAGACCCTATAAAGTATATATATTCTTGATCGTCATCTAATTCTAAGACGATCTAGCATTGAAAGCACGCTAGTATCTAAACGAAAAGAGCTAGGACGCGGAAATTTTCCATAAATGTGTCTTATCGTCGTAGATCGGTTGGGATTGTAACTGGGCGAAATCGGCCCAAAGGGAAAATTTTTTCCCTCACAAGGACTAAAAATACCCATAATAACCCCTAATATTTTAGAGTATTTAAGCATATTTGTTCAATATGTCTGCTTGTACTTACTTGATATTGGGTATGCGCATTCCCCATATAACAAAAACATGTACCCCCCTACATGCAGTAGGGGGTAAAATGGAGCAAAAAGGGATAAAAATGGTAAACTGAACTGATTTGCTTCAAATCTAATAGCGTCCGTCATTGATGCGAAAAAATTAGCTGCACCAAGTTCTGTTGGGATTGGATAATAATTGCGACTTGTACTTCGATAAGAAAAATATATACACGGACGGATTATTAATTTATTTTCCAGGAAAAACTTTTTTCCACTAAATTGTACTCAAATTGTGTTTTCTTTTACTGATTATGGTATAAATAATGAAAAAATATAAATATTACATGAACCGAAGGCTTCCCCGAATTAATCTCCATTTTTGGCGATTTCAACCCTCTGTGCGCCGTTTTTACTTGTTTCTTCTAATTTTCCATTGGAACCTCAAAATCACTATTTACAAACTTTAACGTACGTAACTCCAACACTAAGAGATATATCGATAACACTATGCACAACATAAATAAAAAAATTTCTTCGAAAGTATCTTTAATATTTGTATTCCCAATTTGGAAATACAGGTACGATCACATCGGCTTATATGTTCGATTAAAGGTACTTATTTTGGGGCCTCGGATATAAAACCCTCCAACCCTGTAGGGCATACCCTATGTAAAATATATTATATTTGAAAATGCAATTACATTTGAGGCCAGTTTCTTTGGAAGGCTACGTTATTATTTTTGTTCTGCGGTTAGTAATGTTCAGCCTGCAGTGGGTCGCAGCTACAGAGAAATTCTCCCCTCTTTGTGCAGCGTTTATTTTTGCTTTTCTTTTTAGTGAAAGTGCAATAGAACGTATCTCCCCATTTAAGTTAAGTGGCCTTTTTGATTGCTTCCAATTACACTTATGTAAATACATGTTGCACGTTGTGACCCTTGTCTAAAAAACGATTACAAGTGATCTAGTCTAATCCGGAAATTGACATGTGGCACTCAAGCCTACAGTGCGCCGGACCTACGAACGTACATGCGACACAAACCAATCAAAGATGCAGCACTCAGATAAAAATAAATTGAAATTTGTTGCAGTAAAATGTTGTTGCACACACACACACAAGCCCACACTTAAGATTCATTCGTTCATTCATTTATCTTCATGTAAATATCGTGCGACAATGCAACAACAACAAGAACAACAACATTTAAAAACCACTTTTTTATGTGGTCATGAACAAATTTGTGTTATCTTCATGGCAAATTGAAACAGAAGAGCGGACAACAACAACAACAACAACGACAACACTTCCGCAGAACTCACCGTGTTCCCTTCCAGCAAACGATGATGAATCACAACTGAATCGGTGGCCAACTCAATTACGCCTTTGTTACAAATGTTACACGAGACTGATGATGATGATGCAGTGAAACGAAACGAATCGAATCGAAGCAAACTGCATTTAAAGAAGGTTCCATTGACCTTTTTCCACATCAGGTTTGCCGCCGATGTTATAAATACTTTGTTTGGGATTTAGACTGAAGTTCGCAACTTAAGAAGGGATGGCTGGGAATGTTGGATAAATGACAAACGACATTGTGAATGATAGAATTTAATCAGTATTTGTTTCCAAACCTTTTTGAAATTGTTTACAGTAGCACACTGGGTTGAGGAATTCGATTAAATGATGCCCACCGAAAAAATGGGAAAATTGACAGTTTTAGGATTAGTAAAAATGGAAAACTTCATTAGTCATATTAAACAAGTAAAAACGGCGTTGTACCCTCCAACATGGATTGCATTCCACAGAGGCTGTCGATTTTCGCAGAAGCGCTGTAACATTACAGGAAAATTCAGTCAGAGGAATGTATACACCGAATTCCATGATTCATATTTATCCTTTTTTCCCCCATTTTCCCCCTTAAGAGTACGACTTTCTAAAATCTATTTATTTTACTTGTCTACGAAATTAGAGGAATGTACACACCGAATTTCATCATTCTAGCTATAGCCGTTTAGTTGGTACAATTTGTATCCCATTTTTCCCACTTTACCCCTTAAGAGTACGACTTTCGAAAATCTCTTTATGCAATTAGAGGCATGTACACATTCTAGTTGTAGCCGTTTATTTGGTACTAGTTTTATCCCTCTGTTGTCATTGCACACTTTGAAAGAACGAATTTGGAAAAAACATTGATTTTTCGTGTCTACGGAGTCAGAGGAATGTATCCTCCGAATTTCATGACTTTAGCTGCGGTTATTTGGTTGGTACATTTTTTATCCCCTTTTTCTGTTTAACCCCAAAAAGTACGAATTTCGAAGAAATCAGAGGAATGTCTACACCGAATTTCATTATTCTAGGTGCAGCCGTTTGGTTGGTACCATTTGTATCCCCTATTCCCATTTTACCCCTTAAAAGTAAGAATTTGGAACAAATACTTTTATATTATGTATCCACTCAATTAGAGGAATGTACCTATCGAATTTTGTGTTTCTAGCTGTTTTCGTTTGATAGGTACCATTTTTATCCCATTTTGTCCCACTTTTTGGCACGCCTTTTTGTTATAGGGGGAATGCGCATACCCAATATCAAGTAAGTACAAGCAGACATATTGAAAAAACATGCTTAAATACTCTAAAATATTAGGAGTTATTATGGAAGGACTGAAAATACAGTCCTTGTGAGGGAAAAATGTTTCCCTCTGGACCGATTTCGCCCAGTTACAATCTTAACCGTTCTACGAGTATAAGACGCATTTATGGAAAATTTGGACGTCCTAGAACCTTTCGTATAGATGTTAGCGTCCTTTCATAGAATCGTCTTAGAATTTTATGGCGATCAAGAATATATATACTTTATGGGGTCTCAGATCGATATTTCAAGGTGTTAGAAACGGTATAACAAAGTTAGTATACCACCATCCTGGATAAAAAACTGAAGTAAACACCTGGGAAGTGATACTGCTTTTCGTGTAGGTGTTGTCGAATTAAACAAAAATTTGTATTTGAAATTTCCTAAACTCCCTCAATATCTTGATTTACGGATAAAACCCCATTTTGCGTTCTCTTGCATAATTACTTAGTTGCCTATTAACATACTAAGTTGCTTATTAACAGATTTACAGCTCACCTGGTTATAAAAACGAAACCTGGAGCTTTCGAATGATATAATTGTTAAGAGCATTTGAGAAACAGCTAATTTTTATTTATTTTTTCGCCATAATGGTTTTACACAATACTAAAATAATTACAAAAAACTGTTTTTTTTAATTGTTTTTGCTAAAATTCATATTCGCCAAAAGTACTTTTCTACTCTCATTTTGGAAATGTAAATAAAATCCAATAACTCCTACCAATCTGTTGGCCACAATAAAATTGTTTGAATGTCGCTATATTTTGAATATCACCCGATGTCTATCCATTTTCAAATGGAAACTTCAATTTATTAAAATAGAAAAATAAGTAAATATTACCACATAATTTAATAATCTTGAATTTTTCTTCTATTTGCAGGTAAATTTGTGCCCTCTAGTTCATGTTTTATATGTGTGTGGTAAGCTACCATATTCATTTTTAAAATCCGATAATCTTCCTTTAAAAATGTTTAATATAAATACAACATATCAACGTAGTGCATCTACTACGAAAGAAAAAGTTTAATGTTTTGTTGGAAATGTTTAAAACAAAATCAAAAATACGCCCACAAATTTTTTTAAAAACATTCATTCACAACCCGATATTCATGGGTAGTGATTTTAATTGTTTTCGTTTGTCTCGTGTTGCTCTGAGGAAAATAGTGTTCCTAAATTTGGATAAAATGCAAATTCGAGTAAGGGAACACTGGGTTAATATTTCAATGTTCCGATAACAACATTGAATTGAAATTGTTGAAAATTTTATTTTGCATTATCGGCCGGTGGAAACATTGTCATCATCGTTATGTATTGACATTGTGTAGCATTAATAAGTAATAAAAATTAAATATTTGAAATACCAAACAAAGTGGCTTAAATCAATAAAATCATAAACAAGTAAAAAGGCGTTAAGTTCAGCTACAGACAAATATATATATATATATATATATATATATATATATATATATATATATATATACATCTAATTTCATGATTCTAGGAATATCCGTATGCTTGGTACTAGTTACGAAGACTGACTAGTGTAAACACTGAATTTCATGATTCTAACTAGAGCCGTTTGCCTGGTACCCATTTTATCCCGTTTTGATCATAAAGGTACAAATATCGAAGGATCTCTTTATTTTTCGTATTTACACAGTCAGATCAATGTACTCAACGATTTTCACTATTCTAATTGCAGCCGTTTGATTGGTACCATTTTATCCCCAAATACTCCATTTCCGTTTAAAAGTACAAATTTCGAAAAATTCCTTTATGTTTCCCGTCTACATATGCATACACCGAATTTCATGATTTCACTTCAGCGATTTGGGTGGTACCAATTTTATCCCTCTTTTCCAATTGTATCCCTTAAAAGTACGAATTTCGGAATAGGAGTGCGCATCACACTGAATTTCATGTTTCTAGCTGTTGTTGTATTATTGGTACCATTTATATTCCTTTTGGCTCCATTTCACCTGCTAAATCTTTTTGTACTTTTTGGTGTTTTCATGTGGGCAAGTAAGTGTATAAAAAGCACAAATTTTAAAAATATTTGCTTAAATAATCTAAATATTACAGAACAAAGTAAACCCCATAATGAGTTAAAATGAACTAAAATTTAGGAAAATTGAACTTCGTATAGCGCAATAATAATAAAGAAATACTTCCTCGCATCAAGTTCAAACTTTTCCTTGAAAGTAGTACATGCTTTGAACTTGATTCTAGTTCAATTTTCCTCAAACCAAGAAAGTATTTACTCAAACTGAGGAAATTTTCGGTAAATTTTTCCTCAAACCAAGTACATTTTTACTAAATCCAAGTAAAATTTTGCTGAAAAATTTCCCAATTTTTTCTTAAAACCAAGTAAATTTTTACTAAATTTAAGTAAAATGTTCTTAAAACTAAGAAAAATTTATGTGATACAAGAAAAAAATGAAATAAGTTAAATTTAACTAAAAATAATTCATGCAACTGTTTTTGCTTCAGAGTATGCAAAACTAATACAAAAGCTGACAACATGAAATAATTTTCAAAAGTTTGAAGATACCATAAAGAGCTGAGCTATACTCCATGATTGCTGCGAAGGCAAGACAGTCGCCTTCGCAATGGTTGTTTAGAATAATACTTGAAGTATTTAAGAAATAAGTCTCTGCAAACGAACAATAATTGCTTCTTAGATTAATATTCAAGATTTTTCTAAACAATTTCAAGTGATTTTTTTAAGTTATTTAATATTTAAATGTATGAAGAATTCGGCATAAATTTCAGTAAACACGTTAACTTAATTAATTAAGTATGAATTTACTCAATTGTAAGAATTTTTTATTAAATCCAATGAAACGTTTTTTAGTCAATTTACTACCCTATTTCAAATAAATGAACTGTTTACGATGACTTTGAAATAAGGAAACTGAATTCATACTTAGTTAATTTTCCTACTTTAAAGGAAATGTTTACTAAACTGGAGTAAAATTGTTGAACTAAATTGGAGTATGGATTTTACTCAAATTTAGGAATGTTATTTTTCTGAGTGTAGCGGGTATTTTCTGTACTTGTTAGGGAAAAATATTTCCCTCTATGCCGATTTCGCCCACTTTCAATCACAAGCGATCTGCAAGTATAATACACATTTACGGAAAATTTGAGCCGCTTAGCTCATTTCGTTCTTTCAACAGACAGACAGGCATGGCTAGATCGTCTTAGGTGGAGGGTAAGGAAATATCAATACAATGTAAGACGAACTTCTGATCTCAGTGACTCCATACGAAAAATTCGTACACATTCACTGGTGAAAATACTGTTCAACACGTTCAAGTTGTTGAGAAGAGCTTCCTTAAAGTGGGGAAATATGAGTATTATGTTTTTAAGAATTATAATTAGGGTAATGTGACAAACATCAAATCAAATATATAGCAATAATACGACGAATTCGATTATTTTCTATAGTTATTTGCTTGGTGCTGATATCGTTCGGTGTATATAAGTTTTATTTCTGAATACAACTTAATTTTTTTCGTTGAATTTATAATAATTAAAATTTGAATAACCCTGTTACGGTGATTTTAGATAATGTCAAGTAAAATAATTTCTTAATTTTAGAAAATGTCAATTATATAATTCAATGGAAACTTTTTTCTCAAAAATGTTTACTTCGTGGCATTCTCAGAATAACTAGCAACTACCACAAATGCCATGATGTAAGAAATACCAGGCAAACAATAATTATTAAACACCAATGAACCCTGCGGACAGCGGTAGATCAATTCCCCCATTACCATTACATTGGTATCGTGGCAAGATCAAGTTTCAATTGCAATTTCATAACACATCATGCTGTAAACCCAACAAAACTCATGTTAAAGTCAATTGGGTAACTTGATCTTAGACTCTGCTCTCTCTCTCTCCCACTATGCAATACTGGTGCTGCAACATGCTGAAGGATATGGGAAGTGTAACGAAAACGCACATATTCACACACGGGCAGTGACTATGACTCTAGTGGTCAGATCATTGTTGTTTGTTTTAATTGCGTCACGTTTATTTTAGCTTTAATAAAATTTCAATTATCATTGTTAAACGAACCGAACCGAACAGAACAGAAGAGTACAGAAAACCAATCAAACATAATGCATTTCATATAAAGTATGACAAATACTGGACATGGTTCAAAATACTAATCTACCCGAGAGCGAGCGGCACCAGTTTGAACATTTGAATATCCTCCCTGCCGCCACCATATCCGCCGAGATATGCGGCACAAAATTCAACACACGCTCTCGCACTACGGCGATGACGACGCGTTCATATTGATGGAAAGTTATGTTGCACGAGTAGGTTTTGTCCACTGTCAATTTCCTTTTGTTCCTTCCACATACATATGCAATGCATGTCTACATGTGCGGATCTGTGTACAAACATAGATGCATTTCTGGTGTCAATGGTTCTATGCCCCATGTTGTTGTGCGTGGATTGTTGTCATCACGCGGCAGGCAGCAAAGTGTGTGCAACACCAAGCATGTGGATGGCCGGCGCTATATTTATGAACGATGGTTCCACACTCTCTCTCTCTAGTTAAATGTTCGCAGGCTTACTTGCAGCAACACAGCACACTCAACTGTATTTGCACCCCAAAACCAAATTGAGAAAATTCTTCACACTCGCGGAAATAAATCTAAGAGCACTACACATTAGGCCTGTTCGATTGGGCTTACTAGCTTACGATTAAGAGACTTGATAAAGTGGCATCACAGTTGCCCATTGGTTTATCTTAAATGGATCAACAAGAAAAATCTGGCAGCAACGCTAAGAGAGTAGTAAGTAGCTACTGTCTTGATAAGCGAGTAAATTCCATACAAAAATTAAGCTAGTAAGCCTAATCGAACAGGGCTATTGTATTCTTAAATAGCAGTTTATTTTAGTTTATTTTCTCGTTTGTTTTTTGCAAAATGTGTCTAACCTTCTCAAGTTTATAATGAGAAAATTTAATTTATAATCAGAATAGGAACATATAAATAGAATATGAGAAATGTAAATTCATTATCAGCACTGTAAATTCATATTGACAAATATAAATTCATAATAGAAACATACAAATTCATAATGAGAAATATTAATTCAAGATGAGTACATCCAAATTGGAAAGAAAAATTCGTTGAGCATGGCACGGTAACGCTCGCCGTTGACGGTAACGGCAGTTCCTTGCTCATTTTCGAAGAAAAAATGGCCCAATGTTGCCGCCAGCCCAAAACCCACACCAAACAGTGACTCGTTGTGGATGCATTGGCTTCTCAATAGTCACGTGTGGGTTCTCTGAACCCCATATGCGGCAATTTTGCTTATTGACATAGCCACCGAGATGAAAAAGAGCTTAATCAGAAAACACGATTTTTCGGAGAAATTCATCATTTCCTGCCAAACAATTTTCGGCCCATTGTGTGAAGAGAAAACGCATCGGATTGTCATGAGGCTTCAGTTGTTGGACGAATTGAAGTTTGTAAGTCTTCATACCGAGGTCTTCTCAAAATTTTGAAATGTCCACCCTGTATGTACGTTTTTTTTATATTTTATCAATATTCTCATTATAGATTTTTATTTTGTCATTATGATTTTACATTTTCTGAATATATTTTGATTTTGATTACGAATTTGTATTGTAGAGTACTATTAGAGTTCCTCATTCTGAATTTGTATATTTCTAATATGCATTTACATTTCTCAATATAAATTACTATTAGTTGTAGTTTAGAAAATTTGAAAGACAAATGTATCATACGTTGAAAATATTATTTATTTTTATAGTAATATATTTTCCTAATCCTCGAAGATCCAAGCCCATTATAAAATATACTAATTTATGATTATTATGATTTTTTTTTCGTATTTTTACACCATACGTAAGGGTTTTCTCAGCTCTTTTGAATGTCGCAAACCTTCAATCCATCCCTAAGAATGATGAGTTCAGAAATCCTGCGAACTACCGCCCAATTTCGATTTGCTCTGCGATCTCCAAGAATATTATCAATCATCATCATGTGAGGTATATGGAGATCAAAGACAGTCTTAATGACGGATAGCATGGTTGCCGAAGGAATCATTGTACAGGGAACCTGATGACGTTCCTGCCAGAATGTTGGAATGGATCCATCCTACAAATTGGTTTGAGATTAAGATTGTTGCTCTGGATATCTCCAAGGCCTTTCATAGTGTGTGGCACGGCATGGAATTTAATGTCGGCAGTGATTTCTCTCGATGTATATATAATTGCTTAAGAGTCGCATAAGATGTGATGCTATAGAGTTCCAGAGGACTCTGTTCTCTCTTCCAAAGGTTGAACCTAATAATCTTTGAATCCCGTTCGTTTGTTGTTATTCATACGACCATACCCCCAGTCTTCTAGAGATTGAAGCAAAGGGTAGCCACTTATGAATGATGAATGTATCAGAGTAGCTTTCAATGTAAGTAAGACCCAATGCTTCTTGCTGTCTCACAAAGGACTCGCTGATCCAACATTGTCATCAATTTCTATAATTATCGAGAACTCTCAAGCTCTTGATGCCCTGCCAATTAAGGTATAATACGATGTTCGTTGACCGATGTGTCGGAAGAAGCATTAATGTGTCTACGCTTGATTCTGTTTTACTGTGTCTAGGTTTTCTAAAGCGGTGCAAGAAATACTTCACTCTACTTCACTACATGTCGAAGATGGAGTATAACTCTCATGGGAAGCTGCTCAGTATCATCCTAGGACTCAGTATCATCCTTAGGATATCCATTTCTATTATCTCTCTTGAACATCGCCATAATGTGGAATTTGTGCCGCTGTTCTATTTTTACGTATATGGAGTTTCTTCTTCGGAAATTCGTAAACGTATACCAGACTTGAGGAAGTTCGGCAGAAATACGCGACTTTCCAGGAGCTCTCATCCGTTTGTTGTCGATGGACAACCAGTCGTATTATACTTTATAGAAAAAATTCCTTATTTGTTAGGTAAACTAACAGGATTTTTTATAAACTGAGTATTAATATGTGTTGTTGTGGGAAAAACCATTTTCCCCATTGGGCACTAGCCGTGGCACTTCCCATACGAAATGAAAACCTGTTATCATACATATTCACTCTGTAACACCCACTGTTCTGACATTTTGTGTGAGTGCGTACAATATCAATGTGCGTAGTTGCACAAAAACTGGGCATGGCACCTACTGTACGAAATTATAACCTATTGTAAAATATATTCACTTCTCTCTAACTCCCACAATGCTGACATTTTTTGTGACCATATCAATTTGGGCAAAATGCACGATATATGAATTCATAAAGCGAGATTGGTGGGATTTTGTAGGAAAAAATCGGGATCGTCAAAATCTAACCAAAAATGTAAAAATAAAAAAATTTCTGTTCTAATGTATAATAAATTAAAAATCTTTATTTATTTGATTTGAACTGGGATATTGTCCTGGCTCAAGACCATTTTGCTTCTATATTTAATAGAATGCCAATTTATTTACAAATGGCATGGTGACATTTATTACTTGGCTGCAGACTACCACGATCATGATTTCGACCATGTCAAAAGTCTTTTCCAGTGGCTTCGCAGCGACTTTTCAACATCAAACCCTCTATAAGGAGATGATTCTCACAAAAGAACGAGAAGCACAACTCACTTGCCGAATTTGCCTTTCAAAAATCGCACCAAGTAATAAAGCACACATGCCAACTTACAAGCATCTCATTGAGTTGAATATGTAAGTATGTGTATATGCAGGTATAGTTACCCAGCAATACTTCTGCCGTGCCAACGCTCATTTGTTCTATTAAATATAGAAGCAAAATGGTCTTGAGCCAGGACAATATCCCAGTTCAAATCAAATATTGATTACAGACCAAAAAAATACAAACGAAAAAAACTAAATCTTTATTTATTTTATATTTCCTGAGAAAGTCCAAAAACTACAAAGTTTCAATATAGATTTTTAGCAAATAAGAAGTCAGTTAAAGAATTTTAATTTTTTTTTAAACGGATATTCGGTAAGTGAGTTGTGCTTCTCATTCGTTTGTGAGAATCGTTTACTTAAAGAGGCCGGGTATGTTGTTGAAAAGTCGCTGCGAAGCCACCTGAAGTAACCATTCACAGGATGGAAATCATATGCAGCCAAGTAATAATAACAATTATATATAAAACATAGATACAGAATGCATTTGAACCAGGACAATATCAGTTCAAATAAAATTTATCAAAAAACTTTAAATTGATTTAAGTGTGTTTTCGAACATATACCCAAAATCCAATTTTTCCTGATTTTGGAATTTATTCATATCTTTGGATTTTTTCCGTTCAAAGAGTGCATTTCCGAACGCAACATAATGCGTTTTCTTTCGAAACAAAATAATCTAAAAATAAAAAAGTAGTAACATCGGTAACCCATAACTAATCTCTCAGATAAATTATCAATCTTAAATAGTGTGGCTTGTGATTTTCAAAATCTAAAAAGAGTTGACATCATTCATCTTTAATAATGTTGAAAGTGATTGAGAGTATAAAAATACCTCATCTGTTAAACGATTTGCCATTTCATGACCTGCCTCATAAATATTTTTATTTAATAACGCAGCCTAGAATTATATTTCATTGATATAAGTTAATATTAATAATTGCCTGTCCCATCAAAAAATAAAGCAAAAGTTTAAACATTTTTGTTTTAAACGAATAAGCACAAAAAGGGGACTTAAAAAAGTGGGTTATGCGGGATGACAAAAATAAGCGGGACTGATGGGATGTGTTGAAATAGTGGAAGTGGCACCAGCCATACGATTACTTTTTTGCCTGTCGAAATGGGCGTTTAATAAATAGAGCTAAACTGAAAACCCCACTAAAGACGCCCAAATTAGTTTTCTGTAAATGGTCTCATCATAATTTTAACTTTTATTCATATAGGGTGGCCCATTTAATATTTTAAATTTGAACTACCTACACAAAATTGGGAAATATTAAAAACTTACTTACAAAGTAGTGAGTCTTTAACGAAAACTGTAAGAAATTTACTTGGAAAAATGTCATGTTTTCAGATGAAGCTCATTTTCATCTCGGTGGCTATGGGGTGCAGAGATCCCACACGTGACTATGGAGAAGCCAATGCATCCGCTACGAGTCACTATTTGGTGTGGATTTTGGCCTGTACTGAAAAATTGGGTTGATCGGATGAGGTACTGCCGATTCAGTCGTGGTAGTCATACGAGTGATATTGTGTTCCATTATTAAATGACAAAGTTAAACATTGCCAATAAAACCAGAAATTTGAAAATAATTAATACTTTTTTATAGCCAATTCTAATTTTGAAATTTTAAGTGGTCCACCCTATATGTTAAAATGGTTGAATTGCAGTTTCCCTCAGTAATTCATTTCAGTCTAAATTATTTTAATCATTTTATATATCACGACTTGGCCACTTTGTAAATAATAAAAAATAATAATATAATTTAGTTTGTAGTGTTTAACCTCATTGTAACCGTCAGAAGTAATCCCAATAGGAATTTCCTTTTCAAAACCAAAATTATTGTAAAAGTGAAAAATATAGTAAAAAATTGTGTTCAAATTTGAATTCATTGATTGAACTACAACTTAATTCAAATGCATACTGGGTGAAAAGTGTACATATATTTATTTCGTCCACTGTATGGTGTTGTCATTGCTTCAGCCCTTGGTGTCTATGGCAAGCTGTGCTCGTTGGATTGGGTTGGTGGCGGCTTGATTGGGCATTGCGTGCAAGACGCGTGTGAAACCATGACATGACAATTGGAAATTTGTTCCTTCATTCCTGACTTTGTTGTACGCACGCACACTAACGACCACCCGAACACATACACACACATCCCCACGCACACATTCACTATAATAACCCCTATAAATGAGAAATAGAGGAATGAAATACTCACCACTTTCCACTCTCCGCACAAACAGCAGGCAGCAGGCAGGCTCTCCTAAACACACGCAACCACGCACCAACTCTGGGCCAGTCAGTCTGCTGCGAGTCGAAGACGCGAGAGGGATTACGCGAACGGATATCGGTGTGTCGTCGCGTGTTATTGTTGTTCATACACCCATGCATACGTTCGATACGTTAGCAACAAATTCAGTTCGTTTATCGTACAAGTTACAAGCGTAGCACCATCCACACACACACACACATACATACATTAGAAGTGAATAACGTTTAATTTACAACAAAAAAATATCTATAATTTCCAATTATTACGGGCAAGTGTGAGTGCGAGCGCGCAAATATTTGAAGTTAAAATCAATTTGTAATATTTACAAGAGCACAGTGGCCCGGAAAAGTGCTTAATAATGAAAATCGAAATAAATAAAATATAATATCGAAAATTTTTTTAAAATAAAATTGAAATATTCCGCATTACAAAAAAAATAATAATAAAAGCTAATTGTTTATCAACCCTTAATGAAAAAAAAAATAAATTTTCTGTGATTTCTGAAAAGTGAATATAAGAATTAGTTGTTGTATCTCAACTGTGTCGAAAGAAAAATCATTGAAATAAAAAATATTAGTTATTGAGGTATCATCCCTTAACAAAGTGCATTGTGTTTTTTCTCCTTCTTGTCGTTGTTTCCTGTAAATGAATACGCCAGAAGTGTTGTGCAGGATTTTTACTTTGTCCTAAGGATATTTATTCTCCAGTCCACCATACACGAAATTTGGATTATTTGGATATTACCATTGGCTGTCTCTGAGTCGGATTAACACGAAAAAAGGTGCATATCTGAATGTTTATGAAAACAATTGGTGACATTCATGCTGAATTTCACAATTTCAATGGATTTTTTTTTTGAAAATATGATTGAGATCCCACATCGCATTTAATTGTAATTATTTACAGTCATTTTATTTTTAAAAATTTAAAAATTATCTTATTTTTTAATTTCACACCAAATTTGTAGAGAACAACCAACAGTTTTTGACCTCGAAATCCTTTAATACGTTGTGGAAAAGTGGAAAATAATGTGAAGAATTAAGTATGCATTTTGTAAATAATTCAAGGTACAGCGAATCATTGTAATCGTTTGGATAAGCATTTCCTTTAAAAATCCAAAAATATTGTATTAAAGTGTACAAAATTGTGAATTCATTGATTGTGAAAGTTTAAATGGAATGATTAATACCCAATTAAACGAATCCATAAAAAACTTTGGAAAGGAACAACAACTAGTAAGAAAGATTGAAAAGGTGAAACTGGGGCGTGGAAAATACTCAAAAAAAAAACTGTGACATGCATAATTATCAAGACATAGAGGATTTTAAGGATGTAAAGACATTTTAATTACTTTTATTTTACCTAGGTTAGAGACAATCGTGTGAGAGTGCAGCAAAATAAAAATATATATTGTCTGTTTAAAGTGATTATAAAATCAGTCTCAATTAGCAAATTGTTATTGATATGTAATATTTGCTTGGAAATCATCGAGCATATTTCGGATACAACAACTGCCATAATATTAGCCCTGTTCGATTGGGCTTACTAGCTTGCGATTAAGAGACTTGATAAGGTGGCATCATTCTTGCCCATTGGTTTATCTCAAATGGATCAACAAGAAAAATCTGGCAGCAGACGTTAAGAGAGTAGTAAGCTACTTTCTTGTTAAGCGAGTAAATTCCATACAAAAATTAAGCTAGTAAGCCCAATCGAACAGGCCTATTGTGAAATACCGAATCGCAGAATATTCCGATTGTTCCTGTTAAAGTTTTGACGACTTTAATTTTACCGAGGATATGGTGATTTTTGTAGGACGTACTAAAAGTGGTATGACAAAAGTCTCCATAATTCCTATGCTAAAATATATTATAAAGAGTTAAAAAAAAATCAAAATATTACTGATTGCAAATAACCGTGCGTAATTTAATTTTAACCTATTGTGATTAATTTTAAATTTAATTTTAACCCAGAATGCGTGTGACTATTTCTGTCATCAGGCGAAAATATTATTATGTACAAAGTTGGACATGATTTCGCAACTCCCTTCGAAATGTATCTACACCACCCAGCCACACGGGTTGTGGGTTAAATTTTTATCTTTTAATTGAAGAAAATAAATATCTATGAATAAATGTAACCGTAAGAGAATTAAAAAAGTACAACAAAGACCTTTACATTGTTGCGAGCACATGCATAACATTGAATTGGCAAAGTGAGATTTTTAGTGTGTCAACTCAGTTCGGTGGAATATTTTGTTTATCAGCGCTTCTCATTTGTCATATGTGACCGCTGGTACTAATATGAACCATGATTTAAGTCAAAGACATACATTCGTTGCGAAAGTTCTGACGAGATGGGGTAGCGCCCATCGAAACTGCGCAGTCAACTTTTAGCTGCAACAATAAAGGTCTCACTTTGCCTTTTTGTTAATTTTTGGTTCTGCTGAAGACTTCAGCACAACCTGTGGTCTTAAACCAAATTAAGTGGCAACAAATATGTGTTTTATTTTTTAAATAGTGCCTTTTTGCCAACCAAATGTTTTTTAGTATTTTCTAGCGGCTGGACCACACAGAAAAATAGTCTTCCTAAATTTGAGTAAATTCCATACTCTTATTTAAATCAGGAAATGTTCTCTAGTTTAGTTAATATTTCCTTATGAGTAGGAAAATTAATAAAGTATTAGCACAATTTCCTTACTTCAATGTAATAAATTTACTTAAAAATATTTCCTTAGACAATTCTTACAATTGAGATAATTCATACTTGTGCGGAAGAAAATTTCCCAGGTTTAAAGAAAGGAGACATTTTTTATATCGAAGAAAATCAATTAGGAAATTTTAACTTAATAATGTGTTTATTTCTTCAAATTAAGTCACTTGTGTGTACTTTAATTTATGTGAAGTTCTTAGTACATTCAGTGTGTTTAGAGAATACTTGAATAGTGGGTAAGAAGAAATTATCTAAATACTTTAAAGGCGCCTCCCTAGCCTTCACATCAATCATGGAGTTATGGCTCAACTCTCTATGCCAGAAGTATCTTGAAACTTTTGAGAATTATTTCATGTTGTTAGTTTTAGTAAAAGTTTACTTGGTTTAAGGAAAAACATTATAGGATATATAGTCTTATTGTATAGGATACGAAATAAGTACAGAATCAACAAAATGTTCTTCAGTTTGAGTAAAAATTTACTTGGTTTGAAGAAAATTGAACTAGAAACAAGTTCAAAGCTTGACTGACTTTCAAAGAAAAGTTTGTACTCAATATGATGAAATATTACTTTAGCGCTGTACAATGTAGAAGTGAAATTAGCAACATTTGCTTACTCATTACTACCTGAAATTTAACGTTTTAATGGGCATTATAGGATAGTTTAGTAAAAAAAAATAAAAATATATCCCTTAAAAATTGTGTTGATTTTATGAATCAGTATTCATAATTCCACACAAGTATTAGATCTAAAAGTCTCGGCCATGGATTTTAGGTTTGATTTGTTTGGGATAAAAACTCTCCTCATAAATTAATCTACTTGATTCGAGATACAATTATTTGAATTAAATTATCCACTTTGGATGGCGATAAAAAATTAAACATTTTAATCTGTTCATATTGGAGAATGTGAATTTATTTATTTCATCCACTGTATTGTGTGGTTATTGTTTGCGGAAAAATTATTTACAATTTCTAACATGTGGGCTCAATAGAAATCAAATTAAAATTCAGCTTTTCATTTAATGCCAAACATCTCTAATTTGGCTATGAAATTACCTAAGTTTGAATATAAAGGGTGATTTTTTAAGAGCTTGATAACTTTTTTTTAAAAAAAAACGCATAAAATTTGCAAAATCTCATCGGTTCTTTATTTGAAACGTTAGATTGGTCCATGACATTTACTTTTTGAAGATAATTTCATTTAAATGTTGACCGCGGCTGCGTCTTAGGTGGTCCATTCGGAAAGTCCAATTTTGGGCAACTTTTTCGAGCATTTCGGCCGGAATAGCCCGAATTTCTTCGGAAATGTTGTCTTCCAAAGCTGGAATAGTTGCTGGCTTATTTCTGTAGACTTTAGACTTGACGTAGCCCCACAAAAAATAGTCTAAAGGCGTCAAATCGCATGATCTTGGTGGCCAACTTACCGGTCCATTTCTTGAGATGAATTGTTCTCCGAAGTTTTCCCTCAAAATGGCCATAGAATCGCGAGCTGTGTGGCATGTAGCGCCATCTTGTTGAAACCACATGTCAACCAAGTTCAGTTCTTCCATTTTGGGCAAAAAAAAGTTGGATATCATCTCACGGTAGCGCTCACCATTCACAGTTACGTTACGATTCGCATCATCTTTGAAGAAGTACGGTCCAATGATGCCACCAGCCCATAAACCGCACCAAACTGTGACTTTTTCTGGATGCATTGGTAGCTCTTGCAATGCTTCTGGCTGATATTCACTCCAAAATCGACAATTCTGCCTATTTACGTACCCATTGAGCCAAAAATGAGCTTCGTCGCTGAACACAATTTCTTTCTTTCTGAACTTTCTTAACAGAGCACGCATTTTGATAATAAAATTCAATGATTTGCAAGCGTTGCTCGTTAGTAAGTCTATTCATGATGAAATGTCAAAGCATACTGAGCATCTTTCTCTTTGACACCATGTCTGAAATCCAACGTGATCTGTCAAATACTAATGCATGAAAATCCTAACCTCAAAAAAATCACTCTTTATATTATTTAACTAAAATCGGGTTGCTATTATATCATAACTGCTGAATGGAGAAATGTGTTGAGCTCAGAGCTAAAAATTTACAATTTTTTTTGAATTGAAACAATTGTTAAAAAGTGGAACAAAATGAATCGAAGGTTCTGACAGCGGATTCTGATAGAGGGTGTCACATATAGACGTTTATAAATAAAATGATAATCATATATAATTTCTTCTATAATTAACCAAACTGCCAATTATATTTTATTTCGAAATATATTATATCTACAGCTTTCTTTTGTTCGGTTAGTTGTAGTGAAATAAGGCGTAGAATAATTTTTCCATTCACACCTCTCCCCTAAAATTCAGTTTTGTGGGATAATTGAGCAATAATTCGGTAAAAGTACGAAATGAACCATAAAATGAATTTTAAGTTTTTACGTATTTCTACCATTTAACTTTGGAGTTTTGATGTATTCAAGACTTGTAGTAGAATTTTATTGCAAATATTTTTGTGTATTACACTTTTGCAAAAAATGCACCAAAAAGACCCCTGTATTGAGCAGCTAGAGGGTTAATATGTTCTTCGTAGTGTTTTAGGTAATTTTTCTGAACACATCCTATACTTCCGTAGGAAGCGCATATTAAACGCATCTCACAATCCAAATGTGCATTTTCCCGCTTTTGAGAAAGTTATTTTAAACAACTTCCAAAAAGTCGATAATATCCCAGCAAAAAAATGGAAGTACTTCCATAGGAAGCGCATTGTAGTAGCACTTTCACAAGTGAATGGGAACGACTTTTTAGTATGGGGTCACAGAGCTAAGGTGTCCGCTTTGCACCCAGAAGGTATCGAGTTCGAATCGTGGCTCGGGAAAAAACTTTGTTTTTTTTATTATTTTTATAATTAACCAAAGTTTAATTTTGTATAATTTTAATTTGGTTGCAAATCTTTAAAATAACTTTTAAGTCTTTCGAAATAAAGGACATCCCTCCTATGACAACTCCATGTTAAATTCATTGGTGAAGATTCCAATTTTCATTGCTTCCAAATCACAATCTTTTTCATTTCTTAGGTGCTCTCTTTTTTACCCCCTCTATTAGAATCCGTTCTCAGAACGTTTTTATTATATTTTGCTTTCCACAGTCTTATCTATTGTGAATTAAATGTTAATTGTTTTTTGAATAGAATTGCATTTTCATTGAATTCCAAATAATCTGTTGTCACCTAGAGACTTTTATTTTGTCTAAAGGATCTTCGGAGGTATATTTTAATCTGTAAACAAATACTGATTATTCTGGCACCCTTTTACTTTGCCCAGCGTCCATTTATTGCCTTAATCCTATGCTGTTCAGTTTTAGTTATGTTTGAATGCAAATTAAATTGATACAAAGTAAGAATAGTCCCCGTGCCTTCCTGTTGACAACCAACAAAAAACCGGTTCTTGAAATACTTAATCCCCTCACATTAGGTTCATATACTTTTTCTTCCCTGGCACTATGGTGGTTACTCAAAACTCTGGTAATTTATCATCCGACCAAACAAGAACCAGACCAGCGCAAACTTTAAACTGACACCCCACTGTGCTCTCGCAGAGACTGTGCAGTTGGGGTACAACGAAGAGAGCAGGGATCTTTTTGTGGCTGTGTTTTTTCCCACTGCGTACTGCTGCTATCGGTTTGCGGCCGGCCGGTAATGTTTATGATGCGGTTAAACGTTGAACAATTCCAGTGATATTTTTCTGTTATTTGTTCAAAATTTAAGTGAATTTAAAGTGTTATTTAAGTGGACGATATTTATTGAGTTTGGGTTTCATTTTTTTGTACAACAATTTGCGCTCCACGCCACGTTTTCGCATGTCATTTAGAGTGTAATTGTTTACGGACAAGTTTTGTTAAGTTTTCCCATTCGTTGCAGTTTTTTATTTCGGGTGTGCTTCAGTCTGTGGAAAGTTGCAGTTAAGTTTTCGTTTCGGTATCAAATTAATTTCTTATGATTTTTTAATGTCATCTCGGAAACGAAATGATTCCACCAAAACTTTACAAGTTTTCAATAGTTTTGTGGAAATGTTTGACAACGTTAAGTGATACTTTTTGCAGATCCTTTTTATTTTTTTCTTTTGGCTTCCTTTGGAAATTTCAATTAATGTTGATTGGGGTTTCCATGAACGAACTCCCAGCTAAGGCAATGCAGATGAAATACATTTTAAGTCAGTGTTGACTGGAGGATTTTCCGTTTTTAACACAGGACAGTTTGAGAGCCACAAAGGGTTGGTGCCTCCCTAAGTGGGCACATTCCTTTCCTTCCCTTTCCCCATTCGTTATTAAATAAATTGCCTTTTTTATGAATATCTGCTTTTGGTTGGGCCTTTTTTTCGTTTCGCTCTGAATCCATGAATTTTTAATTTGTATAATTAAAATATAATCGCTTTTATTATCCACATAATCAATCACATAAATTAAAAATATTTACAAACCCTTTAACCCCCACGTAAGGAGGGGGGAAAGAAAAGTGGCAAAGAAAACAACACGTGCTCCAAATGTCGCAGCACCTGCACTTCACTTCAGCTCACCCACTGCTGGAGTGTAGTTCATGTTGGTTTGGCGGGCGCCAATTTGTAGACCAAACAAAAGGTCTTCCAGCTGTTTGCCTTTAAATGAAACTAATCATAAAAATCAAGTTAAAACAAACACAACAACCCAACCCGCCCATAAATAAATTACATTGCCCAAGGAGAAGGAACGAAGCCGTAGCCGAAGCAGGCAACACAAACTGGCAGAAAATCTAAAATTTATGACGCCATAAAAACAAAAAGGATAAACATCTTTCATACGCCAACACCGTGCCCCGCTTTTCGGTTGCCAGGATTAACAAAAAAAACAACGCAAAATCAAAGGAGAAGGTCCTCTTTCGTAGCTGGGGTTCGATATCACAAAAACATTCGAATTTTTTTTATTATTATAAATTTTTAATAATTCCATGTCTGGTGTCGTACGACGTACGTTCTACGAAAGAGAGAGAGTAATGCTCGCAGGCAGTGAAACAAACAACAAACAATGCCACTCATGTCCTGCACAGTAGAGCGAGATATCTGTCATTTTACACCGAGATAAGGCAACGCGATACTGTCTGTGTTCACATATGCGTAAATGTTCACAGACAATTCTGGGGCCATTTATAGGTTGTGTCAGCAACCGAAAGGTCTGCTGTCCCACTCTCTTATTCAAAGTGTCCAATTTGCGGCCACAGACTGCCAATTACCATTTTTAGGATTTTAAATGAAAACAGACATGATATCTTAAATCTTGAAATATGAAAGGAATGTGCAACAGATTATTTACATGAGTGCTGAGGTCCCCATATCGATGCCATGGGGTCTAGTTGAGGTCAACGGGAATCCACATGCGATAAAAGGCTGGTTGGTGGCTACGCAATAAAGAGTTTTGCGTATCTAATATAAAAACAATAAGTCAAAAATGGCGCCCCACTTGTTATAATTGTCTGCAAGACAATTGTTGTCGAGTTTGTCTATCTTATTTTAAAATATAAAATGGAGCCCCAAAATTGATGCCTATGGAGTCTATCGGTTGTGGTCGAACACCAATATATGATAATACTACCTATCTACGCCTATCAAATAATATACAACGAGTTAAATTGGCTTGCAACGCGGCACAATTATAGAAATAGGCTAATATAGGGTGTTTTTTATTGAGGTATAGAACTTCGAATTGAAATAAAACACAAGAAAATCGTTTTAATGTCCATCAATTTGGCTTTATTGGAAGGATAATTTTATGCCATTAATGTATAAATATATTTTCGGGCATGTGGCCGCCGCGGCTGGCTCGAATATAGCCAATTCTACAGGTCCAATTTTCAACCACTTTCTCCAATTGCTGTGCACGGTGGCGAATCGATTCATTCGGCTCCTCTTCAACACTTTGCTCTACAGCGGCAATTGTTTCTTCGGTGCGCACTGTTCGACGTCTCTGCGGATGCGTATTATCACATAGAGTAAACGTAGTGCGAAAACGATCCATGGTTAACCGAATTAATTGCTCTGATGGACGATTATGTCGACCATAAAATGGTGAACTTCGCGAACTGAACCATTACTTTCGAAATAAATTTGCACGATTTGCAAGCGTTGTTCTTTTGTCAATCTGTTCATGATGAAATGGCAAACCAAACTAAATATTAATCACTTGACAGCTGACAAAATGGCCGCCAGTTAAAAAAGTGATGCCAACTTAAAGTTCTATACCCCAATAAAAAACACCCTTTATTATCAAAGTTTAAAATATTTAATTTTCAACACACAGCAGAATATAGAAAACATGATGGAGATCTTGTAACATTTTTAATTGTAATTATTTACATACATTCCGTATTAATTTAAATAAAAATTCTTTTATAAGTTATTTTTAATTTCAAACCAAGTTTGTAGATAACAACCAACAGTTGATGATATCAAAGTCCGCTAATATACTGTGATATTGGAATTGAATTTGCAAATTAAAAAAACTGGAATTCAGAAATGTAAATTGATATTGAGAATATATAATTTGATATTGATAAATAAATAATTGAAAATGAAAAGAAAAAATAATTTCAATTTAAATTTCTGAATATCAATTTGATTATTCAATTTTAATTTTCTCAACTTCAGTTTTCATTTCTTAATTTCAATTTGCATTTTCTTAATTTCAATTTGCATTTTCTCATTTTCATTTTGTTATTTTCACAATTTCAATTTTTAATTTCTGAATTTCAATTTTCATTTTCTCAATTTCAATTTGCATTTTCTCATTTTCAATTTGTAGTTTCTCAACTTCTATTTCCAATTCTGAATTTCAATTTGCATTTTCTCAATTTCAAATTTCATTGCACAATTTCAAATTTTATTTTCTCAACTTCTATTTACAGTTCTGAATTTCAACTTATATTTTATCAATTTCAACTGGAAATTGTGTAGAAACATATAGAATTGATACTTATTTAGTAAGTATTTCAAATCGATCAATTTAAATATAATGAAAAGGCTGCCCAGACGTCTTGGCAGCATCAAATAACAGATACTAAATAAAAATGGCGCCCAACGTAGAAAAAAGAAATCAGGTTATTTAAGGCGCAGAAAAGAGGCGTTTCTAAAATGTTAACGAAAAAAGTTGTTATATTAAATTAAAATCCAGCGAATAAACATTTATTTGAACTGCTGAAAAGTTTAGTTAAAATTAGAAAAAAAATACAAAAATGGTATTTAATTGAAATATATCAAAAAATGCCTCGTTAAAAACACATCATTTCACAAATAGACAATTAGTTGGAATTGTTATTATTCTGACGACATGCACATCTTCGCCTTAACTTCAATTTAAAGTTCGTTCTCCGTATATCCAGTGTGGTGCCGGTTTAAAAATTGCTGCGACCAACATTTATTATTTTTTTTTTTTAATTTTGAACATTGACAGGCAAATATTTTCAGAAGAGAATAATAAATCGAGATATTGACTAAAATATTTGCCAGTCATTTTTCAAAATTAAAAAAATAATAAATGTTGGTCGCAGCAATTTTTAAACAATATAGCAATTTTAGTCATAATAGTCTGAAAATGAAAAAATATTTACAAACAAATTTATCACATAATTTTTAAATATTTTTTTTTATTTAATACTTCAATTTCTTCACATATTGTTTTATCTGTACACTAAATCATATTAGAAAATACAAAGCGAGGGTACAACAACCTTGTTTGTCTGAGGGCCTATCAATGTTGTTCTTTCTGTAAGTTATAGAATTGCCACGAGCTAATAAAAATAATAATTTTTTATTTACATATCAAAATTGCTACTGATATTTTATTTATATATGGTATGTTTATATCTTTCCTTTGTTCGGTGACTTATAGTGAAATTTGACGCAGAATCACCCCCCTAAAATTCACTATTGTATTCAGTTTAGCACCAATTCGGAAAAAGTGTGAAATTAACTTTAAAATTAATTTTAAATTTTGTCTTATTTCTGGCATTTATGTTAGGTTTGAATTCTGGTGTATTAAGAGACTTATAGTAGAATTGTATGGCTATTTTGTATATAACATTTAGACCCGTCAGACCCCCTTTCTTAGAGTTCTTTATACTTTTGCTTAAATGGGACCAAAAAGACCCTTATATTGAGCAGTTACAGGATTAAAGTGTTCCACAAAAATGTTCCTCCTTTTAAGTAATATTACTAAACACATCCTATGCTTAAAATATAAGGATTACAAGGTTTCCTCTACCGATTCATCATAAGCATGTGCAATATTGGAAATATGCCGTTACACGTATATTATTTTTTACACCCTCTATCATAATCCGTTATTAAAACCTTATTATTTGCAAAAATGTTGCATCAGCAAAATTAATTTCATTAACAGTGTTTCAAGAATTGATGGACAAACAGACTGACGGACATTGCTAAATGGACTCAGAAATTTATTCTAAGTCGATCTGTACTGTACTAAAGGATGGGACTATGTCGATTCCTTTTGGGTGTTACAAACAAATGCACAAAGATATACAGTAGACGCTAGAAAATAGAACCGCCTTGTTTTTGAGACAATTCTAATTTCTGGACGCTTTTTGTCAAATAAAAATTGATTAAATTTACTTCCAAAAACTAAAATAAAACACTTTTAATTTTTTTAATTCAATTTTATTTGATAAAAACAAGAAAAACCGTTTAAATTAAAAATATGAATATAAAAAACTACTGTTAACATAACATAACAATTCAGTCCAATTGCATCACATAATACATAAAATAGAAATAAATATGTATTAAAAAATAATAAAGTTAAAAGTTATTGGAGGTATTGACTGCACAATGGCCCAATTTACAACCAATCTTTGTTTGATCAGTTATATTTGTTTATATTTTTGGTTTTATCTATCACTAGCTGAACCCCGCCCGCTTCGCCAGGCAAAAACACAAATTGTAAAATTAAAATCAGGTTTCATATTGATCTTATCATATTGATATTATCGTGGTCAGTAATATATACGTTCCAATTTTCAGCCTTCTAGCTAAAAGACACTTTTGCCACGCCCCAACTACCCACCAAACGAAAATTCAAACTCCAGCATCATATTTATCTTTCTTGTGGTCAGTAATATATACGTTCCAATTTTCAGCCTTCTGGCTCAAAAAAACACTATTGCCACACACATAAAATGAAAATCCAAATTTCGGCATCATATTTATCATTCTCGTGGTCAGTAATATTTATGTACCAATTTTACATCCTATGTCCTTCCTTGGGCCAACACGAATTCATCAAGCCCAAAATCGCGAAAATCAGACGATCCGTTATAAAGTTTTGCGTGTTCACACGGACGGCATTCTCTTTTATAAATATAGATTACGGCGAGACAAAATATTGCTTATGTGCTTAGTGGAAAACAATTCACTGTCATTGCACAATTTTATTAAATTATTTACGCTTATAATGGCTGTATTATTAGAGACAACTGGTGAGACTTCAACAACATAATCTTCGCTGCTCGGAAAAATCGCTCGAAAATTAGAATTTTAACCTCGAATTTCAGAGCGTTTAAATTATTGCAAACACTGATTCTAATTTCTGGACGGTCGAATTACTGAAAGCTCTAATTTGTGAGCGTCTACTGTAATACCATATTGGAGGGTATAATAAATAAAAATAGCGCCAAACGTGGTACAGTGGTGAAATAACTTTACACAAACGAAATTATTCGCAATATTCTTAAAGATTCTTTCTCAATCATAACACAATTTAGAAATATTTTTAGCCAAAGCTCAGCATTTTCAAGCTGAAAGTTGATTGATTGGTTTAAATGGCCATCACACTTCTCGGAAGGGTCTGTAATAAGGATAAGGATATTTGATGAGATCTCCACTATCAATTTTCGATATCTCGTCAATGTTGTGTATTAATTGCCTCCCGAATGCCTGTGCCTAGAGTTTATTAGAGCTAGACAGTCGGTTAAGAAATGCTCGCCTGTCTTATATTTCTCTCCGTTGTCTGATCACATCAGTGATGGTTGAATTGTAGCTTCATTCGTCGCACATGGTTTACAATTGGCCAATGGTCCGTCAACACTGCAATCACTCTTGATACATTTCATCTAGTGTGGCGCTATGTTCCTTATAGGAACCAGAGGAATTCATATATTTTGGTTGAGAAGGGACTTGAGATTTTTGGGAAGGTTTGCCTGATGTTTTCACAAGTGTCTACGTTTTTCCTCTTGAAATTATCTAGGTAGTTAATGAAGTTACCAATACTTTTAACAGAATCTATCGGTGTTGTGACCTACTCCTTAAAGACGCTACTTAAAGTAGATCAAACCTTGCTCGTTCGTTCGGGGATCCATATGGGAGTGGCTTCAGGCAGACAACTCAGTCTGGACAGCTCCAAAAAGTACCTTCCTAATAGAGAAGATGCTATGTGGTTTGATATTAGAGAAAAACCTGGCGAGGTCTTCAAAGATTCCTATGCGATCCGTTATGTCTGTAAGTTTGTTAAATGCTACTTTGATTGGGAGGACCTCCGCCTAAAAGCCACTGCAGCTGTCGCCAATGAAGAGACTGGAACCAAATCCACAATCCATACCTGTGTACACTAGAGCGTACCAGGTTACAAGTAAAAAAAAAAAAGTTCGCCGTACACCTTCGAATATGAAGTATTATTGAAAGGTAGTTTCAAAAAAAATTTTTTTATTTTTTTATGCCGAACGTAGGGGTCGCGCTTTTACATTTTTTTATATAACTTCTGCATTTATAAACGGATTTTAAAGTGTGATACATCGATGTTTTTGTCCGATTTTTTTGTCTTTGAAGTCATTGAGCTCAAACATGATTCATGATTTTATGCGAGCTTTAATTTTCTGATATTAGAGTGGTACATTAGGGTAGTAGCAACTGAGAAATGATGGGTAAGTACCAGAAGGGGGTGCTTGAGCTCAATGACTTCAAAGACAAAAAAATCGGCCTCGTCGAGACAAAAACATCGATGTATCACACTTTAAAATCCGTTTATAAATACAAGTTATATAGAAAAATGTAAAAGCGCGACCCCTACGTTCGGCATAAAAAAATAAAAATTTTTTTTTTGAAACTACCTTTCAATAATACTTCATATTCGAAGGTGTACGGCGAACTTTTTTTTTGAGGTACGCCCTAGTGTACACCTCATAGTCTCATATCCTGTTGTACTCCTTCCTTGTAGGGAATTTGACTTCGAATGACTTCTCGAACTTCATCTTAGGAGTGCAGTAGTCGGATGGGTAGTTTCTCTTCTCAACTAGAGGTGATTGAAACAGAAATCGTTTTTCTTAGATAAGCGTAGAATAGATAGAATGTACTTCAGTGGCATTTTAATCTATTGTCTGTTCATCCATCTCCGGCAAAACTAAAAGGGGAATATTTTTTCGAAACTATCTATGGTTCAACACCAGTTTAAAGATCTAGCAGTATTTGATATTATTATATTTGTCAGTCGAGTGAGAGTTTTAATATTGAACTGCTAACATATCCGGACCCGGAGATTCGTTCCCAAATTGGCCTTGTTTTCATTTGCTGACATAGCCACTTTCTCAGTTTTGCTTTCGATTTTTGTAAAATTTTCAATTGTCTGATTCATATACAATCTGTTTGATTAACATCGACAAGAGCTTTATACAAGAAATGGCCAGATCGACAGATATTTCCCCAATCTGAAGTAATTTTGGGGATATTGGATACAAAACTTGACAAAAGAAAGTACTTATATTGGATATCATTCTGCTCATGAGGATATTGATCACTGATGTAATCCAAAATTCACTCTACAAATACATACATAGAAAAATATAGAGTTTTTAATAAAAATTCGCGGATTTTCTTTGAAATTCATCTTAAATTTCTTTTTCAATATATCTGACTATTGATCGGATGACGTGACGTTGCTGTTGCTTATGTTCATGTCATGCCACGATTCTTGCAACTGCTGCCTCATTTGTATGGAATGAACGGTATGCCTGTCAAGTCATTGTGACTTAAGTTAAGTTGATGGGTATGTGCACGAGATTGGTGGCAACTAAAAACTAACAATAGTTTTTCGATGACATACGCAGACGAGAACGCCACATACGCACCCGAGCACAAAGAAACCGATATCAATTGAAAGGAATGGAGTAGAGTGAGAGAGATAGAAAAAATCGAAATGAAACGAATAAATGCGTGTTAACAAGAAAAACTTCAAAAGGCTAGACAAAAGAAAGAGGAACAAGCCTCAACAATGAGTTGACGTTGGCGGAGTGAAGACAGCTGTTCGTGCGTTCGTTCGTTCAGCTCATCATAATCCTTGAAAGTTGTTTATGCCGTTCGACGTGGATTGGGTTGGTTGTCGTTGTAGTTTTTCTGCCAGTTCTCGTGGTGGCCCCGTGTGTGATACTTGACTTTTAGTTCGGAAACAAAGCAGCGCACCAAATCCCCTCAGCTCTGATAAATATTTGTCACAACTTTTGCAGCAGCAACACCAAAAAACAACCACAGGCACAGCATAACACATTTCCTGGCTGGAACGTCGTCACATAGAAAAGCAATTTCTTGTTGGGCACCCTCTCCTGCTGCTGCTCTACACATATGTGATGAGCTATGTCCTTGTTGTGGTACGTGGTGGTACGTATCCACCACTCCGGCTCTGTCATATCCTGGCAAACAATGTAAGTGATGAGATTTTATCATCATCAGTCGTGGGTAGAGAGCGAGAGAGAGAGGACGAGAGCAGAGAGTAGGAAAAATCATTTTTGGCATATTTTAAGCCGCATTTAATATGCGCATTTTCTTTTTTTGTCTGCTTCCTATCTTCGCCCCTTTGTAGTTCTTTTCCTCTTCATATTATTGCATTTATAATGAAGTTTTGTTTTAGCTTCGGCTTGTTTGTCTGCCAGCATCAGCATCAGGACCAGGCGCGTCCACCGTTACTGCTAACACACAAAACCAGCGGCAGGATCACAGACAGCATTCGACTATAGCCCTGATGATGACGATGATAGTCGTTTGCTGCTGCATGTCCTTGCTCCTGTATGCGTTACTACACGCTGGCTACTATGTTGCATAAATCTCTCATATCTGACTGCACTTTTTTTGATGATGGTTTTATGGTTTGTTAGATGAAGGGATTATTTTGGTGTCTGTCCCGAAATATTTTTCTATCACATGCCCGCACAAGCACAAGCGTTGTCGATGTTTCAAGGAGGTTCGTCCCTTCGTCGACTTTGGCGTTGTCTCGCCAACATTCGTTATATGTTTTGGTCTGGCCGGCCGGTCGGTCGAGCACATGCCATAAATCAAATTTAATTCATTCTAATTGTGTGATTAAATGATTTATGTGAGGAAGGCTCCTCGCACGATTACACCAAATCGAGCAGAGGCTGGCTTGTTGCATGGGGCAAGGTGAAAAATGAGGTTCGCTTGGAGCAGGTCAGGTTCATGGTTTAAAGCCTCAAGCAGGGTTAGTGCTATAAACTATTAAAGAGTTGTTGTTAATTTAGCGGAGGATGGCATTCCGATACAAAATAAAATTGAGAAGAGAGTTTGCCACCAACGGAAATTTGTGGACAAGCCGTAGAGTGGAAGCCGCAAGGCAGCAGGCGACGAGGAAACCCAGAACAAATATGGCGACGAACTATTGAGGAAGACATGAAACGAATGGGATTTCAATCACACGACACAGACTAGAATGTAGAAACTACGTTAAGAACCTGTGCTCCACTGGTAGTGAAAGGAATTAAGAAGAGAAGCAGCGTTTAGAGTTTACGTCTTGTATCAAATTCGAATGAAATCCGTCTGGATTCAAATGGAATTCACTATCCTAACGTCACTTATCATCAACATCGCTCTTCTCATTTGGAGTTGACAATACTCCCAGGTCAGTGATTCGCTTGTGAAATAATAATAATGAGACTGGGTCTTTGATATATAAGCAAATACTCTCTTCACTCGACAGCTTTCGGAAATGACCATTATATCCTGACCGAGTGCCAAAACCATCAACTACTTTTCGACTTCATCCGCGAATCAATAGATTGAATTGAAAGTCTGACCTGAAAGATCATCAATGAAAAAGATAGAAAAAGAGAGGAAGAACGAACTGAACATTATGGTAGTCCTGTCGGATGAGAACCCAACCATAGCAACACGTAGAGTGAGATCTCAGAGCAAGCTCGAAATAAATCGAGAGAAGTCGTTGTCGGCGACCAAAACGTTAAGTTTTGATGTGCTTTGGAGATAACCAAAGCAACAATCGCATTCTCTTCAAACAGATGGATGAAAGCGAGATAAGTTACTGACGGCGGCCAAAGAGATAGGTTTTGATATGAGTGCATCTCTCAAAGGCTTCAGAGATAGCCAGATCAACTATTACTAAATTGACGGATGGATGGTTATTACAACAGCATCATCAGGTCGTACACAGGTTCCTACGAAAGCTATATTGTTCATCATTAAGTAGGCCAAATTGATGGATGGATGAACTCTAAGGTTTTGACAAGAGCACCATTAGGTCGTCCGTAGATCGATTCTTTCTATCATAATACTGATAACCGAAATCGAGAGAAGTCCTGCTGGAGCCAAGGCGATAAGTTTTAACATGAATGCGCCTCTCTCAAAGGCGTCGGAGATAGCCAGAGTAACGATCTTGCTCTCACCTAACTGACGTATGGATTGACATCAACATTATGACTAGGGCATCATCAGCATAGGGCACCGTACATAGGTTCCTACGGAAGCTATATTGTCCATCACTAAGTAGGCCATTGATCTGATGTATCTCTCAAGGTTTTGATACTCTCAAAAAAATGATGTATGGATAGACTCCAAGTTTATGATAAGAGCGTTATTAAGTCGTCCATACATCGATTCTTCCTATAATCAAACTCATAGATGAAATCGAGAGAAGTTACTGCCGGCGGCCAAAGTGATACGTATTGATATGAGTGCGCCTCTCACAAAGGCGTCGGAGATAGCCAGAGTAACAATCTTATTCTAACCAAACTGACGGATGGATGGCTCGTCCAATGCTATAAATTTTGATATGAGTGCGCCTCTATTAAAGGCTTCAGAGATAGTTCTTATTCTCTTCAAACTGACGGATGAATTGAGTCTAAGGCTATGGCAAGAACATATCGATTCCTATGGAAGCTTTACTGTCGATCATTATCTGATCTGCAGATACCTCACAAGGTAGCGATTAACCACAATCTTCTTAAACTTAAAGAGAGCACAACAAATCGAAATAAGGGAGGTATTTCGCAGGATTATTAGGGATGAGTTGAACCTCCATAAACTTGCAATGCTCTAGCCAGAACCCATGCTAGCATTTACATAGGATACGTTCACTCTCGTCTACTGACAATAAAAAGGACAGAAGCTCTAAAACAATATTGGTCTTATAATACTTTTCAAAATCTATCCCTTGCAGACGAAAAAAATTTTTCACCGGACGCAAAGAAAAAAATCGTTAACCACAAACAAAAAGTTATATAAAAGAAATTTATTTAGTGTTTTCGTTTGTCGCAAACGATTTATGCTTATCTCAAACCCTACCAAACGTTTATGACAAACGGTTAGTGTGCTTGCCGCAAAGGCTTTATGTTTCACAAAAAACTCTGTAAAACGTTTGTTGCAAACGGTTTTTTTGTTTGTCACAAGTGATGTGTGCTTATCCCAAGTAAACGGAATGGGATGACAAACTTAGTATACCCCACAAAATATCGAGTTGTCAATTGAAGTGTATAGTCATAACTATTCTCTTTGCGTGAAAGTTCTAAACGCTCCTCATTTGTTACATGCCATTATATTCAATATTTGGTGATCATTTTGAAAACTATTTATATAACAGATATCTGGGGATTTATTTGATTTTGAAAGTTTTTCTCTTCTCACCCCATGCTCATAAATAACTAATTCTAATGACAATGCCACAAAATGACTTATTTTTTACGACACCATTTGAGAATAATATTCATTTAAACTAAATAATAAAGTATCCTTGACACAACTCGATGGTGGTGGTGCTGTTGCATTCCTACGTGATATTCCATTGAGGGGAAGGGGGAGAGATACGAACATAAAGAATTAACATTGCAAATAAATTGTGCCACCAAATCACCAACAAATAATATTCTCCCGACAATTTGTTCTTAAATTCAGATAAGATGCGTGTCATTGCTTTCTTTCAATGGCGGAATTCGAAATAAATCGAAACGCATAACCTACGACGACGACGACTTGTTGTTAACGACCAACAAACAAAGTGTTTGTTTTACAATTTGCCATGAAATCCGATTCTAAATCACTTCTAATGCTATAAAACAAATCTGATCCTAATCCCAACTCATCCTGCTCGTCGTCCCTGAGTCATGTTTGCCAGCCGGAGGAGGTAAGTCCATTCGTCCGTCCACCATCCTTAGTCATGCAATTGACCACTACAAGGTTAATGATGCTGTTCATTTTACAGCTTTTTGACGTTCCCTCTTATTTTTTTGTGTTGCTGTTGCTCCTAAAATGCAATCAGACATAAAAATACCAGCAACAACATTAACAATAAACATTAAAAATCAACAACAGCAGTAACAGCAACGACGTCATGTGATTTCTTTACATCATCATCATCATCGTCGTCGTCGTCGTCGTCGTCGTGGTAGTCGTCATCATCTCCGTGATCCACATCGGACATAGGGCATTATTGGTCAAGTGCCTTTAAGTCACAGAAGAATTCTCTTCCACTCGTCCGTCCTTCCGTTCGTGCTTCCCAGCCTCCCCTACATACTCATCTTTCGCTCGCCTTTATCCCAAAATCGTAAAATGTCTGTATGGCTGTGTTTAGGTATTATGGATGTATGTATGTATTTGTAGTTGGTTTGTTTGTTTTCCTTTCGACATTTTTATTGTCATTTTTTTACGAGTACTAAACGTGTGGTAAGTGCTTTTCTCGTGACATTTATGTGACGTTTCTTCATACACTCTCTCATTCGTAGCGGGCACTCGAAGCTACGTTGCTTGAATACAAATACACGAAGTCCCCTTTTTCTGTGTCGGCATCGGTATGGGGCATTACACGCTATAGTTCGTATAGACGGAATATAGTTGAAGTAAATTAAATTTGTCTACAATTTGCTTTTGAGTCCTGTCGAACTTATTATGTTAAATTTTATCTCATAATAACAACATATTGACGCGAGCACTCTATGCAGAAGATCCACTGATGATTTATCCCCACACAGCATACGAACTATGAATAGTTGAGGGTGGTTCTCAAAATTTCCTTCTTAGAAAGACTGAAACTTGATCAAAATAGCCGGATATCGAATGTATTACATTCAAAAACAACTAAAGATTCAACAAAGTTTCATAGTTCGGAAAGTTTAAGGACTAACTTAATTAACTTAATTATTCCTAAATAGAAGGATTACACTGTGCTACAAAAAGGAATAAAGTAGAAAACTCTGGGAAATGATATTATTTTTCCGGTGGATATTGTCGAGTAGAACAAGAATCTGAATCTGGGAAATGATATTATTTTTCCGGTGGATATTGTCGAGTAGAACAAGAATCTGTATTTGAAATTTTCTAGACACGCCCCAAAAACTTGAGTTACTGGAAAAAACTGGTTTTGATACCTTTCCACACTTCCAAAACTGTAACTTGTCAAGCGATTTTCACTTTCTCGCCGGATTTGAATGCTGAAGCTTTCGATCGATATATAGAATATTTAAGAAAACTTAAGAAATCTTTGTGTATTCGTCCAGCAAAAAACAATTTTTAGCCATTTTTCAACTTTGGCAATGTTTTTGCGCATTATTTTGTTTGGTAACCGTACCAATTGTAAATTTATCTAAATACCTCATTTAGAAAGAAGTAAAACGCCGCTCTGTTTTAAAAAATCCCTTAGCTATTGACTGAGTTATTGAAGTTTTTATAATAGCACAATTTTGCCAAAATACAAGTTTCGGTCAGTCCAGTTGACATCTATCAGAATTTTACGAATTATTTTGTTTCGTAGCCATACCACCTGTGAATTTATTTAAATAACACATTATGTAGGGAGTAAAACCTCGCTTTGTTTTTAAAAATCCTTTAGTAATTGACTGAGTTATTGAAATTTTTATTAATACCAAATTTTGGCAAAAATAATAGTTTTGGTCATTCCAGTTGACATTTCTCATATTTTTAAGAATTATTTTGTTTGGTAACCGTACTGCTTGTGAAAATTTTTAAATAACACATCTAGTAAGGAGTAAAATGTTACATTGTTTTAAAAAATCCATTAGTAACTGACTGAGCTATTGGAGTTTTTATTAATATCAATTTTTGGCAAAAATACAAGTTTTGGTCATTCTAGTTGACATCTCTCATAATTTTCCACATTATTTTCTTTGGTAACCGTACCACTTGTGAATTTATTTAAAAACATATTAATTAAGGAGTAAAAGACCGCTTTGTTTTTAAAAATCTGTTAGTAATTGACTGAGTTATTACAGTTTTTATTAATACCGATTTTTTGCAAAAATACTAGTTTTGGTCACTCAATTTAGTTTTCTCATAATTTTATGAATTATTTTATTTGGTAACCCTGCCACTTGTATTATAATTTAAATAACACATGTATTAAGGAGTAAAATGATGCTTTGTTTTTAAAAATCTGTTAGTAATTGACTGAGTTATTGAAATTTTTATTATTACCAAAATTTTGCAAAATACAAGTTTTGATCTTTTCAATAAGCAAATCTCATAATTTTCTAAATTATTTTGTTTGGCATCCGCATAACTTGTGAATTTATTTAAATAACACATTAAGTAAGTAGTAAAATACCGCTTTGTTCTTAAAAATCCGTTAGCAATTGTCTGAGTTATTAAAGTTTAATTAATACCAAATTTTTGCAAAAATACAATTTTTTGTCATTCCAGTTGACATTTCTCATATTTTTAAGAATTATTTTGTTTGGTAACCGTACCACTTGTAAATTTATCTGAATAACAGATTTAACAGGGAGTAAAACACCGTTTTGTGTAAAAAAATCCATTAGTAATTGACTGAGTTATTGCAATTTTTATTAATAGCAAATTTTGGCAAAAATAATAGATTTGGTCATTCCAGTTGACATTTCTCATATTTTTAAGAATTATTTTGTTTGGTAATCGGACCTTTTAAATTTATTTAAATAACTTATTTAGTAATGGGTAAAAGGCCGCTTTGTTCTTAAAAATCTGTTAAAAATTGACCGAGTTATTGCAGTTTTATTAATACCAAATTTTGGCAAAAATACAAGTTTTGGTCATTCCAGTTCACATCTCTCATTATTTGACGAATCTAAGCCCTAAAATTCATCAGATATATAATAATGATGAAGAAATTACTTGATTTTCCAAAAACGAGTTCCCAAAGTGGGGAAAATGTGTTCATAAATTGGAGATTTCTTATTAAAATGGTCGTCATGTTTTTTTTTCTGGTAAAAATGTCAGACTTTTGAATGAACCCTTCGAAAACATGTCCCATATGTTTACTCACGTTTATTAGTTTAGGACTGGAGCATAAAATTTAGTTGGGTTTCCTCCGCAGAAGCATAATTTTTATGTTTCGATTTGTAACTGCACCTTTGTGCTGCACGTCTCCACGTCCGCCTGCCTTTTGCCTGGGCAGCTTTAATTTCTGTCAGAGCTTGTGTAAAAGCTATAAAATCTGGCTATGATTGTATGCCACAATATTTTAATTGATGTAATGGCTTGTAGTTTTTGGTGGCAGTGGCGGTGGCGATGGCGGCGGCTTCATTTGGGTAGTAATTTTTAATTTTACGTTATGGCAGCTCACTTTATACGGCGGTCATCATCCTGTGGTCATCATGGCCGCTGGCCACAGCAAATTATTTAGAGACATAAATTAGCAAATATAAATGCGGTCTGGGATTCGGTTTTATGCATAAATAATGCCACACTTTGTTGAATTAAATTCCGCCGCATTGCATTTGTCAAGTGCGTGTTTCGTTGAGTACGTGCTATAACTCCCAAATGTTGCGAGCGATAGCTTGAATAAGTCAGGCGAAATATTTCGCAAGAACTCTTTTCATTCCTTTTTATTAAATGTCTTTTTCATTTGCCATCTTTAATTTGAAAGAAAGTTTTCTATGGCCATAATTGAAAATAATAAAGAATAAAATAATATTTTTTTATCATATTGCCGACCAAAAACAAATGCTGTACATAAAAAGCTAACTTTCTGGGGCTGCGGCATCATCATCTTCATCACAACTTACGCAAATCGGCAACACTTTAACTATCCGCCAAAGTCAGTCATAACATTAGTTTTGTTGCACGTTCTGCGGTGCAAGCAGAAAACTGAAACAAGGAGCCCACGAATCACTAGAAACTACAGCAAGAAATGGTACTTCCCCTCTTTCCCCCTTTTCGACTTTTTACCTTTTTTCCCTTCATAGTGATTATTTCGTTAGCATGAAGGGGAGAAAACTTAATATTTCTTTGCTTCCAATGTTTTCTTCTCCTAAAGAACTGCCAGCAAAGTTGATTTGCTTTGGCTGCCGCTGCCGTTGCCCTGGTCGTGGCGGAAAGTTGTGGAAGTGGCACCAGCCGTAGTTCTTTTTGAGAAGCTTTTGGTTTAGGTGCTGCTCGGCGTTGGTTTTTGTTAGTTTTTTCGCTTTCTCGTGACTTATTTTCGTAAATAATCATTTGTTTCATTATAGTTGTTATACAATTGCAGTTATTGTTGGTAGTGACTGCTGGTCTGTTTTTCCAAGCAGTAGTGGCATGGCAGTGGCAACAACTTCTTGAGCAACTACTAAGCAGAAGATGTTGTTTACCATTTTTTTCTGTTGCTGCTGCTCGGTGTTACCTCATTTTGCTTCTTGGCTACAATCAAAATAACATGGAATCATGTGAAGTGGTGTATGAAAGAAATGGCAGTGGGTAGCACGTTAACTATGGACATGGTATAGCTGTAGCATATAGTCACGTAAGACGGACGCGGACCGTGGAGACTACAGTGGTTTTGGGGGAAATTGCACTGAAGTTATTTTTACAGGGTGGGTCATAATAAATTTTATATTAGAATGGGCAATACAAAAAATACTGAGATTTGTATTGGAATGACCAAAACTTGTATTTTGCAACAATTTTGTTTTAGCGAAAACTTCAAAAACTGAATCAATCTTTCAATTACTGACGGATTTTTTAAAACAAGGCGGCGTTTTACTCCTTTCTAAATGTAACTTTACAAGTGGTTTCCAAACAAAATAGATTTATAAATAAAATAAATTGTTTAAACAAATATGTTTGCTGGGCTGAAGCATACAGATTTCTTAAGTTTTCTTAAATAAACTATATATCGATTGAAAGCTCCAGGTTTCTTCTCTTCAAATCCGATGAGAAAGTGGATACTTTTCTACTTCAGTCTTTTTTGTAGCTTTTTTGTATTTTATAATATATGGTATATATGACATCTATTCTATATATGACACATCTCTTTACGAAAGTCGAAAATTTTATAGAGATTTCAAAATTAATTATTTTTTAAAAAATGTAACAATTGAGAAATTTATTTTATTTCATATCATCCCGCCAATCAATAATGGAGTACAAACAATAGGGATCATATTCACCATTGGGTTGGGCATGTAAAGTTATATCATCCACTACAAACATTTTATCCAAGAAGATATTGCGGCAATATCTGCCACTGATCAACCCAAAAAAAAAATAATTGGATAAATGTACTTCCAAAGGAAGCTCATTTTAGTCGTGTCGCGGTTATTATTATTAATTTTAATAAATAAGCAATCTTTAATTTTGTATAATATTATAAATAAATTTATTGTTCTACTAAAGTACTTCAAATATTTTAACTTTTTTAGTACTTCATAATATTAATAACATTAATAATTAATAATTACTTTGATTATAGATTAGTTATTTTGTTATGTTTCATATTGTCAATTCTACCTAAAAATTTGTTGCTTTAATTATTCACCTCCCTATGACACCACATGACAAATTCATTAGAGGAGAGCCCAATTTAACTACTACCTAATCACTAACATCTTTTTCACTTCTTTGGATGTTCTCTTTTTGCTGGGATCTGGAAGAAATTCATCGAAATTATATTTTGTTATATCTTCCTTTTGTTAACTTGGAGAAATATTGGCGATGTTGACAAAAAAAAAATTGATTTTGTTGTACTATTTCCTACGAATGATAGGAAAACAGTTGGAAATATCCAGAATAAGAACCAAAAATTAATACATAATTTAAACCGATTGTTTCCCACTGAGGATCTATTTTATAGATTTCACAGCAAATAATCTGTCTTATAATCGGCGTTTCAAGGAAAGATTAAGACAGTCTCACTTAGATATATTAGATATTACTGAAATACTTCTTGTAGATCCGCATAAATGGTAATTTTAAATATAAATAAAGACAATAAAAAAATCCATTTTAGTTGTTTTATTTTAAGGTATATATTTTCGTTCTCTTCCCAAAATAAGAACAGAAATAATGATGGAATAAGCTATTTGTATTAATTTCCTCCGATGTCCATCCAGATTGTAATTCGTAATTGGTTTATGTCCTATTATCATTTATGTTGTTATTATTGTTCTTATTCTACCACTTTATGTAATTATTAATTTTGATTGAATTAAAATATGAAAAATGGGGAATATTGCATTTTTTATTTGGCAATATCCCCTTTTTATCTTCCACGAGATATTTTGGCGATATCACCTATATTCTTGTGGATGAAAATATGGCAATATATAGCTTTAGAGTATCGCTCTGACCGCACAAACTTAGGGAACATTTTATTTTTTTTATTTGGCATAACCCCTTTTTATCTTCCACGTGATATTTTGGCGATACCTCCTAGATTTCCTGCAATATCGCCGATTTATATTCCAGAAGTATTAATTTCGTATAGCATTGGAGTTGCGCACAAACTTCTCCAATTGAGGTAACTTCAGCACTACGAATATAATTGTTGCTGCAATACGATTTCGAATCATTTTCGCATTAGTAATGCAGAGTAATGCGAAAAATGAGTACAATTTTTTAATAACTTAAAAAATTTTCCAAATTCCTAGACAACCTTTTTGACGTCAAAAAATGAAAACAAGCTTTTAAAGGATTTTCCTAGAGAGCCGATAGTAAATTTAAATAAAGTGTAAAAAAGTCTCACCCTAATGTAAAACTAAATTCCGAGAAAATCTTTTTGATGACAAAAAATCAAGTCAAGTTTAAACGGTTTTCCTAGAGAGTCGATAGTAAATTTTAAAAAAGTGTAAAAAGACTCAACCTAATGTAAAGGCAAAATCCGAGAAAACCTTTTTGACGCCAAAAAATCAAGGCATGTTTAAAGGATTTTCCTAGAGAGTCGATAGTACATTTTTAAAAAGTTTAAAACGAACTCACCCTAATGTAAAGCCAAAATCTGAGAAAACTTTTTGATGCCAAAAAAATCAAGTCAAGTTTAAACGGTTTTCCTAGAGAGTCGATAGTAAATTTTAAAAAAGTGTAAAAAGATTCACCCTAATGTAAAGCCAAAATCCGAGAAAACCTTTGTGATGTAAAAAATCAAGTGATGTTTAAACGATTTTCCTAGAGAGTCGATAGAAACTTTTAAAAAAAGTGTAAAAAGACTCACCCTAATGTAAAGCCAAAATCCGAGAAAACCTTTTTGATGCCAAAAAAATCAAGTCAAGTTTAAACGGTTTTCCTAGAGAGTCGATAGTAAATTTAAAAAAAAGTGTAAAAAGACTCACCCTAATGTAAAACCAAAATCCGAGACAACCTTTTTGACGCCAAAAAATCAAGTCAAGTTTAAACGGTTTTCCTAGAGAGTCGATAGTAAATTTTAAAAAAGTGTAAAAAAGACTCACCCTAATGCAAAGCCTATACCACTGTCAAATTCGCGCCTTGCTGCAGGATATAGAAGATTCACCCTGACCGAACTTAACACTCCCATTTTTTCCTTTTTTAACTCGACATTTGCTTTATGTAAGAGTACTACTCCTATCCAAACACACCAAAGTAACAACAACAACAACAGCAACAACACATAATTATTTTTATATAAACTTTTTGTAAATTTATTTCTCCGCACTATTTTGCTGCTACTCTTTGTGCTCGCTCTTCAACTGTAGTTGTTTGTTTAGATTTCACGAAGTTAAGAAAAATATGATTAAGGCAAGTTGTGAGCAAAAACAACATCAAGTCTTCGTGTGTTTTTTTCGTGGTTCGTTCCAACCAACTTTTTTCGCTGAGTGTTGTCAGAGGTTGTACAGAAAGAAACGTATGTTGTTGGATGCGCATGCAAGTAAACATAAGAGAGAGAGGGGTGATGACGGTGGGGAAGAGTGTAAGGCAGCGCGAACGAGGGAGGGCATCGTGTATGAATGGGAGAGTTTGTGTTTATAAAGGTTGTTATAACAGGATTAGCATAATAATACTATTTATTATAGGGATATTTCTAATGCCATACATACACACACAGACACACAAACACATATGCAAAGACAAAGCTGTAGTTGCATCTCGAAGGACTCGAAGGGTGTGTTTGTTGCAACTTGGCAAAAGTCTGCTGTCGTCTCTCGCATGTCCGTCCTTGTTGTTGTCTGCTTAACTGTCTTGTGTTGTTATGTCCTCGCTGTTGTCTTCCGGTTCGTCCTTACGCCAGGACGTTGTTTGTTCTTCGCTTTAGTATGCGGTGGCAAAGATGTTGTTGTTTCCATTTTCCACTAAACGGGAAACCAACAACCACCAGAAGAGAGAGGACAAGAACAACACGAAAAAACAAAAACAACTGACTGCATGTGTTAACATGCAGCTGCTATCTTTAGCATTAAATGCAAATAAATCGCTGAGTTTGCCAACGATTTAATGTTAAAGTTTAGCTTTCTTGCCACTCCCCCCACCAAACGCTGCTTGCTATCTCTTACATGGAAATTAAGAAATTCCTTGATTTTATTTTAAAGTTTTCTGAGCCAGGAAGAATGTGCTTGTTGCGGCAAAATTAAAAAACAACCTGCAAAAAAGTGCAACAACTTGAGGTGAAGCAGCGAAGAGGAGAGAAGAAAAAGCACAATTTTAATGCAAAACAAAAACCCAAAATTAAACCATAAGATATTGCAGGAGTATTTTGAACTTTGATAACCCCCCCCCCCCACCACACTCTTGAAATAATGAGCTGCAACTTCAGTACTTGTTCGTTCCTTAAAGTTGTTTGTCAAACAACCATAATGTGATCCTCCCCCTTTTGCTGTTCAACATTTCTCTAAAATGTCCATGGCGTTGTGTACCTTAAATTTCTGTATTTTATTTTACTTTCAACCAAATATTTGAAATTTCATATTCCCATAGGGGGTTGTTTCCCTGCTCTTTGTGCGGCGAACAGCTGCCATATGTCAGTGGCCTGACACAGACTCACTGCCTAAGAAGTTGACAGTTTATGATCGTAAATTAGAGGCTTATTTTTTTGAAATCAAATACTTTTTTGACAGCATTAATATAAATTATAAAAACACATTATCGTTTTTTTTAGCAAGATTACTCTTCCGCAAAATTCTGAAAATTGGTAACAGCAACCCCTAAACAGGGTTTGGAAATTTGGAAAATGTTTATAAGAAATTGGAATTAAAAAAATAGAATCATGATTTTATATGGTTCCTGTACTTGTATAGTCAACAATAGGTTGTAAAGTGTTCTCATAAATATGACGAAAATTCAACAAAACAGAAAGAATAATGTACAATTTATTAGAGTCGTAGACTTAGCATTCAAAAATAAAATAATCGAAATTCCCAATGTGGAGAAAATGTGTTCCAAAATTTGGGATTTTTTCCGTAAAACGATTGCCAATGATTCATTTGCGGCTTATATTTGTTTCGATGTTGCACCTAAAATTCGTAAAATTTTAAGATATGTGTACTACAGAGATAAAAATGTTTATTTTTGCAAAAATATTCTTTTAGTGAAAACGTTAATAACTCAGTCAATTATAAAAGGGATTTTGTAAAACAAAGCGGCGTTTTACTCCATAATAAACCTCCTTGTTAAACAAAATCACAAGTAGTACGATTACCATAGAAAATAATGTGTAAAAACATTGCCAATATGGAAACATGTTGATTTTTTAAGGTTTTTGCTGGACAAAAGCACACAGAGTTCTCATTTTTTACTTAATTTTTTATGATACGATTATTTTATGATACGGAACTAATCTAGAAGATATCGCCAAAATATCGCCTGGAAGATAAAAATAGGATATCACCATATTTTTTATCTTCCAGGCGATATTTTGGCGATATCACCTAGATTTGTTCCGGACCATAATTTGGCAATATCGTTGATTTATCATGCAAAAGTATTGCATTGGGATATCGCACTGGCCGCACAAACATATCAAACTGATTATGCCGCAATATTATTTTTCTTCTAGGCAATATGATTTCGAATCATTTTCATTATTATTACTTTTTCTTCTTGAGCGCCCGGATAGTCGAGTTGGTAGCGTGCGCGGCTATCAGCGTGGCTACAATGGTCTTAGTCACCCCGGCTCAATCCCTGGACCCAAAATTAGAATATAAATTTACTTTGTATTGTAATTCATAATAAATAAAATGAATAAATAAAAATATTTGTTTTCGAGACAATACGATTTCCAATCATTTTCGTTTTACTTTACTTCTTGGATATTGAAAGAAGCCCTCACCGTTTTTCTCTGAAAAGTTTACAAATCGTATCGAAATGAACGTATTAATTTTTGGTGCATTAAATTTTCGAGCAAGGCAATTTTTTCCCTAGTTTAAGATTTGTTACAGTCGCTCTCAAAATTCGGTGATTGGAATAATGAAAAAATAACTACAAAAACTAAATATTTTTATTGCATAATACAAACTGTTCTGATTTATTTATGATTATTATTTATCGGCAAAATCCTTAAAATCAGAGAACTTATTTTAATTATTTTTTTAAGTTAAAATAATCAGTGCTACCACCAGCAGGAAATGGTTTATAAATTTTCGAAGCCAAGTATATTCTTAAGTATGTATTAAAAATTCCGAAATTAAATCTTTATTTATTCCACTTCTGAACTAAAATCACTGGTCTTGTGGAAATGTTGAAAAAAACTGTCTTTAAGCTTAATGTTGGAATGTTTGTTTTGTCTTAAATTAATAGCAGTCACTCTGAATCCGGTTTTACAAATTAAGATATTATAGATTCCACTTCTGATCTGAAGAAAAATAGTGATGCAGCCGTGCAGTTACTTCCCTTTAAAGTGGATGTTTTTTAACGTTTATTCTTTCAGGTATTAATATCTTTATTATAGATCGCACTTCTGATCTGAAGAAATGCATTTATTTATGTGTATATGATAAAATAATCCCTTACCTTTAAGCTGGATGTTTTAATGTTTATTTTGTCCTTAATTAATAACAGTCACTCTATGTCTGTTTTTCACAAATTAAGAATTTGTAGATCCCACGTCTGAACTAAAGGAAAAATAGTCAAGCAGCCGTGGAAAAACAGTCACTTGTCTTTAAGCTCGATGTTTATCTTTTCCGCAATTAATATCTGTCCCCCTAAGTCCGGTTTTACAAATTAAGAAACTGTAGATCCCACTTCTGAACGAAAGGAAGAAAACTATTGATGTAGCCGTGGGAAAACACAATCACTTGCCTTTAAGTTGGATGCTTGTGTATGTTTATCTTTTCGCAATATGAAATCAGTCAATCTAAGTCCAGTTCTGCAAATTTGAAAATTATAGATCCCACTTCTGATTTAAAGGAGAACATAGTGATGTAGCCGTGAATAAAACAGTGGATGTTTTTAACGATTATTTTTCCGACATTATTAAAAGTCTAAGTACGCTTTTACTAATAAGGAAATTATAGATCCCACTTCTGATCTAAAGAAAAAAATATAGTGATGCAGCCGTTATGTCTTCTAAAAGATTGACAATTTTGTGTAATCAATTTCTATAGACATGAAAAATAATTCCGAAAATAATTCATTTTCAAGTCTTCCATGTTAAGCCAGCAGTTCCAACATTGTTTCGGAATCCTCGCCTCCTCAAATATCCTTTTTCGTGGAAACTTCCTGTGCACCATCGCAATTTAACGAAAATGGCAGCCTTAAAGTAAAGTATAAAGTGCCATGGCGATAATAGAAAGCCTTAAATCACATTCTCATTCCTCTGGCGGGGGTGAACAGAAAGGAGAGAACAAGGACTCTTTTCGAGATACATATATAGACCACTAAACATGTTTGCGGAAAATGTTTTGTTTCATTTTTTTCGTTTTTCCGTATGGAATGAATGTTGTTAAATGTGGCCAAGTATAATATGAACATGTGTTGTATGTGACGGTGCGGTGTCATGGTGATATTCTTCTGTCTGTCTGTCCGTCTGTCTGCCATGTCCTGAGCCTGTGTCTATTTTTATCAGCACTATGAAATACCGTGTTATTTTTCCCCGCTGCTCCCCTTTATATGTATGTATGTATTTCCTATAGGAAAACTGTGCTGATAAAAGAAACGTCCCAGCCGAAATCATTGTCAGTGAAGTACTTAAATAATAGTGCCGCCGCCACCGCCAACACCACCACATATAAACAACGTCAGCACGGCCCAAATATTAGACACACACAACAAGGAAGGCTCAAAGTGCACGAATGGATTGGAATGGAATGGTTTGGATGGATGAGTGAGTGAAGTGGCAAAAACCACATTTGACATAAAACACTGCAGTGGAATTTTTTCCGTGTCCGGTAACGCCATGTACGACCGACAACACAACGAAAAAAAAAAAAACAAAACATATCCAGTCGGGATAAACGGACATTCATTTTTGGGGCAACCATTTTAATCGAATTTGTTGTTGGGGTATTTATTTTTTGGTTAAATTTTAAAATTATCGGGGCTTAATTTAAAGCACTTTTTGTTGAGGCCAGTTCGTGTTTGTAATCTCGTAAATGTATTATCGTTCTTTAAATGGAAAATGGAATTTCACAGAAAAAATCTGAAGGTATTTTGCGCAATCAGCAGTAGCTCTGCAAATGTTTGGGAGATATATTACCCAAAAGGGATTTTGGAATAATGTATTCCATTTATCAGTTTGAGGAAACTCATTAAAACAATATATTTTAATATTTGTATTTTAAAGGAAGCATTTAAAAAAATATTGCCAAAATTTCTTTGGATGGTAACTAAATGGTCATTAAAAGTGTGTAAGAGGAATTCATAGCTTGTGCAAATATAAATATGTACATATTTATTTGCTTTATTTTCAGGTATATGGGTAAATCCGAATAAATGTACAGAATTTTAGAATTGACAAAATTATACATATGTATGTGTTCATGAGCTATATATTTTTACCTCCCAAAAAATATAAATCATTAGCTATAATAATAATCTATTGATTTGTATACATTACAAGATGTAATAATATTTCCAAAAGAATGTTGTATTAAAGAAATATGGTTGTTTTATTTACATAAAAAATAGTAGTGCAACTTTCACCACGTAACGTCGTAACAGACAAAATTAATATTTTTGGAAATTCCTGTAATTAAGCAATTTCAAATATCAATAGTTGCTGAAAATTATGTAAATGCTTGTTGACGTCCAAACCTACTTTTGTTTTTTGTAACGCCGTCACAAATATCGGCACAAATATTGTTTTCCTTAAAAATGGTTAAGAAAATATTTAAATGGAATTTCAAAGTAATCTCAAAGAACTGTGTTGTTGTAGGTTATATCCTAATATCGCATTCAGAACGCCTTTCTCCATTCACTATTTCAAATTTAAAAAAAAATACATTTTGGCTTTCCAGGTGGTTATCTGGTAATATATCATTTTTATCTTCCAGGCGATATTTTGGCGATATCATCTAGATTTCTTCCATTTGATAACACAATGCAGCAAAAAACTAAAAGAATTGTGTCCGAGGCCTAAAAAATTATTTTTTACTTGCATTGAGACATACTGATTCATAAAATCAATACAAACAATTTTTTCTCGATAATTTTTTATGATGTTTTTTTATTAAAATCCCACATTTCGTCAAAGCGCTTTCAATATTTGGGAAATATAAGTCCAATCACATTTACTTATATGTTTAGTTGAAGGTAATTGTGATGACTACAAATTTTGCGATTTACACTTTCATATAAAGTCTCCAATAGATTCAGAAAAAATATATTTAAAACATTTTTTGTTTGCTTGCACCCCCAGAGAAAATAGACAAATATTGGAAAATATTTTTTTAGTAGCTTAAATTTTAACGAAGAAAACAATGTCTATAAGTAAAAGATCACCAATGTAGAAGTTATGGCGTCTACAAATCAAAATAATTTTTTTAAAAAAATCACAGTGTTTCGAGCATATGCATAACATTGAATTGGCAAAGTGAGATTTTTAGTGTGTCGACTTAGTTCGGTGGAATATTTTGCTTATCAGCGCTTCTCATTTGCTGGTACTAATATGAACCCTGATTTAAGTCAAAGACATACATTCGTTGCGAAAGTTCTGACGAGATGGGGTAGCGCCCATCGATACTGCGCAGTCAACTTTTAGCTGCAACAATAAAGGTCTCACTTTGCCTTTTTGCTAATTGTGGGTTCTGCTGAAGACTTCAGCACAACCTTTGGTCTTAAACCATAATAAATGACAACGCAAAATCACAATTTTTTTAATTTTTGGTTAAATGTACGATAAACCAAATGGAAATTAAGGAAGACGACAAGGCCTATTTGAATATAATCTATGTATAAATTAAGAACCTTATTGTAGAAGTAATCGTCTGACATTTCTAAGAAGTTTTTGCTTAAATTGATTTAGTCATACGACATGTATTTCTACAAGAAGAGTCAGAACTTCTACATTAATCAATGGATTTAAAGCACACACAATTTTCTATTATCTAATTTTTAGAGGGGATTATTTTAAAGTTACATTTCTTTTCTTTCTTCGTTAGAGTTTTATTCTACAAAGAGTTAGTATCATCTCCATTTATTTGTTTTCTTCGTTAGAATTTTAGTTTTTTTTTCGTGCCAGCAAAAAAATAAATAAATAATTTTTTTAAAGACATGTTTTTCAACTAAACCACTGTTCCTACGAGAAAGTTAAATTCTCAACATTTGTAGCCATCCTATTAAAAAAGGATGGTGCTATTTTCTGCAGTTTATTTTTTGAATTTACTATATTTTATTATCAAGTACAATTTTCATATATGGAATTTTTCTATTGTAAAAAGACTAGTTTGTCATTTTCTAGGTCATTATTTTAAACAAACAGAACATTTTGTATAAAATGTATATAAGTAATTCTGCCTATTTTCTTATATCGTAAGTCCATCTTATGGAGTTTTTCTATCATAAAAGGACTAGTTTGTCCTCTTTCTAGTTTTTTGTTTGTTTAAACAAATGGTATACAATATACAGAAGTAATTCTGTTATATCGTAACGTTACAATTTTACACATTTTATTAATTTTTTCCTGTTATGATATCGCAACATTTCTTCATTGTAATTTATTTTTGAATAAAAAAATCGTTTTTTGCGGCATATTATGTCATATCGTAAATTTACGATATCGCATTTTTGACACATTTTTCTTGTGTATGTCAAGTCATATGCATTTAATTTGCTGGCATTTTATAATCAGTAATTTTTGGGCCTCAAAAACACATTGTGTTATATCGTAAATCTACGATATTGCAAATTTGACATAGTTTTTTGTCGTTCCTTTCCAGCATTCTTTTTCGTTATTCATATTCAGTGTCCTCTTTTCGTGGCAATTTTTTTTCATATCGTAGATTTACGATATAGCATTGAATGACACATTTTACATGCAATATTTATGTATGTCACAATTAATGCTGGCTTTTTAAAATTAATAATTTTTGAACCGAAAACATACTCATTATATCGTAAATTTTGCAATCACATTTCTTTACAATATATTAGTTTAGTGTTCCATTTTTAATATAATGCATAGTATCTGCACTGAACTATTATTTTTTGGGCATTTTCTTTGTTCCACAGCACATTGTTCCGTATCGTAAATTTACGATATTGCTAGTTTGTCGTTGTTTTTGCAGCTGACATTCTAATTATTTCGTTTAGTTCATAGCATTGAATTATGTGACTCATCTTGTCTATTTACGATATTCCATATATTGACATATTTCAGTTCTTTTTCATATTTAAACATGATTTCATTTGAGTTATCATATGAATTTCGTAAATTGCTTTTCCTACCAATTGTGTGTGTTTTTTTGCTTTGTGCCATAATAAATCAATACACACACAGGACTACGATGAGTATGATCCGATTTCTATATGTATGTATGTTTTTCATTGGTCTGACATAAATTTCGTTATTGAAAAATCGCATGTTTGACACTACTTTAAACATGGGAATGGCTAGCGAGGTGGTTCATATATGAATGGCTATGTGACTGAGTGTGTGCAACACCCTTCAATATGGCAAAATGTAATTACATGTTGTAAATCGTAAATCTAATTTGATAGCACAACAGAAATAACTTAATTTCAGCTGTGCCAATATTAATATTGAAGAGAGCATGGAACCGAAAAATAAATAAAAACAGACCAGAACAAATCAACAACTACTACAACACACACAAAAAAAGAAAAAAAATCCAAAACAAAGGTGTTAAGTTCGGGCGTGACGAATTTAATATACCCTCAGCCTACACCTACTTATGTTGAAGAAAAGGGCGTTGTAGTCGAAATATAGCAGAAAGAGAGGATTTCGGTAAATGATATAGTATCGTTGTCGCTATGAAGAAATGTTTCACTGATTTTTACCTAACGTTTGAGTTCATTGCTGCAAAGAAAAATGTCTCATTATGTGGAGCCTGCGAAAGCCAAAACCACATCACCCTGACTGATATACCCATATTCTGGCTAGATTGTCTTTAAATCTGACGAGTATATGTGAATGAATTTTTGAGGTGTTGCCAAAGTTATGACACAAACTATAATGCCCCTGACTTCGGTGGAGGGTACAAAAGCGCAAACGCTTGACATGTGTGTAATCACGTTTATAACTGCATTGCGTGTGAAAACTGAATTAAAATTTTAACTGAAGAAAGCACAGAAAAAAATGTGTAGCAACAAACATCACACTCAACTCAAACTCCAAGTGAAGTTGAAAAAAGAAGAAAATTAATTTCTAAAGAATCAGAACATAAGAATCAACAGCAACACCAAAGCGTAACGTAACGTAACGTAACGAACGAACGAACACCCCAGTCCAATCCAATTCAAGTCAAGCGTTAAGGTACGAAACTCAAATACGAAAACGAACGAACCAGTCTTTGCCGTAGTGTTTAAGCCTTGGCTGCCATGAACACTTAATTAGGAAGAAATAAACAAGTTAATGAATCTGCAAGCGGGCCAAATGGGCTACGAGAGGACGGCCCAGAGATGGCTGCTTGCAAATTAAAACACGAGGAACGAGGAGCGAGGAACAATTTGTAGCAAAAGTTTGTCTACACCTTTATTTGATTTCCGTTTTTGTTTTTGGTTTGTTGTGTCACTGCTTCCGCTCTTGCCACTCAACGCAGCGAACACATCAAACACACTGCACCGTGGTTGTTTCTGTTGCCAAACAAAAGGTGGATTTATCCTTGCCACGCAATACGGAAGAGGATTGCCATGTCTGTCTTGTATGGTGTCGGCGATAAATTGATTATGAAGATGGTGGCATGTTTAAATATTGTAAATTCCTTCGAGAAATGTCCACTTTGGGAGATTTGTTTCAAATGCTACGCTTAGATTAAGCGATTGCTAAAGTGATTTTTTGCAATTAAAACACAGTGTCTCTTGGCAGTTTTGCGAAGCTTGCTTGTCAGTTGGCCATAATTTGTTCATTGGAAATGTTGCAAAAACACTTGCTTGATATTGGCCGTTTTAAATTTTGATTTTGTGATGACATTATTTTTTATTATTAGTATCGTACTAAAAAGTAAATTATGGAGAAATGCTACAGATAAAGATTAAAATGTCCAAGAGAAAAATGTCATAAATTCAGTCTTTCTTATCGCCAATAAAAAGGGAATTTATTCTCATGAAATTTTCTATTCTTATGGAGGCGTAATAGCATATGCATATAAGTCCAGAATAGTTCTCACTTGCATTGGAACAGAAATTCAGTTCAAAGAAGGCAGAAAAAACTTCAGAAATTCCAAAAATAACTGTTGCAATTTGAAGGGAACAATTCATTCCCAGGGAAATTTTATTAGCGATAGGGGTGAGTAAGTTATTTTTCTGTCCTTCAAATCTGGAAAAGTATGCTTATTGACGAGAAGAATAGACTTTTTGGATTATTGAGCCGTTTAATCGGTACTTTGCACATCGACCTTACAACCCCATGTCTTCAAATATGTCCTAGCCTCATCCAACTTCAATTAATGCCGTTCGATTCCACAGTGCAACACGAAAAAAAATAACCATATTCGGACACCGCTACATGATAAAAGACCAAAAAAAAAAGACCCGTGTTTTTTTTCCCCCCAAAGTCATGCACTTTTTTTATGGGCCCCCAGAGATTTGAGGCCTCGGTGTAATTTTTGGAAAAAAGTGATCATATTCTCAGGCTCATATCTTGCAAACCGTTCGGAATAAAATCAAAAAAACTTCATCTTCAAGGTCAAAATCGCAAAAAAACTTAAAAAAAATCGATTTTTTTTTTACCTTTTTTCCCCTGTTCAGGTCCATAGGTAGCAAACCGCTGAAAATTCAGGGAAACAATCAACTACAAAAATGTACCTAAGATCTCAATAAACAACTTTCCAGAACATATGAACTTCCTAGGAATTATTCTTAACATCGTTTAGGTAGCGCTTAGGTAGCCGCAAAATTGAAAAATTTCCCAAAAATTAGATTTTTTTCCTTTCACTGTGCAACATTTTTGAAGTCATTTCAAAATAACCATATACGGACACCGCTACATGATAAAAGACCAAAAAAAAAAGACCCGTGTTTTTTTTTCCCCCAAAGTCATGAACTTTTTTTATGGGCCCCCAGAGATTTGAGGCCTCGGTGTAATTTTTGGAAAAAAGTGATCATATTCTCAGGCTCATATCTTGCAAACCGTTCGGAATTTTGATTTACTTTCTGAGGCAAAGTTCTAGCTCTTGTCATAAAGAACAAAAATTGTGAACATATAAAATCAAAAAAACTTCATCTTCAAGGTCAAAATCGCAAAAAAACTTAAAAAAAATCGATTTTTTTTTTACCTTTTTTCCCCTGTTCAGGTCCATAGGTAGCAAACCGCTGAAAATTCAGGGAAACAATCAACTACAAAAATGTACCTAAGATCTCAATAAACAACTTTCTAGAACATATGAACTTCCTAGGAATTATTCTTAACACCGTTTAGGTAGCGCTTAGGTAGCCGCAAAATTGAAAAATTTCCCAAAAATTAGATTTTTTCCTTTCACTGTGCAACATTTTTGAAGTCATTTCAAAATAACCATATACGGACACCGCTACATGATAAAAGACCAAAAAAAAAAAAGACCCGTGTTTTTTTTTCCCCCAAAGTCATGCACTTTTTTTTTATGGGCCCCCAGAGATTTGAGGCCTCGGTGTAATTTTTGGAAAAAAGTGATCATATTCTCAGGCTCATATCTTGCAAACCGTTCGGAATTTTCCCCAAAGTCATGCACTTTTTTATGGGCCCCCAGAGATTTGAGGCCTCGGTGTAATTTTTCACTTTTGCGGCTACCTAAGCGCTACCTAAACGGTGTTAAGAATAATTCCTAGGAAGTTCATATGTTCTAGAAAGTTGTTTATTGAGATCTTAGGTACATTTTTGTAGTTGATTGTTTCCCTGAATTTTCAGCGGTTTGCTACCTATGGACCTGAACAGGGGAAAAAAGGTTAAAAATTTTTTTTTTTGACCTTGAAGATGAAGTTTTTTTGATTTTATATGTTCACAATTTTTGTTCTTTATGACAAGAGCTAGAACTTTGCCTCAGAGAGTAAATCAAAATTCCGAACGGTTTGCAAGATATGCGCCTGAGAATATGATCACTTTTTTCCAAAAATTACACCGAGGCCTCAAATCTCTGGGGGCCCATAAAAAAAAGTGCATGACTTTGGGGGAAAAAAAAAACACGGGTCTTTTTTTTTTTGGTCTTTTATCATGTAGCGGTGTCCGTATATGGTTATTTTGAAATGACTTCAAAAATGTTGCACAGTGTTCAATGCACTGCCTCATTCTGACATCGACGTAGATAATTCAATCCTTCAAGTCGAAGAAGATAGCTAGACCTGAGCTTTGGGTTTGTGATTTTGTAAGTGACTAAACCTGCTGCTGTTCGCTAGTAACACTGAGAATCGAACTGCTTATCCATCTCCGGAAGAGATGCGCGTTAATACTGAAATGTTCTCGAATTTGGGTTGACCAAGTCCTTGGATATTATGGCTGCTGGTCGCACATCGAAACCAACCTGAATAACTCACCAAAAATATACGTCCATACTTGTCATGTCGCCCAAGCCCTCAAAGAGAGCAAGAACCAGTATCCCCCAACAAGGATAAGAGACAGGGAAGACAATCGATACAATTAACAACGCGCACAACTCCTACAGGAATCGCTAGCGAGTGGTTACTAAGGAAAACCAAAAGAGCTATCCTAATGATTTTAGGCATGGCCGTAGCAATAGATTTCTGCTTGGGAGGGCTATAGGGCATTATTTACAAAATATGACATTTTATGAGATTTTTCGCAAGTAGACTCAAAATTTGTTTTTTATGCTTTGTATTTATTCACGGGTGAAAATGATAATGAAAAGTAAAAAAATAATTCACATTGAAATCATCATACCACTAGGTAATGTGGAGCCAAGTAATAAATGTCACCTTGTCATTTGTAAATAAATTTCTATTCTATAAACAATAGATGCAAGATGGTCTTGAGCCACGACAATATCCCTGATCAAATGAAATAAGAATTATTACATGCTTTATATGATAAATAAATATATTACATAAACATGAATTCAGTCTTTAAAATCAACAACAATTAATAGTTAATTATATTTTTTTTGAGTAACTAAGGAAGAAGTATTATTAAAATGTATGTAACAATGTATTAAAATAATACATTGTTACATACAAATCAAATACTGTAGATTTGATCCTAAATTGACTTTCCTTTCCAGCAAGTTACTTGGCCAGCGGAATATATTAGCCGACTGCAACTAAATCAATTAGCGATTTTTTTAAAATATTTTTTAGAGTTTAAGTAAGTTTAAAGACACAGACCACAGTATTAATTTTCTTTCTAAACTTATTTTTCCCAAAATCGCATGCGTGAATAACCCAATAACTACAACTTAGCCCTGCTTAAATAATCATTTTGAAAAACATTTTTAGTTTCTGAACCTATGATCACTCCATTCTGAATTTTTTAGATTTTGTAGAGAATAAAATAAGCTAAAATATATAAAAAAATAAGAGAATTAAACGTGTGGTTTTCAGGATATTCAAGGATTGAACGAAAATTCGGAAAAAAGTGATTAAAACCTTTATGATGATACCAATTTCGTTGAAATCTGATGACGCGATCCAAAGATATGATATCGCTAAAGAAGACATATCTTCACAAAACGGCCAAGAGCACTAACTTTGGATCACTGTAAAGCTAAAACCATGTACTAATGGAGCTATACATTAAATCTGTTTCCTAAAGTGCAGAATTTCCAAAAATAAATAAATGCTACCTAAACTAATACACATTTTGCTCTGCTTATATTTTTGAATTTCAAATCGAATAATTTTTGAATTTCAATTGACGAGTTTTGAATTTCAAATGACTTTTTTTAATTTCAAATAACTTTTTTTGAATTTCAAATGGTGTCTTTTGAATTTCAAATGATGTCTTTTGAATTTCAAATGGTGTTTTTGAATTACAAATGACGAGTTTTGAATTTCAATTAGAGATGGGTGCGTAAGTGGTTATTGGCTCACGTTCACGCACGCTCACGAAGGAAAAAATTGAATCACGCACGAACATTTTTTCGTTCCTCACGTTCACGCAATTCACGTGAGTAGCGCCCATCTCTAATTTCAATTAACTTTTTTTAATTTCAATTGACGATTTTTGAATTTCAAATGATGTCTTTTGAATTTCGAATGATGTGTTTTGAATTTCAAATGGTGTTTTTTTTAATTTCAATTGAACGAGAACAACAACAAGGACGAGAAGCAAAAGCATATTGGACAGATCGAGGAGTGCAAATTTTAATATTTTTGGCGAGCTTTGGCAAGAAATGTTTAGATATTCTTGGGCCCTTTCCCCACCACTCCAAAAAAGAATTATTTCTTCATCGAAAATTTTCCAAAGTAAATGCTTCTTTTTCATTGAGAATTATTTTCGTTCTTGACATTTTACAATTTTGTTGTTGTGCTCTCTCCTATTCATTGGCAACAAAATCCTCATTCAAATGGCTTTCATTTCTGAAAATTGGTTTATTTTCTTTTTCGTTTTGTTTCATTGCCATTTTGTTTTTGGCAATTTCAAATTTTTTCTAATTATGTACGCTGTTAAAAGCACGACCCTTGGCAATCCTATTATGTGCAATCAACAATAGTTGTGCTGGTGCTGCAGTCAGTCTGGTGCTCATACTAGCTGCCACTCTAGCACTACCCCACTACCCGGCTGATGCCCACAGCAAAAGTATTAACACCAATAAAAATATGTCAGCTTTGACAAGAGCGGCAACAACAACTGCTAAAACTGGCGCAAGAATTAGAAGATGTTGCAAGAGAAGCAAACACGAGATGAAGAACACAAAAAGCAACAGCGGCACCGACACCGACAAAGTGAAATGTACAACAATTTCTATGCTGACAACATAATTATGAGGGAATCCACACGCACACACACCCACACATGCACATAAGCTGCACTCATACAGATACAGAGTGAGGGAGAGAGAAACACAAACACACTCGACCATTCTAGCAGGAGTGGGGATGTCAGCAAGTCTGTGCAACATCATGGCTTGATGATTGTTGCACATGTGTGCGCGTGTGTGTGTGGGCAGGACAATATGTAAGTCTTACACTCGCATGCACAGTTACATACATCAAATTTCTTTGGCTGTGTGAGTGGTGCAATTCAAATGGAAAAAAGCTCAAATTGTAGCAATTTCCTTTGCTCCTAATTCCAGGGCATGTTTTAAGCGCTCACACGCGTTCTCATACACACGCCCACACACACACACCAACACTCGCATACACAGTCGGCGAATGCAAGAAAGTGCTGCTCGTGTAAGGATACTTGTTTGCTCCAGCCGTGTGTGAGTGATGGGTTTGTTCGTTCCTTCAGTGAGATGTCAGAAAACTCATTACATGTTTTAGAACAGTTTTTCTGGCTTTTTTGCCTTCCTCTACACTAGCTCATGCAGCATACTTAAGGCCGGCTGTGTGCGTGTATGTATCTCTTGTGTTTGTATATTTCTCATCATCATCTTCTTTAAGCGTTGCCATCGTTGTCATCATCGTCGTCGTCATTTTGTGCCCGTATATATGTTTTTATTTCTTTTGCATTTGTTTGTGCTGCCCGCCTGCACAACTATTATTTGCTTTTATAGGCTAAGGCCATTCAGCAAAAGGGGTATTTACCTTCTCTTTTGTTTAGCAGCAGAAGAGGAGTCTCCTCAACACACAAGTGGGTGTACTTACACATGCTACCTATCTACATGCATACCTAAGAGATCTATGTTTAGTTTACATCCAAAATAATTTATATTGTATGTGGATACGAGGCCCAGCACCGAAAAGTTGCGGATGATTTTGGTGGCCGCTTACCTAAAGGCATATATAAAGATCCGTTATATCCTGCCTGATTGCTTGAGATATTTGATAATTTCCGAATGCCGCGCACTGGATTATTTCCATACAAGTTGCGGCAAAAATTAGAAGGAGTACAGCTAGGACCTTGAAATTTCCCACACTTCCCTTATATTGTCAAATTAGATCAAAAACAAGATATTTTCAATCCGCCCAGAACCACGCCTACCGCCCATGCAACATAAAATGAAAAACGTCATAAATTTCTTATTTTGATCATTACCAGTGACTTCATTTGTTTCCGCAATTAATTGAAAATTGCTAGTGCCACGACCAATGCCCTCATGAAAAATTTTGTTTTTTACGATTTTCGATATTTTTAATAAAAATTATTTTACTTTCAATCGATGGCAAAAGACTATTATACGACTATAAATAACTAAGGATTAATATATCGGCTTATGACCTTATTTCGGCTCAATATATACATACGCTCGCTTGCCATAAAACATTACATCCCTAAAGTATGCTTTAAATAAACTTTCCAAAATACATTAACAGAGAACAACGAAGGAAGTATTACTTCATTTTTGACTTAGAAGGTCTTACCATTTCAGTAAATAAATCGATGTTTGGAGCTATAAGCAGAATATTATTTTCTTAAAATGAGTAAATAAGACAATAGCTTAATAATATTTAAAAATGCCGAGGCACCGGTCGGCCTGGCGCATATAGTTTTATACTGCACAAAAGTAACCATCCTATATAAATTCAATCTTCAGGTAAAATACTGTCTGAAAAGGAAATCGAATACATAATTACATCTTTTTAAATGTAAAAGAACACCTCAACAGCTCCTGTTTTCTAAGAACTAAATGAAATTGCAATACAATACATAGTTTCCGAGGTACATCCTCCATAAAATAACCTCTATTATAATGAAATTTTGAATTAGTTTAGTATATTTGAACTTTAAATGCATCCACAGCTAAATTTAGCCACGTTATCGGCAAATTGATTTAGAATATGCTTAATAGAAATGTTCTTTGCAAAATTCAATCAATAACGTTGAGATTTGGGCCCATGAAATTTGGGAGTTTTTGCCGCTGATAATACACTGTGCGTCGTGAGTACTTGTTTCCCGGGGGTCGTATAAGAAGTGCTCGATAGTATAGTCTTCCTCTTCGCTGTCGACAGTGAGCGATGCATTTTTGTTGTACTAAATTTTTATAATAACATCCCAACAACAAAATTGAAAGTACTTCCATAGGAAGCCTATTTTTATTGCATCTCAATAGCCAAATATGAATTTCCCCCCTTTAGAGGAAGTTCTCTTAAACAACTTCCAAAAAAGTCGACAATATGTTAATATCCCGTAACATTTTACGAATAGCATTTTCACAGGTGAATGGGAACGAATTTTTAGTATGGGATCACAGAGGTAAGGCGTCCGCTTTGCACCCTGAAGATATCAGGTTCGTATCGTGGACCGAGAAAAAACTTTTTTTGTTTTTTATTACTTTTATAAATAATCATTGTTTAATTTTGTATAATTTTAATAATTTAAAAATTTTTGCTTAAAGAAATGCAAATTTATTGGGCATTTAATGAACTACAAATATTTGATTTGAACTGGGATATTGTCCTGGCTCAAGACCATTTCGCATCTATATTTAATAGAATGCAATTTTATTTACAAATGGCATGGTGACATTTATTACTTGGCTGCAGACTACCACGATCGTAATTTCAACCATGTCAAAAGTCTTTTCAAGTGGCTTCGCAGAGACTTTTCAAACCCGGCCTCTTTAAGAAAATGATTCTCACAAACGAACGAGAAGCACAACTCACTTTCCGAATATCCGTTTTTAAAAAATCGCACCAATTAATAAAGCATCTCATTGAGTGAGTATGTGTATATGCAGGTATAGTTACCCAGCAATACTTCTGCCGTACCAACGCTCATTTGTTATAGTTTTTTCGTTTCCAATTTTTTGGTCTGTAATCAATATTTGATTTGAACTGAGATATTGTTCTGGCTCAAGACCATTTTGCATCTATATTTAATAGAATGCAAATTTATTTACAAATTGAAAATATTTTTTATTAATTATTAATACTACATAATATCAGTAGAATTAATTAGTGCTAATTTATTTAATACTAATTTAATATTAATTTGCGTTATATATTAACTCATACTAAATAAATACTTTGTTAAGTTTTGCTATTGTCAGTTCTAACAAACAAAATGGTTTGCTTTAGTTATTCAGCACTCGCAACAGAGGAGAGCTGAAATGGTTAGAGCGACGTAGTATCAACCAGAAGGTCCGCTGTTCTAGCACCGGTAGCGGCGGATTTTTTAAAACAGAAATGGAAACTAGTGAACAAGTGGTTTCTCTTTGCAACACTTTAAAATATGTTATAAGTCTTTTAGAGTAAAAGACATCCCTCCTATGACAACTCCATGTTAAATTCATTGGTGAAGATCCTAATTTTCACTACTTCCGAATCACAAGCTGAACGTCGTTTTCACTTCTCTGGATGCTTTTGCTGGGATCACATAACACCATTATTGGGAAATGAAATCTCTTCATCTATCTCTCTTCTTTGTCTCAAACTCTTTACATATTTTACCTTCAAGAGTGGTTCTATCTCCAATTTTATATATTTATTCCCTTTGTTCCAATATTTTTTATACGGAATTTGACAGGTGAAATCCGCTTAATCTGAATCTGAAATCTGAATCTGAAATCCACCGCATATCTGAATGCAGTGTAAGAATAATTCATGGTGAATGATTTCACATTTGTCGTACACCCAATATTATTTCCTAATGAGTAGTTTTAGTCGAAATGTTGTCGATTAAATGTATCAGGTTCGGTTCGATTCCTTTAAAAGATGCAACGACTTAAATTTAACTTCGGCTCATTTAACAGATCAAATTTCCAACCATGTTTGACACTCATCGACAAGACATTGCATAGTCGTTGTCGCTGTCACCCCTCGTACATATATCACAACAACAACACTAATAGAGAAAAAAAGAAATCGTCAACTCTCTACTGTCTGAACAACATTTACATGGTAGTTTTAACAATTTATAGAACACGTTCGTACATAGTTACACACACACACCAGCCCCAACCCAACCCAACCCAACCCACCCCACCCATCACCCAAGACAACATGCTGCTTGTTACACAGAACTAGAATAAAAAACAACACCAACAAACATACTCACTCGTATACGTTCTAATACATCAATGAGAGCAGCTGTGTGTGCATAATGCAAGTAAGAGCCGATGTAACATCGCCTGCACATCGGGCAACAACGCCGAGCATATCATCGTCATTCTGTGCATCTGCACACCAACCCCATACATGGATGTGTAATACACATTGTGTATGTGTGTTGACACATTCAAAACACAACAGCAACGACGATGACTGTCACAGGATGATCTGAAGAGAAGAGAGTGCAAGTGTTTGTGCGAAATGTTCGGGGGGTAATTAAAACAGTGTCACTGCAACATAGACTGGTAGAATCTTGCAAAAGTTCGCAAATTGTAGGACTTGGTTACTTGGATTTTGTACTTCATCTGGCTGAGTTCGTTCGTTGTGTATGTAAAGGGTGATTTTTTAAGAGCTTGATAACTTTTTTAAAAAAAAAAACGCATAAAATTTGCAAAATCTCATCGGTTCTTTATTTGAAACGTTAGATTGGTCCATGACATTTACTTTTTGAAGATAATTTCATTTAAATGTTGACCGCGGCTGCGCCTCAAGTGGTCCATCCGCTTAGTCCAATTTTGGCATTTCCACGTTTTTGAGTAACAGAGGCCCAATTGCTGCGAACGGCGACGAATCGATAATTGATGGTCATCATTAACATTGGCCGATACAGCTGCGATATTTTCTTCAGTTCGTACTCTACGTAAGCGTGTTGATGGTTTAATGTCCAACAATGTAAATTTGGTGCGAAATAGCCGAATAGCCGCTTCAGTGGGTCGATTAAACTGACCATAAAATGGAAGCGTGCGATGAACTTTCTTAACAGAGCACGCATTTTGATAATAAAATTCAATGATTTGCAAGCGTTGCTCGTTAGTAAGTCTATTCATGATGAAATGTCAAAGCATACTGAGCATCTTTCTCTTTGACACCATGTCTGAAATCCCACGTGATCTGTCAAATACTAATGCATGAAAATCCTAACCTCAAAAAAATCACTCTTTACCTTCGTCAATATACTCGGAGAGCAACCAGAGCAACAGTCTCCGCTGTTGTTAGTAGTGCAGCAGTTGTTGTTATTATTATTATACTGCGACACAAAGAGGATATCGTAAAGAAAAATACCGAGTGTGAAATTAACAACATAAACAAGAGCCAAAAGGTGCATTCATTCTACTTACGAAGAAGGCAGAGTTTCTTCGATGGGGGGGAGGTTGTTGCATCGAACATTATGGAGCTGTTGCTCGCTGTACTGTTATTGAGGGATAAGATAATGATGATGGTGCTGTTGGTGTTGGTGCTGCGGGTACAAGATCAAGTTGTGTTGTGATTTTTTCCCATAGGGGAAGGACTCTTAATTAACGTTAGCTAAATAGTAAACTTTTTTGTTTTGGCGTTCCAAAGAAAACCTTGGTGGAAGTTAAAAAAGTAATATATACATTAGGCTGTGATAATTAAAAAAAAAATAAATTTAAGAAATAGTTTACTGGCGCCAATGGCTATTTAAGTTGGGGCAGGGGATTTGTCGCCAACCAAGATTTTATTTTAATCAAAAGAACAAAAAATATGAAATGGGGACAGGGGATTTTCTTGGGGATTTTGTGGTTCTATTCGAAGTACTTTGAAAAATATTTAGTATTTGATTTTAACTGGGAATGCAAATTTATTTACAAATCTCGGTGATACTTAATGACTTAACTGCTCACTATCTTTATCGTGATTTTGGTTGATGACGACTATCCTACGCTGCTCAGTGGTTCAGAATCAAAATCCATCGGCCAAAATTCAATAACTTCTGTTCTAGTAGGCATGAGTTCTGTAAAAAATCAAAATTAGACAAGGACCCAAGGATTATTTTGAGATATCAACATTAAAAGTCGGGCAATTGAGTACATTTCAGAAATCGGACCAAAGGTGACTACTTTTCGTATTTTTCGATTTTAAAGAAAATTAAAATTTTTATTTTTTTGTTTTTATGTTTTTTAACATATTTTTACGTATTTGTTCATAATGTGAAGAAAAAAAATATTTTTTTTTGTATTACATATTTTAACGTTTTCTAGATTTTTAAAATTGAAAAAACGTAAAAAACGTTTCTCACACATTTTGGGAGATTTTGCACTCATTTTTTTTAATAAAAATTGTGGTTTATTATGAACAAAAGATTTTGAATTTTAGCCGATGGATTTTTATTCTGAACCTCTTTGCTGGCCAGAAAATAAATTATAATAAAGACATGAAAAAGAGAAATTAAATTGTCGACGAATCAACAAATCATTCATAATTTGTTTTTGTTTTGTTCGAATACTTTGAAAGTAGGGAGCTAATTGGGTAATTTTCATAACAATTTTGGGGACAAGAAAAAAATGCATCTGGCAAGCCTGGTTGGCGAGGTCAGGGTATTTTTTACAAAAACACGTACGATTGCAGAAAATAAAGAACTCGTCTCACAAGTTGATAATATGATATAATGATAACACCTTGCGACAATTTTACATTTATTTTATTCGACCTGAGCAAGACAATATATATGTGAAAATAGAGATCGTATGTAGGAAAACTGTGTACTCAATTTTCATTTGGTGATACATTTTCCTTTTTACAGGATTTTTAAAGTTCATAATTTAATTTATTTTCATATATATGGTTATCAAATAATAGAGAAGAATATCTGTTAAAAATACTTTAAATATAATATTTCTATCCGTATTAGTTTAGTATTAACAGCAATTTCAAGTGTCCCCCTTATTTATTTAGTTTATTCATTCTTTACTTTTTAAGGGGGAAACTTGAAATGGTGGTTAATGCTAAACTAATGCAGATAGAGGCATGAAATTGTCAGTATTTTTAGTATTTTATCTTTCACTTGATACCCTGCGTATGACTCTCGAAAGTAAAATTATTAAAAGAAATATATTTCTGTCCTGTAAAAAGGACAAAAATCACCATACGAAAAAAACTGAGTATATAGTTTTTCTACATATTATCTCTGGTTTCATGTGTATATGACCTTGTTCGGGTCCAAAAAGTAATATGATATGAAATTATGTCTTTTGTCGAAAACTTCTTAAAAATATCTGTAATTTTATGTTATTACTTTTGAATTGATTTTCTTTTTGCGATACAACCTAATGCAAGATTGCCAAAAAATCTCTCGAAAAAATTAATTTAAAAATGCCTAAGTTTATACTTGTATAACAACTTAGGTTTAGCTAAACAAATTGAAATATGTTAAATTGCAAGAGTGCAATATTAGGCGTGTTTTAGTTGACAGGCTAAAAATCAAACTAAATGAATTACAGCAGTGATTCGATCCATTTACAAATGATACTTTTAAAAACAATATCCAAATATCATATGTGTTAGTATGATTGTGGTCTAAGTCACACTTTATCCGTTTTGAGATATGCAATGGTTTATATTTGAGTCTATTGAAAAATATTTTCCAAGCGAAGCACAAAATTTTTATTAAAAAAAAAATAAAAATATGTATATAAATATTTACAGGTTATTCGTCTACAAACATTATATTGAAATTATTATTTACTTTTCATATAATTTCATTCTATATGTTATTCAAATTACCTGAATCACTTAAAATGGACATTACAAATAAAAAAATGTTCGTTTACTTCGCCAAACTTCAATGTCAGTGTGACTTAGACCACTTTCAAATTAACACTAAAGACAATTTTACTGTGTATAAAATGAGAAATGTCATTGTAACGGTACATTTTTTATAAATGTCAAAAAGAAAATTTCTTAAATTAGAGATCTGATCAAAGTAAAGCGAAAAATTGGCATATCCCCTTTTTTATACCCTTCACCTAAGGATGGGGGTATATTAACTTTGTCATTCCGTTTGTAACACCTTGAAATGTTCATCGGAGACCCCATAAAGTATATATATTCTGCGACGTGGTAAAATTCTAAGACGATCTAACCATGTCCGCCCGTTCGTCTGTCAGTATGTCTGTTGAAAGCACGCTAGCTTCCGAACGAAATGAGCTAAATGTGTCTTATGGTTGCAGGTCGGTTGGGATTGAAAGTGGGCGAAATCGAGACAGAGGGCATATCTCCTTTTTTATACCCTTCACCTAAGGATGGGGGTATATTCACTTTGTCATTCCGTTTGTAACACCTTGAAATGTTCATCGGAGACCCCATAAAGTATATATATTCTGCGACATGGTAAAATTCTAAGACAATCTAACCATGTCCGTCCGTCTGTCCGTCCGTCAGTATGTCTGTTGAAAGCACGCTAGCTTCCGAACGAAATGAGCTAAATGTGTCTTATGGTTGCAGGTCGGTTGGGATTGAAAGTGGGCGAAATCGGGCCAGAGGGAAAATTTGTTCCCTAATAAGGACTGAAAATACCCCCTTATTTGTAGAGTATTTAACCATTTTTTTTAATTTCTGATTTATATGCACTTGAATTTTGATGTGTACGTAAAAGCACCAAAAAGTAAGTACACGTTTTAGCGGACGAAATGGGGCAAAAAGGGACACCACCGCAGAAGTTGAAATCATGCAATTCGGTATATATGTACATTCATCTGACTGCATAAACGCGAAACAAAATGGAATTTTTCGAAATTTGTAATTTTAGGCGTAAAATGGGCGAATGGGGATAAAAATGGTATGGTATTCTGAAAAAATCCTGAAATTCGTCCGACTGCGCAGACGTAGAACATTCTACTTATTGGATCTTCAATATTAGTACTGTTTCTATAAAAATGGTACGGATATTTGTGCTGTAGCTGGAATCAAGAAATTTCAAATTGGAAAATCTACCCAGAGGGAAATTGTTTCTACCTACCCTAATAACCTGATAATTATGGCATACTTTTGTAGATTGTTGCCTCATATTCACTTTTTGATTATTCTTGATGTTTTATATTTATATATTATAATAATTAACAAAATATTGTGATGTGAATACAAAATATCATAATTTTCGTAAAGTCGATAGACTCTAATCTGGCGGTAATACTGTGAAATTCACTCCGTGGTGGAGGGTATATTAGATTCGGCCCGGCCGAACTTAACGTCTTTTTACTTGTTTATTTTGACTTAGACCACTATCATACTAACTGGCACATATCACCTCCGAAAAACAGTCATGATTTTAAATAATCAACAAATAGATTCCGAATAACATATTTGTTAATCATGATGTCATTAGACCTTGTGACAAAACTATGTCATAATTTAAATGCCTACTCATATCATATCTTTAATAGGCAATTTCCATAAAAATACATAATAAACATTTCCATTACTCTCCGCTGAAATTCAATTTCAAACTAATAATTTATTCTATTCATTTTCAATTTCATTCGCAGACTCAATCTAAATGGCTCCCCATCCTCCTCCTGCTGCAGTGATCATCAGTGCAAACATGGAGATTCTCTAACACACCTACGCGGGATTGGGAAATAGAAAAAAAAAACGAACTACGCGAGTGGAAAGAAAGCACGCGAAACGTGAAATTGACAATTTGCAATAATCCGTTTCCGTTTGTTGTTTGTAACAAAAGCAAAAGCACAGGCAACAGCAACAAAAAATCAAATTATTTTCAAGTTGCATGTTCAGCTTCAGTGAATGTGGGTGGGAGAAATTGAAAAGTGGCAGGACCTACAACAACTCGAAGAGAGCGAGAGTTAATAAACTTGTGTGTGTAAAAGAGACCAGAATCGAACAACAATAAAATCAACACAATCATCTGCAACACAGAACTCAGCCAGCCCCCTAGCCGCCACAGCCAACATCAGCTGCAACATTTCATATTGTTGGGTTTCGCTGGTCGTCACAACATACAAAACAAAAGCATTAAAAGAATAATAAAATCAGAAGAAATCGCAGAATACGAAATAAAAACGTAACGCAACACAATGTTAAATTTTTCACGTCTAAAAATGGAAACTAAACCAATGACAACAGCACCGGCACCGGCAACGGCCTATGCAGCGGTAGCTGCAAAACGGAGGAATAACAACAAATTGCAAGCAACGCATAATCGTCATAGTCGCTGCTTGGCGGCAAGTACAAATTGCGGCGGTATGCTGCTGCAAGTCTTCCTTATATTGACACTGTTCGTGATTGGAAATTTAAGTGCCTGGCAGGAGAATATAAGACCCAAACTATATGTGGAATTAGGTAAGTCACACCACCAACAGATAGACAACATTATTGAGTACCCTACTGTCCTCCATAAGTTATAATTATTTCCACAAGTTATACAGAAAATCACACAATAAACATAATTTAATTTATTTTCATACATTAACGAGTCATATAAAGGCGATATGGGTATCAAATAATAGAGAAGAATATCTGTTAAAAATACTTTAAATATCGGAAAATCAAACAATAAATAAATAGCATTTTCGGAACAGTGTAGCGACCCTAAAATTTGAAAGGTTTTTTTCGATTTTCTCAAAAAAGGGTCAAATTGACCCATATCGAGAGGAGCTAGAGGGTTAAGATCTTCCAAAAAAATGATCCTCATAAAATTCCACAATATATTTCTGACAACAAGAATTCTCTCAGACATGAACTTACATTACTTTTCTCTCTTATTATAATGATCCTATCGACCAAAAAATTAAAACTTCAATCCATTGTAAAAAGAAACTCAGACCAGGAGGATTTTAAGTTTATTCTGCACTTACAGAATTATAGGGTCGCTATTCTGTTCAATTGCTGAACAGTGATATTATTAATTAAAATGTTTTCGCCCGCCCATAAACCATCCGCACAATTAACAACAAATTCAAATTTCGTTTTCATTTTTATCATTTTATTTTTTTTTACTTTTTTATTTATTGCATTAATTTCTAAATCTCTACCTCAAACAACATTTTAATAGTTGTAATAGTAGCCATAATCGAAATGGCCGAACTTCTCGTACTTGTGGCCGTAGTACTTCTCGAAGGTGTTCTTGTGATAGATCTTGACATCCTTGAAGTACATGTTGGGCACGAAGAATTCGAATTCATCGATTTCACGATCGAAGGGATAGCCGAAGGGCATCTCATCGATGTGGCGCAGTCCCGAGCCAATGCCGCAAGAGTACGAGTAGTCGTGGGTAGACAAGGGCTCGTATTTGGCGGTGAAAGGATAGACGAAGAAGAAGAATTGCATGGGCATACCCTTGACCCAACCGCGGGGCAAGATCAAACGATCGGGGAAGCTGCAGTGCAGCTCACCAAAGTCCATGGGGTATTCGAATTTGCCCTCGTAGGCGAGCATGACGTACTTGTACATTTCAGTGTAGGTGGTACGGTCATCACTGGTCCAGTAGAAGTCCTTGGAGCTGCGCTTGAAGGTATTCTCTCCAGATTTAAGCTCGTACATGAATTCGTCCATTTCAATGAAGTTCTCGCGGTTTTCGCTCAGAGAGATAACGCGGCCGAATTCGTCGTATTTGGGTCCCAAGAAGGCGCGAACGACAACCTTTTGGTCCTTGTCGGACTTAATGGTGTAGTCGAACTCGAAGTTCTTGTGGTTGAGACGCATCTGACGAGCCAACAAGGTCTTGTCCCACACGAATTCGCCTTCAACGAAAGTCATCTTGTCGTTCATCAAGTTGGTGACATCGAAGTCCACCAAATCGAAATAGGTAACCAAATCGCTGATCTTGACCTCCTCGATGGTGACACCAGGGAACATCAAGTCCTTGTGGGTATAGGAGTCAGTGTAATAGTGGAAGTAGTAGAAGACATCGGAGATCTTCTTGTAGGCCATGTAGAACATGGGATCACGCATCATGGTTTCGTAGTTCAAGAAGATGTTGGGGTAAACGAAGTTGGTGGTGTCGTCCACATCGGCGATGTACATATGGGCGAACATGTACCAGAAGGTGGCGAAGTACTTGTCGTAGGCATCAACATTGCCTTGCATCATGTCACCGATGTATTCGATGGCCTCAGGTGTGCGCATATCAATCTTCTTGCCATCCATAGTGGTGTAGTAACCCTGGGTGATGATGTCCTCGACACGTCTGAAGAAGCCGAGCACCTTGTAGACATATTCGAAGTTGCCATGGCTTTCGAACTCATAGTAGTTCTTGCGGTAAGAGAAGCCAACACCGTTGTAGTGGATCAATTGAGGATCATAGCCGTATTCGATTTCCTTGAGGAAAGAGAACTCAGCAATTTCACCATAACCATTGGACAAGCGTTCCATGTAGTAACGAGAGAGCATTTGACGGACAACGTAGAACCAGTATTCGCCACGACGATCCTTGTTCAGACCGAAGGATTCGCCCTGCAAGTAAGGAGCATAGTCCATGTTGAAGTAGTACCAGAAGGCATTCCATTCCAAATCTTCGGTGAAGTAGGACATCTCAGATTCTTGGTTGTAGAAATCAATATCGCGGGTGTAGTCCACAGGCATCCAGAACATTTTGACGTCCTTCATCATGTCCATGTATTTGGAGTCTTTGTTGAATTCAAGGCAGTTGTCGCGCAACATGAAACGATCCTCGGAGTACCAGTGTTCGCCCAAACCCATCAATTTCCACCACTGCCACATCTTCCAGTCCTTGGTGTAGAAGTAGTTGTAGTTGTCGTATTCCTTGAAGTATTTCGCGTAGTCAGTGTACATCAGATCCTTGTATTCCTTCTCGTACATGATGTATTTGCTCCAGACATCGTAATCGAATTTCTCAGCTTCGTAGACGAATTTGCTGTTGAAGAAGTATTGAGGGAAGATTTCGTAGATGGTGGGCAACATCAGGCCGTGGAAGTCCTCGCGGTGGATAACAGCCATGGTCAGGGCGTGAATGAACATGCCTTCGTTGGCGTGCAGGCGGGCCCAGCACACGTTGCGTTGGAACACCTCCCAGTTCTTGGCGTAGTAGAAGAAATCGAACAGGCCAGACAACTCTTCGAAATGGTTGGCAGCCAAAGCGCCAAAGAATTCACCCTTGGGCAAAGTGATGCCATGTTTGTAGGCCTTGTAGTACTTCATCATGAAGTCATTGTGGTGTTCAGGGAGCTGGAAGCGAGGAAGAGGTGGAAAATATTACAGAGTTATTCAAGAATGGTTTTCTTATTATTAAGAAAGTGGTTACTCACTAAATAGTCGTCCTTTTTGAAGGTGAATGTCTTGCCCAGTTTGATGTATTCCTCGAACATCAAGGGGTCCTCCACACGGTAGACAATTTCGAAGAGGAACTTTTGTTTGGCCAAAAAGTCCTTATCGGCATATTTCTCTTCCTTTTTGGGGATGGCGCCGGCGGCGACCAGGCCAACAATGGCCAATAAAACGATGGCGATTTTCATTGTCCTTCTGCTTCTTTTACTCTGTAAGTCGTCAACACAGGAGATCAGAAACTGTCCACGGATTAGAGATGATGCACCGATCAGATCCAATACCTAAAGACTGCTGTTGTTTGAACAATTTTAGAGGGTTTTTATACAATTTCGATTAGCTTTGCAGATAGAAATGTGGCTCGTGTATAGGCTTATCAGGAATTTTAAACGGGAGCATAATACATAGCTAAATTATGTGCTAGTGTTATTGTTGTTGTAGTTTTGTATGGTCTGATGTTAGATTTATTTCTTCATTGCTTTGCTCCAAAGCTATTATCAAATTTTTGAATACAGGTACATATTTTTCTTTATAGCTTCACTGCGTGTGACCCTTATGATCTCTGTCATATAATCAATGCATTTAATATGCGCTGCATTTTATTGAAACTTGCACTGAGATCTGCGGTTGTCAGGAGGATCCTATCAAAATATACCTGTGTTCAAGTTTTTTTTTTGTGAATGTCAAACAGTATTGACGTAGTATATGTTTCTTTCTAATAATAACAAAGTGTAAAAAACAATGTCTAGACACTTTTGGTCATATTCCCATTTAGCATCGTATACATGCTGATAATACCTTGTGATACAGTCCGTGGTGCAAAGTTTTATTGCTAGCTACCACTTGCTTCATCGGATTGTCTTTTGGAACAGAACGTTAGAAATATGCTATAACATTATTGTTGCTGATTTGTGTTAATGCTGACATCAGTTCTACAGTTTCTGAAAGTGTGTTTCCAATTTTTCCGCCGAATATCTATTAAATTTTATGAATATGAGTGTAATAAAAATTACTCTGAACTCCACTATGACTATAAGATGGGTAATTTTAGTGTTATAAATTAGTTAATTTGTGATATTGATTAGGCTTTCTAAAAAATTGTAATTTTTTTTCCAAAGGCCGTATAATATTTATTTGTTAACTAAAATACGTTTTCATTCTAATATTCTCTAGTTTTCCGATCTTATTATTAATATGAAGGCGATGATCGGTTTTCATTGGAAGAACATATTCTGATATTTATATTAATACATGTGGTGTGTTTCAGGGCAGTATTTTGAGACTTTATTGTTCACCCTTTTCACAAATGGCATTTTGAATTGTTTTCTTTATTCTAGACATCTGTTATATGTAGATGACTTAACGATTTTAAGGCTATTCGGTCATTGAATGATGTGGAATTACTTAACACTGACATAGATATATTTATACTTGGTCTAACTGTAATAATTTAAACAATTAATCTATCTAAATGCTAGCACATGACATTTTATGGATGCCGCAACAAACTTTTTTTCCAATATAATATTCCAGATTTAAATTTGAATATGGTTGATTAAATACATCATCTTTTCTTGGTCTGTGGTTTGTAAAAAAATAATTTCCAGTCAGATGGAAATGGATTATAATGCACGGAGTTTAAAAATATTATCGGTTCTTATGTAGCATTCACCATTTTCTCTGATTTTTGATAAGATTTTACTTTTTTAATAGATTAAAAAGATTTTTTAAGAGATTAAAGTTCATACTAAATTATAAAGAAAATTCACCGAATTTTATGATATTTTTTCTTGACCAATATTTGCGTTTTAAATTTAAATATATAAAAATTAATTAAAAATAACATTTAGAGAAAATCAAAATCTGTAACTCTACTCAGCTATTCAGATAGTATAAGTATATTCAAAATGTAGTTTTGAACAATAATTCCGTTCAACCACTCATCTACGAGCCACAAAGTTAATTTAAATATATAGAATAGAAATTTTGTGGCCGAGATATACAAATTATATTTTATGTGAATAATGATTCATAACATCGACACATATATTTTTTATGGATATTTCATTTTTATTTTTTTACTAAAATTCCGTGTCGAATTAATTTTATGGAAAGCAAAATATATTAAAGTTTGTATATAAGGTAATATTAGCCCTCTGATGATGGGAAAAATATTTATTTTTGTGGGAAGTTTATCGTTTAGAAAATATAGACTTTTTTAAATCAATGTCAAATATATAGTACATAAACAAATAAGCTACCAAACGTAAGAATTTTGAATCGCAATAAATGTTTTTTACGTAACGTCTCCAAAGACTCGTTAAACTATTCTAAAATATTTTACAAAGTTCTTCTGGTTATATTATTTATTTATATCGAATTGTAAATCTATGGTAAATTTTAGTATTCAGGGTGTTCGCCACACTAAAACTCGAAAAAAGCTCGAAAACAACTAGCTTTGTTCCAAAAAATTTGAGAATATTACTAATATCAAGCTTTGTGAAGAGAATAAAAGAAACACAATATGAAAAATATAAATGAATCGTTCGTCAGTCACCGTTTAGTAGCAACTATATGAATTGTCAAATCCACGGAAAGGGTTAATTTTCTTTAAGAAAATATATCCATAAAACATTTTTCTTAACATCGTTTTCGAGTTTAGAAATCCAAAATACATCAGAAAATGTTATTCATAGCCCTGTGGAAAATTTTTTATTATATAGTACCATCGTCAAACGAAACAATCCTGATTTCTAGGGGGTGGCCGCAGATTTTTTTTCATGAACCAGCCTTCTGTGCGTGTGGTCGGAAGTCTCAGTACTGGTTCTTTTTTATCTTCAAGGAAGTTAAGTTCACATTCCCACTTGTTCGCAGAGGGCAGGGTACTTTGTGGCGTACATGTCAATATTTTTTATTTATGCCATTTGAACGGAGGAAGTACATTTTTATGCTCGAAAATGAATTTCAATAATATTCGTTCGTTTATTTCAAAGAAATTAAATTAATTTATTCAGAAATTTATGGTTATTTCCTCTTCTTGTAGTTGGTGGCTGTCTTCGGTCTACGGTTTGCCGTTGCCGCACGGCAGCCACCATCACCATATGGCCATGTACGATTGTGGTACTTGTTGTTGTAGCATGGGAAGTGACCTTCTAATAAATATCCCCAGTGACAGGCTACATGTGTCATTCGAACATGGTTTCCTCAACATAAACGAGTAGCACGTCCGTCCATGCACGGCTCTGTCCTGCACCTACTCCTCGGGGTGTATGCAGTGCAGTAAGTGTTACTTATTTTTATTTTCTGTTTTTCAGTGGAAATGTCCGTCCGTCCGTCCGTACATGTGTCGGTGTACTGTGTCGGAGTATGTCAACGGCATGCTTAATGAAATCACAATTATATTGTAAATGAAGAAATGTAAAAATATCCACGGAGTTACACACGCTTGTGCCGAAATGAAACGAAACGAAAAATAAATGTAACGCAAAAGGAAAATTCATTTTAATGAACATTTTCTTACATTTATTTTTGGTATGCAACGCACCGCATCACACCACACTCAACACCCTGTCTGCACTCAGCGAAAAGAATGAGCCGTGAGGAAACTCATATTGGCATAAATTCAAAGACAAGAGTCTTCATAAATCTTATGATCTTAATAATTTATTTTCGTACTTTTGCTAGTCATACAATAGCGGTATGGGTATCAAATGAAAGAGAAGAGTATCTACTAAAAACACTTAAAATTTCATACTTCCCTCTGCATTAGGATCCATTTCATATACCCCTCCCGGTCCCATCTTAGCATAAACTCAAAGACAAGGGTCGTCTTAAATCTCAGGATCTTTATAATTTATTTTCGTACTTTTCCTAGACATACAATGACGGTATGCGTATCAAATGAAAGAGAAGAATATCCGTTAAAAACACTTCAAATGTCATGCCTCTATCTGCATTAGTATAGCATTAGGAAATAATTCAAATACCCCTCCCGGTCCCATCTTAGCATATATTCAAAAACAAGAGTCTTCGTAAAGCTTATGATCTTAATAATTTATTTTCGTAGTTTTACGAATCGTGCAATGGCGATATGGATATGGAAATCGATATGGGTATCAAGTGAGAGAGAAGAATATCTGCTAAAAATACTTCAAATTTCATGCTTCTTTCTGCATTAGTTTAGCATTAAGAACCATTTCAAATTTCCCTCTCAGCCCATCTTTGCATAAATACAAAAAAAAATAAATACAAATTTATTTTCGTACTTTTACGAAACGTGCATGGCGGATATGGGTATCAAATGAGAGAGAAGAATATCTGCTAAAAATACTTCAATGTTCATGCTTCTTTCTGCATTAGTTTAGCATTAAGAACCATTTCAAATTTCCCTCCCAGCCCATCTTAGCATAAATTCAAAGACAAGAGTAAATCTTATGATCTTAATAATTTATTCACGTACTTTTGCGAGTCGTGCAACGAAGATATGGATACCAAATGAAAGACAAGAATATCTATTAAAAATACTTTAAATTACATAAGTATAAGTTTAAGAATTAAGAACTTTGTTAAATTCTCCTAGCTTTAAAAGTAAAACATGAATGAATTAAATAAACTTTAACTCGCAATTGATGCTCAGAAACGGATTTATCAAACGTGATGAGCTGCATTTACGCTGAAAAATGATCCGACTATACCGGTAGTTGAAAATCCACACCAATGGTAAATTTTCAAACTCAAAATGCCACAATTTTGACCATTGACGAAGCCATCGCGATGAAAATGAGCCACATATGGGTCCTTCCGTCATGTCAGATCAATTGCGAGCATGCTCAAGGTGGATATTCGGTATTCTCTTCTCCTCGAAACTTGAACAGAGTGCCCATTTTTTCTCAGTGTACCTGCAGCCTGCTCCATGCTCCTGGCAACACGTTAAGTGTGTTTGGCGAAGGGGCGGGGCAGGTTTTCCAGGGAAAGCCAGAACGAGAAAAAATCAACCCGACCCGAAATGTAATTAACAGTTACATCCTGGGCCTGGTGCCGCAAACAGTCGAGGGCCAAACACGTCAGCGTGGCAGTCAGTGTTGCATGCCACACATGGTTTACAAGACATAAAACAGCGTAAACGGCAACGAATGAAGTTTTCGTCTTGGCGTCATCAACAACCAGGCTCGTACATCTCATGCAACATCAGTATACACACACAAAAACATACAACCTCATAAAGTATCCACATATTTGTACTGGTGTTTGCAACTGCGACACACTGACTTACAATAAATTTTCTGCTGCTGTTGTTATTTGTCTCTTTGGCTGTTTGTTAGCAGCAACGCTGCAGAAACTATGGCAACATTGAAAGACATTTTTATGGTTTTACAATTTTTATTGTGCAAAAATGCCATAAAAATGTCTTGTTCAAATTTAAGGAGATCTTGTTTTTTTTTCGCTTGTGCTCCCTTCCCCGCCCGACCTCAGCCCACCCACTCAGCACTCACTCACTCGCACTCGTTTACATTGTCGTGTTTGTTTGTATTTGTGTTTTTTGTTTTCCATAGAAAATTAGGGTTTCATTTTCATAACAAAAGTAGCTTAATTTGTGTGTGTGCAAAGTATTTACGATTGTGAACTAAATTTCGTTAAAAGTTTTTCTTTCGCTCTCGCTCGCATGGAGACAAACGAATTTATTATCATACTTTGTATGCAAAGCTTTGGTTGTTTTGAACGGAAGTTGTCGATCGATAAGAGCATTTGTTGTTACAGCAAATTAGCGAATATGGAATGTAATGTGAAGAAATCTTTACATTCAAAATGGTGTCCCCATGTTCACACTGGAAGGGTGTTCCGAAGTTCACACCGGTACTATTTGAGGAATTTCTACGTTGAAGAGTATTTCGACGCCAATTTTTCCACATAAAACTTGTGCATTTATTGACAGAAACCTTGGTCTTCAATAACATTTAAGAGGAATTTCAAAGTCTTTCCTTTTATTGTTATTTAAAAAAAAAAATATTGAAAACTGTGACAACTCTGTAACGTTGAAGTTTTTCATATTTTTTGAAATGGGGTTAATTCAAAAAATGGAGTTTATTTAACAACATTCATAAAATTTGTTCTGTGAAAAATATTAATTTGAAAATACATATTATCCTAAAAATATTGATTTTTTTCTTTTACAAAAAATTTTGAAATTTATTTTTTTAAAGAAAAATCTCAATGCGAATCTAATGCGAAATGTTTACAATATTTTTCATGACAAAAATGATCTGACTATGGGCTGTCATAATGTTTTCTAACATAATATTTTGCAATACTAAACATGTTCATCCACTTTCATCAAAATCAGAAGGCCTTCTGGTTTATTTAACTTGGGCACAAATGAGGAATTCCATGTTAAATAAACCTTTAAAAAAATTCCTTAATTCTTTTTCTTATCAAACAGCTACATCTTATGGAACTTTTTTTAAAATAAATACTGAAATTTATTTAAAAAATTTAGCAAGTAACTACATCTATGCTCTAAACACTCTTTAAATTTCACAAGAAATCTTATTTTAATTTTTTAAAATTTTCTTGGGAAATTGTCCTCATAAATGAGGACTTCCATGTTAAATAAACGATAATTCCATGTCAAATAAACTCTGAGCCCCATATGCGGCAATTTGGTTATTGACATAGCCATCGAGATGAAAATGAGCTTCATGAAGGCTGAACTGAACGACCTCTTCTCGAAAAATGTTCACATTAGTTTCTTGCGGTTTGCGTTAAAGACTCACAACTTTGGAAATATGTTTTTAATATTTCCTAATTTTGTTCGAACATATAGCGTCCAATTTTGCAAATGTTAAACATAAACCTGAAAATACAAATTAATGTTATTCTACCTTTCAAATTGAAAGTAATCGGTGGTTCAAGTTTAAAATTTTAATTGACCCCACCCTATATTTTCTGAGATCATGTAGTTCTTCATACCTGCGCCTGTGTCTGTATTCATTTTTCATCCGTCGACATAGACTGAGGTCGGTCCTTCTGGTATGATATCTATCGGAGATGATAGTCAGTCGACTGACTCTTAGTCGCTGTGTCTACATCCATTTTTGATCCATCGGCATAGATTGAGTTAGAGCCATATGGTATGATATTCTTCTGCGATGACAGTCAGTTGAATGATTCTTAGTCGACTATCTGAGGTTGATCCTTCTGGGATAATATTCTTCGGTGATGATAGTCTGTCGCCTGAAAGAGATCGATCATTCTGCGAAGATATCTTCTTTCTGGGATGATATTCAGTCGCCCAATGATGGGATGATATTCTTCTGTTATGATAGTTAGTCGACTGACTGAGGTCGATCCTTCTGGGATGATAATCAGATGACTGGCTCTTTGTCGACTAACTGAGGTCGATCTTTCTGGGATGATATTCTTCTGCGATGATCGTCAGGCGTCTGACAGAGATCGATCCTTATATATTTTTCTGCAATGATATTCTTCGGTGATGATTGCCAGTCGACTGACTGAGGTCGATCCTTCTGGGATGATAGTCAGACGACTGGCTCTTTGTCAACTAACTGAGGTCAATCGTTTTGGGATGATATTCTTCTGCAATGATCGTCAGGCGCCTGACAGAGATCGATCCTTATGGGATTATATTTTTCTGCGATGATATTCAGTCACCTGACGGAGGTCGATCCTTCTGCGATGATATTCTTCGGTGATGATAGTCAGTTGACTGAATCTTAGTCGCTGTGCCTACATCAATTTTTGATTCGTCAGTAGAGACTCATATCGATCCTTCTGGGATTATATTCTTGTGCGTTGATATTCAGTCGACAAACTATTAGTCGATTGACTGTGGTGGCTGATATTCTACTGCTATGATAGTCAGTAGACTGACTCTTAGTCACAGTGCACATTTTACAGCACTGCTTTGCGCCTAAAGATCTAGCCGTTGAAGGTTGAGTACAATGTCTAGTGTGACGTTGTCTCCAGACTTAACAGCAGTAACAATCTTCCTTAGTCTAGTACAGTATAATCCGTAGAGGAGTTACATTATTGAAACATTTAAATTGCTAAAGGATTGTCTGGAATATCCTTTGATATTCTTAAAGCCACCCTTGCTTTAATGGCTTCAGGGGGAACGGTGCCCTGTACTTTATGCATTTATTCTCTCGTCATAAAAATACTTTCCCACTCTCCCCCGCCCTACCGGTTCATTAGTGCAACCTAAAGCAAATGTTCTTTTTTGCGAAAAGAAAAAAAAAACCAAGTGTCTGAAACATATTTCACTTCATTTGCCAAATTACATTTCATATTCCCGGCAATAATCCGTGTTTTTATTGTTCCACCCACCTCTCTCGATCATAACCTCTTAAGCTTGGCCCACATGTGTCGTTGTGCCTTGTGGCAGGATGTTGATGGGTTGTAGGAGGTAGATGGTGGAGTTGCTTTGAACGCATTACGCTTTCATGGCGCACTGTGATGTGACCCCAGACGTACACTCAAATGATATGCTCGCTCTTCTTGACAATTTTGTCGTATAATATGTGGATTTGAGCAAAAATGTTAACCGCAGGAAATGCATTTTAATGCAGCAGCAGCAGCAATTGCTACGTGTTTCTTACGCTCTTATTACGAAGATGACAACGTCATCATCATGGTCGTCGACAATAGTTATGGCACAATGTCGCTGTGGCTTTCTTCTTCATCATCATCTGTATCCGATGTACTCCTCCTCCAACGTTTAGCGTGTTCATGAAGATGCAGGAGAACAATGGCTATTGCGGTCTTTGCCTTGCAAGGTGGCCTAAACAAAGACGAGCTCTACACGTTTAACTGCATTGCTCCTAATGCGTCACGAATGTTGTTAAATGAACTTGTGCATCCGTTTGTCCATGCGAATGTCCCCCACCCACCATTTGCCACCAGGTCTGTCTGTCTGGCAGTCTATTAACTAAAATTTAAGCTGCCTTCATTGCGAGTGTGTGTTGAATGTCTTACCTTGCCTTGCCTTAGAGACGGCAGTGGCACGAGTTGCATACACAGAGACCGGCAGACAGCCTGACTTTAGGGCAGCTATAATTACATTTAACGGAAGTACACATAATTTCAAGTCAATTGTCTGTTTCTGGTTAACTTGAACTACGGCAACGGCAACAGCGACGACGACGATGATTGCGTTTTTTATAGTTGTAATAGCCAACTCCACCTTCCTGCCACCCTCGCTGGCTGTGTTTGTCAGATTTGTCAACGGAAAAAGCCCTTTACATCGTGTTGGGCCAAAAAGGAAGAGGAAGAGAAGGTGGGTTTTTGCAATAAAAACCACCATGTGCAAAATTGTGCAGAAAATTTCATCATGATTTTACAACAATTGCACACACTTGCTAGACAGACATTCAGTCATACCACCTAAATGTGGCAAGCTGCCGCTTTCGGTATGTCTTCGTTGGCGGCATTTTTAACACTATCACCTCCGCCGTTGTCTCGTACGGCAGTCGTCAGTTCATGTTTTGTGTGGCATAACGAAGAGAACGCAGACGAAGAAGAAGATGTGGAAGTGGAAGTGGCAGAAGTTGTACAACTGTTAAATGAAAAGTGTTGCCTGCCTCTTGTACAATTCGTAAATTTTCTACTTTATTGATCGTTGTAACATTTAATTGCTTGTAATTGTTGCACGAAGATGTAGGAGAAGGCATGAGAAAAAAACCCAACACTCCGCCCCAGTAGACGCTTGTTTTAAAGGTGCATGGTTGCTGGCAGCAGGAGCATGTTGGGGGATGGGGGTCCTCGGCCAATGTTTAATTAAGCATTAGTGCAAATGTACAACGTTGCAAGGTGTTAAGCATATGGAATTTATACGACATTTGAACATTTCTCAAAACAGATAATGGCCAAATAAAGTGTGAGCATCATTCGAGCCAAAGGAAATGAGGTAACGACGGAACAATTGATAATGAAGTGGTTGGTAGTGGTTATAGTGCATGGCTGCGGACCAAATGGGACATTCTTCGAGAAACATGTTTTGGAAAAGGCTTTCAAATAGCTCTACTTATACTGAGGTAGAGCTTTTTTCGAATAATTACACTCTTTTCATTGTGATAATGGGGCCCACGAAAAATCGCCCGAAAAAAAGATGAAGAATTTCCCAAAAATGGGCGATATTTCATATAAAAATCGCCGAAAAAAATTTATATTTTTCATCATTTTTGGGCCATATTTCATATTTGCAATTTGGCTGACATTTCATAATGAAAACCCCAAATATTCGAAACCAAAATTCAAATACGAAAAATTTCCCAAATTTCGATTTTTCATAACTGCATAGCCGACTGTGGACATATCCCAGGGGAAGAAATCTTAAAGCCTGACCGATGGCCGGCAATGCAGAAAACCTTTATTCCCCGTAGTAGGTTTTGGACATATCATAAATGAGATATATTTTTACGCGATTTTCAAATTAAAAATTAGTCAAATTTTTGGACAATTTCTCATAATAAAAATTAGTAAATTCTTTGACGATTTTCCATTGGGTGATTTTGCATTTATTTTTGGGCACAATTTAATTTTAGTATATTTTTATTATTTGGGTCATAGCTTTTGTTGTAACTACTTACTCAGGTTCGAGATAATTTGTTTTTATTTCTCTTAGACAGAAAACAAAGTGTTTTAAAAAAAGTCTGTGACATTTATTTGGTTCGGTTGTTAGCAGGACAGACGATCGTTTCAAGGGACGCTACTCCCCCTTATAAATGCCCAGTGCAATGCAACAACTACTCCGGTTTTTTCATTACATTTTTTGCGATTTTTCATGTCGCCCGATAATTTTTTGATTTTTGTGGGATTTTTCATAAGAAAAATTAATCAACACTTTTGGGCGATTTTTCATTTGGGTGATTTTGTATTTATTTTTGGACATTTTTATTTTTGACCTTTTTTTGATTTGGGCCATTTTTCATTATTTTTGGGCAATTTTTCATGTCGCCTGATAGTGTTGTGCTATGGAATTTTACCTACTCATCTCTCTCCTCCTCTTTCAGAAACTCTGTTTCGATTAAAGTTTTAATTTTTTCAAATAGTAGTTCTATCGCAATTTTATACTGTAAATTTTGAATTATTTAATTGCTTTTTATGAACATTATCATAAGTTTAATGAACAAATTCATGTCGTACTTCTTAATTCCATCTCTATCATCTCCTTCTTCACAAACTCCCTTCTCCCCTTTCTTCCCACATACTCTTTCAGAACCTGGACTGAACAAATTTGTATTTCTTTTGAAGTAGTGATTCTTTTACATATTAAATTTTTAATTTATTTTATATTTATAACATCTTTTTAATCCATATATATTTTTCAACTAAACACTATTCTCTTCATTGGAACACGAGCTATTTCGAAATAAAAAATTAAAATATTTTTTTGTAATTTTTTCTATTTTTATCAGTTTTTTTTTTCAAATTTTAACGACTGAGTGGGAACTTTGAATTTGAATTTCAATTAAAAATATAAAAAACATATTTTTCAATTTTTTTCCACTTGTATAGAATTTTCTTAAATTAAACTATTACATGTTTATGCAGGGGGAGAGTATCATATCCGAGACCCCAAAATTTGTATAGCAGATTTCAAAATAAGTAAAAAATGTCGGCATGTTATCCATACTTCGCTTAGTTATCAAGCTATCGAAGGTAAAAGTTTGAAAAATCGATATTTTCGAACTAATTCGTCTCAAAACCGAAGATTAGAAGAAAAAAGTCTTCATCATTTATCGACAACTGACACAGCAATTTTTTTTAACATAATAACAAAATTTGGTGTCTAAAAAATAAGTTTTTTCCCGATATTTTTGGATTCGACCAGCGAATGTTATATAGAAATTTTACCCGATTTTTATGCTTTTCTTCCAAATGACATAATAATAATAAAAAAATTAAAAAAAAAACAAATTTATTGACCTCAAAACACGAAAAAAAATTGATGTTGTCGATAGCTCGCTTAGTTATCAAGTTATCGCAAGTTAAATTAAAAAAAACAACAATATTTTTCTGTTCCACTGCACTCCAAACGAAAATTAAAAAAACAAATCGAAACGATAACAGTCTTGGTAATTTTTTCAAACATAACAAGTATTATCTAAAAAAAATAAATCAGATTTTTTCGATATTTTTGGTTGCGATAATCGATAGTTATCGAGAATTTTTTTCGTTTTCCCAAATGAGCTAAAGTAATAGAAAAATTAAAAAATCTTTTTTTGTTTTGTTCAATTTCGATTAATAGTTATCGAAAATTTTTTTCTTTTTTATTAACATTTTTTTCATATTAATTTTTTTTCTGATTATTCTAAACATTATAATTCGATAACTAAACGAGTCATCATTTTTTCTTATTTTGAGGTTCTCTTTCAAAAATTCTACAGTAAGATCTTGGGCTACAGATAACATAATCTGACTCGACTCTCAAAATTATAATGCAAATGATGAAGAAACCTGCAAGAAGATAATCAATATAAATTGGTCAATGTTGATTTCGTAGAATGCACATAAAAAATAAATTTTAAGATCCTGCACAAAAATTACTTTCGTTTGCATAGTGTAATAGCAGATGGTTTGATGTATTTGGAATTGAGGCTCTACAAGCGACCTTTCAAGCTGGTTTCTAAAAGTGTGAATCCTGTCATGGATTGAAACTCCAATAATATTTATTTTTTCCATTGGATGTATTAATTATTTATATTTTACTCCATTTTTCTGAAGTATTACTGTAAATATTCAAATTATTAAGGGCCTGTATTTGAGAATCTTTTGCTAAACCTTCAGACCATAAATTCGTCCACTTGATATCTATAAATTCGTAATTTATACTTCATGATGATGATGATGTTAAAGTTCAAAGTATTGGATTTCCCTTATCTCCCACATACCGTCCACACCACACCACACCACCCCACTCAAGTCCAGTTCAGTCCCGTCCAGCCCACAACCACAAACTCCTGGTATTGCCAAAGCCGGAGCAAATGAAATCATCATCAGCACAAGTATATCTCTTTTATCATTTTGGTTTTTAGTTAAAGGATATCCAAAAACCAAATCATACATCATCGTGTGCAAGTATTTGTGGTTAGGAATTCATCCATACAGACATACATACATACATCCTCGTACATATGTCTGCACATTCCGACATTTCGTTGCTGGCCATGATTGGATGTTCCCTGGGTAGTTATGTATGCCTGTGTGTCTGTATGTCTGTAGATATTGGCTGCATTTACTCTAAAGCAATTTCCTCTATACTTTAAGTTGGAAAGCGAGCTTCACTCGTTTTCCTGGTTAACAGCATCGTCATCATCATCAGCAGCAGTAGCAGCGGCAGCGGCATCGGCATCTGCATCGTTATCATTGAAAATACTCGAAACATTTTGCCGTAGCCAAAAACGGCACGACGGAGGAGAGATGTTAGATATCCACGTTGGCTTTAGTATATAATCATACATTTTATGCCAACTAACGAAACTAGCACCAAGCAGCGAACAAAAAAACAGGAGCAGAGCACACAGCGGAATCCCTTTTGGTTAGCATTAGTTAGATGCGATGGCAAAGAATCAGTAGTCAATGAGGCAGAAGCTGTATTCCTAGCTGCAGGGTAATGCTGAAGGGTAGGCCAATGTGTGTGTTTTGCTTGTTTTCTGAAAACATTTAATCAGGGGAAGAATCTTTGTCAATATATCTTTGGATCGATATATGCCATTTTGTTGGGAAAGTACTCATCTATTTTGACTTTGAGCATTTAGTGTTTGCAAAAGCAGCCGAGATAGGTCTTCTTTATATGATATCGATGGACTGAATTTAAAGAAAAAAATATCGAAATAAATCGGACAATGAGACAAAAAAAAACTAAAATTTATTTTTCACACAGAAACAGTAGTTTAGGACCAGTCTGCAAAAAATTAAACAAAAAAATTTTATTAAAATAATATTTTTTGTGGGCACGAAAAAAATAAAGGGTCCGCCATCTAACGTTTTTTTTCAACTAGTGCTTATTTCGTGAATGGTAATACTTAGCTCATGTCTGATTTGACAGATAATTAGTTTTATCCTTCCGCTGAACGAATATGGTTGAGTATACGCTTGAACAAGGCTGGGAAATATTGCGACATTACTTTGAAAATCATGGTAATGTTGCAGAATGTGTGCGAAAATGGCGTACGGATTTTAGAAGAAGAGAAGCACCGTCAGCTCCGTATGTTCGTTATCTTGTGAAAAAGTGAATGAAACTGGCATCCTCATCGATAAACCAAAGCGTGAAAAGCCAAAAACAGTGCGTACGCAGAAAGTGTGCGTGAAGCGCCATCAACATCAATTCACCGTCGTTCTCAACAATTGAACATTTCGGAGACATCATTGAGACGAATTTTGCATAAAGACCTTGGAATGACGCCATACAAAGTCCAATTGGTTCAGGAGTTGAAGCCAACTGACCATCCAATGCGTTTTCGCTTCGCTAAGTGGGTCTGCGATCGACTTACAGAAGATGCCGATTTTGCCCAAAAAATCATCTTTTCAGACAAGCAAAATTGTCGCATTTGGGGCACAGAAAACCCGCACGCATACATTAAAAAGCCGATACACACAAAACGTGTCACTGTTTGGTGCTGATTTTGGTCCAGAGGCATAATTGGACCATTTTTTCAACAGGACGGCGCTAAGTGCCACACAGCCGAAGCTATACTCGTTTTGAAGATCGCATTATCAGCCGCAGAGCTGATGTCGTTTGGCCACCTCGGAGCTGCGATTTGACACCCTTGGACTGTTATTTGTGGGGTGCCCTCAAAGATAAGTGTTACGCCGACAAGCCGGAGACAATTGACGCTTTAAAGGACAATATTCGTGAAGCCATTGGTGAAATACATCTGCACACAATCGATAATGTGCTTAAAAATTGGACGTAGGCTACTGCATAGCCAGCCGAGGCAGCCATTTGATTGAAATTATTTTCCATAAAAAAAGAAATTTGAGAAAATATTCAGTAGTTTTTTTATAGCATTTTCAAAAAAAAGTTATTTGGCGGACCCATATATTTTGTTAGTTGTTTAAATGATTAGTTGCTGTCGAGTTTATATAGAAGTGTGGAACCATATTAGGAGAATTCCTATATTTTTTATGCACATTCGTTTACTATTTCAAACAATAAGGCACTGTTTTAAATAAATGGAGTTGCTTCATTATTATAATAAAGATAGTCCATTGATATATATAAATATAATACTGCAATTGTAATCAAAAAGTGAACATCAGGTAGCAATCTTCAAAAATGTGCCCTAAATATTAGGTGACAATATATCATTAGGAAGAAACATTTCCCCCTTTGCAATTTGTTGATTCAGCTGCAGACAAAGTGACTGAAAAGTAAAAACGTGAAACATTCGTTATGTTTCGAATCCACATTGGAATGTACAATTTTCATAGGTACATCCGTTTGCTTGGTACCAGTTTTTCTTCTTTTGTCATTTTGACCCTAAAAGTACGAATTTGGAGAAATACTCAATTTTTTTTTGTCTACGAAGACAGACGAGTGCAAACACAGAATTTCATTATTGTAGCTACAGCCATTTGCTTTGTACCAAGTTTATCCCGTTATGATCCTAAATGTACGAATTTACACAACCGGAGGAATGTTTACACCGAATTTCTCTATTCTAACTGCATCCCTTTGGTTGGTACCTTTTTCATCCCCTTTTCCCCCATTTTCTGCCCAAAAGGTAAATATTTCTAAAAATTTTCTATATTTTACGACTGCACAGTCAGATGAATGCATACATGATTTGAACGTCAGCGGTTTGGTTTGTACCATTTTTGTCCCTCGTTTCCAATTGTGTCCCTAAAAAGTACAAAATTCGAAAAATCCCTCTAATTTAGGTGTCTACGTAAGTATAGGGATGTACACACCGAATTTCTTGTATCTAGCTGTTGTCATATCATTGTTACCATTTTTATCCCTCTTAGCCCCATTTCACCCGCTAAATCTTTTTGGTGTTTTCACGTTATTAAAATAATGTACGCAACAAATAAATGCAGAAATTATCAGTTCTTGTTAGGGAAAAAAGTTTCCCTCTGGGCCGATTTCGATTGTTTTCTTCGTTAAGATATCAGCTATTACAAAGTGGAATGAATACATTCTGTTTTCTAATTTAAACAAAAAATTAAAAAAAATCGCGATTTAAAAAAATCCTCATGTCTTTCCAGATGTCTTTTCTATGTTCCATAAAAAATGGATTTTGGAGAAAAAATTAAATAATCATTTTTAAAATACTCAATAACCAAATAAAATGTTTGTAAAACAACCGGAGTGGTAATAAATTATTTAATAAGATTAAAGGACACCTAAATTCATTTCAGTCAAGTTATAGAACTTTAAGTTATATTATATTAAAATTTTAAATCAGAATCGGCTATAAATAGGCTATTTATTCAAATTTCTGGTTTTATTGGAAATGTTGAACTATGACATTTAATAATGGAACACAATATTATTCATATGACTACCACGACTGGCTCGGCAGTACCTCATCCGATCAACACAATTTTTCAGTACAGCCCAAAATCCACACCAAACAGTGACTCATTGCCAATGCATCCAGGCTTCTCAATTGTCACGTGCGGGTTCTCTGAACCCCATATGCGGCAATTTTGCTTATTGACATAGCCACCGAGATGAAAATGAGCTCCATGAAGGCTGAACTGAAGGCCGATACCTTCTCGGAAATTTTCCACAGTTTGCGTTAAGGACCCACTACTTTGGAAGTAAGTTTTTAATATTTCCCAATTTTGTTCGAGCGTATAGCGTCCCATTTTTCAATTGTCAAACATAAAGCTGAAAATAAAAATAAAAATTAATTTTATTCTACAATTCAAAGTCAAAGTAATCGGTAACTCAAATTCAAAATGTTGCATAGCCATATATTCCTGCCAGCAAGATTTTCATTTTTTGTGGAAATTCAAATGCCTATAACTCTGAAAATAATATTTAAAGATTTTTTCGCTAAGACACGTGGAAAATATTTTTTAAAGAATAATCTTTCCTGAGATTTTCAAAAAATTCAGAGTCTTTTGAAAATTTTACTAACCGGTTTTACATGGAAAGACCTTATGAGTGCCAAATAAAATAATCAAAAACATTTTTTTATTCTGTCTGAAGTTTCCTATATCCAGGCTAATGACCGATTTCTCTGTCAGAGCCTTATCGTCGTATCAAAATTTGAACAACCCTGATTCATTCATTACATACCTGCCTCGCCACAAAACATCAGCATTACTATCAACTTTTGTTGCATTAACATTTTGCCATTATTCAATGCTCGATTTTTACCAAGCACACATACATACATGAAAACAAAATGAATGTTGTTGTGTTGTCGTCGGTATGTTTACCTCAAATAAAGTGGCATTCGGCAAAGGTACACACACGCACACACACAAACAGATGGATGATGTTGGTCCACTATCCTGGATGGTGGCAGGATGTTGATGGTGGTGAATTCGGTGGTCGTGTAAGTAGTGCGCTTATATTGCCTCAATAGTGGCAACTGCAAAGAATGCTACTACTACATGCTACGTGTGTGCAACAACAGTTGTGGCATAATCACCATCATCAGTGGCAGCAAGCCGAGCGAACGAGCGAGCGAGCGCAGCATCAACATCATCATCATTATTGACTTAAAAATTTGTACTAAACAAATATGAAAGAGCAGCAACAACAACAACAACAGCAACACAACAAAAAGGATAAACAAAACACATTTTCCTTTGGCATTTCCTTTCTATGGCTCGCAATGCGCATGTTTCGATACATAAATACGTGCAGCAGCCAAAAAGAAAACAACAACAGCAAAAACCACCCCATTACACCCAACTGCCTGCCAGCTGCCGCCGTTGTAAGTCTGGGCTCATTGAGGTGTATACACACAAACATGATGTTGTGTTGCATGATGCTACATTCATCTTATTCTTGTGGATATTCCTGCAACTTGCTTGGTTTTCTTACTGTTTGCACGCAAAGCGAAAAAGCAAAAAAAATCAACAACGTGCAACATCTGTTGTGTGAGTGTGGCATATCATCCAGAAGAGACAAAAAAACCATGATGCTTGCTTGGTTGTTTGTTGCATCAGCATCAGCTTCAAACTTGGCGGCTGCAGGCACGTGATATTCATTTGTATACAGCAGACAACCACCAGTATTTTTCAGAAAAACAAAAAAAAAAAAAACAAAAAAACACCCTGCAACAACTTTTCCTATAAAGAGATCCCCTTATATATGTATGTGCTTGAATTATATGTACATAAGTGTAGGAAAAATCTATGTTGCTGCAACCACTTTAGAAATTGCCAAATACAAGAATGTAGTACATATTATTTTAATTCATTCCACTTAGATTTTTTTCATACTCTTCCTTTCCAGCCTCTTCAGTAATAAAACTTTGCTCCTTTCTTCGTCTTGGGAGCCATCAAAAATTGAAAAAAAAGAACTGGTGGATGCAACCTGCAAACACTTCATTTTTGATGAAACTAATAAAACGAAATGAAGTTTCTTTCAATTTGCCCAAACGCGAAATCAAGGTAATAACGTTAAATTACGTTAAAGCCTGAGTTGCGCCTAACACTCTGGCCTGTTCATCCATAAAATGACTCATTTTCGTAGAATATGGGGCAAGTTTGAATTTAGTGGAATACCAGCCTTAGAAAAGCAACTTAATGATTCATGATATCGATGACAGTGAGGTGTAGTTAGAGATTTGAGAACAATGCTGCCAACTTGAGTTAAACACACACCACATTTAACTACAATGCTGCCAAGTTTGAAGAGTTAATTACACTACATCTACTACAAGATTATAATCAGAATATACAAATTTATATTAAGAAATATAAATTCATATCAGGAACATATAAATTCATAATGGGTAATGTAAATTTATAAAAGGAGCGTGTTAATTCATAATGAGAAATATAAATTCATGATGAGAATTCATAATTGGCATATACCAATTCATAATGAGAAATACAAGTTCTTAATCAGAAAATCCAAATTCATAATGAGAAAATATAAAATCATATTGAGAAAATATAAATTTATAATGAAAACATTGATAAAATATTTTATTTCAGATTGCGATAATATCCATACTACAACGCAGTACACATACATAGATTCGATTATAAATTTTAATGTTTCTCATTATGAAAATATATTTTCTGATCATGAACTTGGATTTTCTAATTTTGAATTAATATTTCTCATTTTGAATTTATATTTCTCATTATGAATTTATATGATCCTATTATGCATTTATATTTCTCAATATGAATTTACATTTCTCATTATGAATTTACAGTGCTGATTATGAATTAACATGTTTCTTATTATGAATTTGCATTTCTCAAATTCAATTTATATGTTCCTATTATGAATTTACATATTCTGATTATAAACTAGATTCTCATTATAAACTTGAAAAAGTGTAGTTTATAAACAATTTGTCGAAGGGATGTGTGTAAAAGCTTCTAGGGTATTTTTTTAATTTTTGATTCAAGTTCAAATGTTGTGAGTCTAATTCTGATCCCATCCTTTAATTAAAGATAAGTATATATAGGGTGTTTTTTATTGAGGTATAGAACTTCGAATTGAAATAAAACACAAGAAAATCGTTTTAATGTCCATCAATTTGGCTTTATTGGAAGGATAATTTTATGCCATTAATGTTTAAATATGATTTCGGGCATGTGGCCGCCACGTAGTGCGAAAACGATCCATGGTTAACCGAATTAATTGCTCTAATGGACGATTATGTCGACCATAAAATGGACAGAGCTTGCGGTGAACTTCGCGAACTGAACCATTACTTTCGAAATAAATTTGCACGATTTGCAAGAGTTGTTCTTTTGTCAACCTGTTCATGATGAAATGGCAAACCAAACTAAATATTAATCACTTGACAGCTGACAAAATGGCCGCCAGTTAAAAAAGTGATGCCAACTTAAAGTTCTATACCCCAATAAAAAACACCCTATATATTTTTTTCAAATTTCTGGTTTTATTGGAAAGGTTCAACTTTGTCATTTATTAAAAGAACACAATATCATTCATATGAATATCACCACTTGATCGGCATACCCAGAGATACAAGCCGACCGATTTGAAGCCGACAAGCCGCCGCCGCCGAATGTTTCTGAGTCACGCCGCCGCCATATTATAAATTTTGGAATGGATTCCCACTCCCCAAAAATAATTGTATGGGATAATATCTATCTATCGCGAATAAAATTTTCCCGGGAATGAATTGTGCCCTTAAATTTCCAATCGCGATTTATGAAGATTTGTTCGTGTTTCTTCGCTTTCTTATTTGGATTTGATCGCCATCCCACGCCGATAGGAAAATACAAAATTCCACATAAAATGTCCCCGTTTATTCGCGATAAGGGTGAATATGAAATTATGGGAACATTTTCTATTACTTGCCAAAAAATAAAAGAAAGGGCATTAAAAACAAATAGAAATTGTTCCTTTCTTTCCAAAATTGTCAAATAAATAGGGGTGATCGAGTGACAAAACGAGCCGGTAAATCAGCCGAAAGCCGCCGCCGCCGACCCATTTTGAGTAGCGCCGCCGTCGCCAAAAATTCTGGGTCGGCTTGTAACTCTGGGCATACCTTATCCGATCAACACAATTTTTCAAAATGCACACCAAACAGTAGCTCGTTGTTGACGCATTGACTTCTCAATAGTCACGTGTGGGTTCTCTGAACCCCATATGCGGTAATTTTGCTTATTGGCATAGCCATCGAGATGAAAATGAGCTTTATGGGGGCTGAACTGAAGTCCGAACTCTTCTCGAAAATTTTCCACATAAATTTCTTACAGTTTGCGTTAAAGCTCACTACTTTGGAAGTATGTTTTTAATATTTCCCAATTTTGTTCGAGTGTAAAGCGTCCATTTTGCAAATGACAAACATAAACCTGAAAATAAAAATGAATGTTATTCTACCGTTCAAAGTCATAGTAATCGGTAGTTCAAATTTAAAATGTGATTTTCACGTAGCAACAATAGTGAAATATATCAAAAAGTTGTTACGAAAAAACCAAAAATATTAATTTTGACACATTTTTAATAGTTAAAAGGGAAACTATAATAAATTGGAAAATATATAAGTATAATTTTATGATCATCCTCTGAGTAGATATAGAGAATTTTAAAAGATCATGTTTTTAAATGTTTGTTTCAATAGCTTTTAGAAACAAAATATTCTGTTTTATTTTCTGATAGCTGTGATCCTAACGAAATAAACACGGTATATTTGATAAAATCTATGAAGGCTGTCTTGCTTTTATTATCTATCAAAAAATATTTTATTCTCATTGTTTTTGAGACACAAGTCTCCGTAGAGGACGTCATCAATGTTTAGGTCAAAACGAATGATTTTTGTACCTGAGATAACGATGTATATATGTATGAAAAATGATGTGTTGTAGTCATAGAATGCATTTGTAGTGACTGAATGTGGTTGATATTAATACGTATTAGACATATTCATTGCATTGAAATGTTAAATGTTCTTCAAAAATGACACGAAGGGCAACGTATAATTGTTTCTGTTGTATTTTGGCTTTTTAATCCCGAAAACGTTTTTATTTTTTTATTGGATCCATTTTTTTTAATTTTTAATATTTGTACTCTCATTTGGAAAATATAAGTCCGATACCACCCTGTAATATGTTCAATTAAAGGCTGAGGAAACTTTTTCTTCAAATCAAGTAAATCTTTACTTAATCTGAGGAAAAATTTTAAGAAAATTTACTCAAATCAAGTAAATTTATACTCAAACTGAGGAAAATATTCCGACTTTTTTTCCTCAATCCAAGTAAATTGTTACTCAAACTAAGTAAATTTGTAGTCATACCAAGTAAACTTATACTCAATCTGAGGAAAATTTTCCTAAAACTAAGTAAATTTGTACTCAGCCTGACTACGACTTTACTTGATAATTGAAATAAATTATTTCGCTTCAAAGTATGCAACACTCATATGAAAAATGACAACATGGAATAGTTCTCAAACGTTTCATCTTACTTATACCATAAAGAGTTGAGCTATTTCACCATGACTGTTGCGGAGACTAGGTAGGCGCCTTCGCAGTGATTGTTTAGAGGAATATGTGAAGCACTTATGACGAAAGTCTTTGCTAACGTACGAGAATTGCTTCTTAGACTACTATTCATGTATTTTTCTGAACAAACTGAAGTATTTTTTATAAGTTCATTTATACTTGAATGTATGAGGAACATGGCATAAATTTAAGTACATATATTTACTTTATTTGAAGTAGTAAACATATTTTTAAGTAAAAACTTCCTAAATGGATTTTTCCATACACACATTTTCTTTCATAAAAGCTAGCACATTTTCTTCTGCATAAGTATAAATATACCTAATTGTCAGAAGTATTTACTAGATCCGAAGAAATATTTTTAAGTAAATTTACTACCCAACTTTGATTATATGTACTATTTCTTCTGGCTTTGAGATTAGGAAACTGTACTCATATCTAGTTAATTTTCCTTCTCGCAAGAAAATGTTAACTAAACTGGAGTAAAATTGTTAAACTAAATTGGAGTATGGATATTACTCAGATTTAAGAATGTAATTTTTCTGAGTGTATCAGCTATCATAGAATAAAACAAAATATTTTGTTATTTAAATTTAGAATCAAACATCTTTTCCCATTTTAGGGTGTACAGATCTGCTTAGATTCTCTTCCTGAGTCGTCCTTCTGTCCGTCTGTCCATCTATTGTAATAATCAAATTACAGGTCGCAATTATAGTCCGATCTTAACAAAAATTGACACAAGTAAGTTTTGGGAATTAAAGACGAATGCTATTTAATTTGAAGCAAATCGGTTCAGATATCAGGGGCTATATCTACCCCATCCCCTGTCCAGAAGATAGGTGCAGTAAAATGTTCAGGGGAATCGGTCCAATCATTTAGAGTCCTATACGTAACATACAGACACACATTGATTTTTATACACTCCACGAGAGTATTATGTCTTTGTGCATTTGTGTGTAACACCAAAAGGAAGGGAGATATACCCATTGTTAATTATGTCGATCGACTTCGAGTCACTTTTTGAATGCATTTAGCAATGCCCGTCTGTCCGTCTGTCTATTCTCGTAATCACGATACAGGTCGCAATCGTAGACATAACCAAATGAAACTTTGCACAACGAATTTTTTCGGGACAAGGACGAACGCTATTTAACGGTTCAGATTTAAATATAGCCCCCATACGAATTTCACTACCTATTTGACTCTTTTCACTCTAGATACCATATATTACAACAGATTTTCTTCAAAATTGGCAAAACATCTTATATTTCATTTAAATACACCTGCGGTAAAAATGTGATAGATCGGTTCAGATTTATATATAAAGGGTGATTTTTTAAAAGCTAAAGGAATGTTTTTCAAAAGAATAACACATAAAATTCAGAAAAATGCATGAAATCTTTATTTGAATCGATAGTACGGTCCATATAATTTAATGTTTGAAGATTATTTCAAGCAAATGTTGACCTTGACTGCGCTCAAATGGTCCATCCGCTTAGTCCAATTTTGGCATTTCCACGTTTTTGAGTAACAGAGGCCCAATTGCTACGAACGGCGACGAATCGATAATTGATGGTCATCATTAACACTGGCCGATACAGCTGCGATATCTTCTTCAGTTCGCACTCTACGTAAGCGTGTTGGTGGTTTAATGTCCAACAATGTAAATTTGGTGCGAAATTTAGTCACAATAGCCCGAATAGCCGCTTCAGTGGATCGATTAATCTGACCATAAAATGAAAGCGCGCGATGAACTTTCTTAACAGAGCACGCATTGTGATAATAAAATTCAATAATTTGCAAGCGTTGTTCGTTTGTTAGACGATTCATGGTTAAATTATAGACCAAACTGAAGATGTTTGACAGTGAAACAAAACACGAAACGTGCGTCAGCTGTTTAAGCCAGTGTTGCCAAAAAGATAATAGCTAAAAAATCACCCTCTAGCTCTCATTAAAATTTCGCTACCGATTTGACTTTTTCTGCTCTAAAAGATCCTCTTCAAATTAGACGAAATACTATAAACAGCCATGGTGCAAATATATTAAATGGGTTCAGAGCTCTCACACAAATTTCACTCCCAATTTCACTTTTTCCACTCTATAAACCACATATTTTAACAGATCGTATTCAAAATGAAAATGGGTCAGATCGGTTCAGATTTACATATATTTTCCGCCTCAGAAACCACGAATTTTCACCGAATTTCTTCAAAGTGTTATATTTGAACTGGAAGAACCTATTGTGCAAGTTAGTCACTTTATTCCATGTTTGGATATAGCCCGATACAAATATTCTTTTCGATTTGACAAATTGGACCGGTTTATATTAGCCTATGATTAGGAAACATACAAAAAATCTTTTCCTTTTCACTTTTTTACCGAATTGAATTGTATTTGGATAGAAAGTGGAGTGTATTATATAGTGGGCCCGCCTGACTTTAGCTTTTCCTTACTTGTTATATATATATAGATTATTTTGCACCTAATTGAATTGTAATGGGTAAAAAGTGGAGGGAATAATATAGTCGGTCCTGTCCGACTTTAGCCTTTCCTTACTTGTTTTAAATATCATTTAATTTTCTTTCAATTTCTTTCATTTGTTCGTTAAATCGAATATAAAATATAAATCGAAATAAAAATATACATATTTTCGTTCGCTATTTAAAGTATTCAATAAAACAATTAGCATGTTTACGAAATGCAATGTTCGAAAAATCGACTGTTCTGTAAATCAGAAAAGTACTGTATAGCTAAAATTATCATAATCGTTGACCTCGTCGAACAGCAAATTATCTAAATTTGTTATTTTTCCCCTAAAGAAAAACATTAATATTTGTTAAAGAAAATTATATTTGTTATCGAAGTTTTCATCTGCAGTTAAAATTTGCTGCCACTTCTTTGCAAGACAACAAACTTTAATATAACCTAAATGCAAATTAGATGCAAGCAGTTCCAGCAAACAAGAAAAAACTCTGGTCTTCGCGGAAAGTGTTTTTCCGCCAACCAACCGCAGGGGGAGCAACATCGTCAAGCAGTGCAAGAACTGCGACAACAACCAACAGCTGAGAAGTGCAGCAACATGCATAGATGGCAACCGTAACAACGGCAACGACAACAACAAAATTGCCATTATCATTGTCTCCGCTATTACAACAACAACAACAACGACAACCATGAATATATAAAGTTATTTAAGAATATGTCAGCATAACACCTTCACTCCACGTCACGGGGTTCCCTCCCCAAACGAAGATACCCTCGCTAAGTTGCAACATGCAAGCAACTTTGGCCACATTTTGGCTAAATAAGAAAAAGAAAATAAGAGAGCAATGCCAAGATTTGCTGGTGTACACCACTTTCCTTCCTGCTGCGGCTGCCTCCGTTTTTCGAAAATATCCATATCTAAGTTGTGTTTTTTGTTTGAGGGAAGGGGCCCATGAAGCGAAATGAATTCCTGGAAAACATTAGCATCAGAAAATCATTTACATAAAGAACATGATTCTTCCTTTGCATCGCCTCTTTTTTTCTCTCTCTCTCTCCCACTTTTGCAACATATGCAAATTTTGTACCACCTAAGCATGATTGTGTATGTGGTTATGGGATGGTACCCCTCACCATTCCCTCCCGTTGAGGGGAGGAACATTAACATTGTGTTGAAATTTCAAACAGGATGGACGAGAACAATGATATTTAAACGTTGCAAATGTGAATACATTCGTGTGGCAATGGATGAGGGGAGCGATTTTTGTGTGTAGGGCACGGGTTTTGATGGGATATCATGTGGCTCGCTGAAAGCGTGTGGAGTTAGGAAAACTGGAGATGGACTAATTTTTCATATCTAAGAAAGATTGTTTTATCGTTGTTAGGGAAAATGTTTTCTCACTGGTCCGATTTCGCCCACTTTTCATTCACAACCGCCCACACAGTAGGAGAGGCGTACAAAGCGAATTTCGTGAAGACAGTTTCAATGATTTGGTTGGTACCATTTTTATTCCCTTCTCCCCATTTTGATCCTAAAGTACGGGAAAATGTTGTCTCAGTGGTCCGATTTCTCCCCTTTTCATTCCCAACCGTCCACACAGTCAGAGAGGCGTACACAGGGAATTTCGTGTCTCTAGCTTCAATCGTTTGGTTGGTACCATTCGTATCCCCTTCTCCCCATTTTGATCCTAAAAGTACGATTTTGGAACAGCCGTTTTATCGCTTTTACGCAGCCAGATAAATAAACTCAACAAATTTTATGATCCAACCTGTAGTCATTTGATCGGTCCCAATTTTATCCCTTTTTCCCCATTCTAGCCATAGAAGTACAGACATAGAAAGATCACTTACATAAGCAGTTAGAGCGACGTACACATCGAATTTCATTATTCTAACTGCAGCCGTTTGGTTGGTACCATTTTAATCCCTTTTTGCCCTCTTTTTTCCCATAAATATCAACATTTCAAAAAATCTCTTCGTGTTGCTTATCTACACTCCGCATTTCATGATTTTACCATCAATCGTTTGGTTGGTACCATTTTTATCGATTTCCCCGAATTTCGGAAAAATCCTTTATTTTATGTGTCTAAACGATTAGAATGAATTCTCTTGAAGTACACTCCGACTTTCGTGATTTCATCTTCAATCGTTTGGTTGTTACCATTTTTATCCCAATTTTCCCATTTGTCCTCTTAAAAGTACGAATTGTGGAAAATACCTTTATTGAGATGCGCAGAAGGAATTTTTGTCCCATTGTATCCCAAAATGATCCATTTGAAAATCAAAAGATCTTGAAATGAATTTCAGTTGATATTTTTGTATATTACAATTGAAAAATTGAATGCAGAAGCACCGAGAAACACTCATTGGAGGAAGAAAATCCGTGCCCTGTTCTTGTGTGTCTCTGGTTCACCATGCGGCGGACGGTGGAGGGTATCTTAAAATATCACTTCACGTAGCACGCTTCAGAAATTACGTTATTAAATCTGCATTTACTTTCCGCCACACTAGTATTCACAGCAATACAAAAATAGCTCTGGCAAAACTTCAACAGTTTTTCTTCTTCCTGCTCACACAATACGCTCCTGCGGGATCTCTCCATGATGCATGACTGTATTAAAAATGTTGATAAATCGAAAAGATAAAAATCAAATTTTTTTTGAAATCTGTGGACTTCACTTATGTTGAATATATAAATTCACAAATGTCCGGAAGTACAATTTTTTTTAAAATATCACTTTATCACATATTTAAATCTAATGAATAAGAAATAAAATCACAGTGCCTGTGATAGACAAAATGTATATATGGTTTGTACACTCAAAAGAATTTGTGAGTAAAATCGGTAGAAAATTGTGCTGATAAAGAAAATTTCTGCCGAAAAGAAGATTTATCGTATATATATATTAATATCAGTGATTTAATGTTTTTCTCTAAACAGTCTATAACGGAAAGAGACATCTTCATGAAATTTCACATAGAGTTTAGAGTAGATACGTTTTCTAGAAGATTTGGATCCATAGTGGGTATGGGGTCAACTGGGTGGCCTTCCACCTCTTTGAAATGATTGCGAAAAGTTCAATTATACACCGAAAGCAGAGGTATTTTGCGCATAAATTGGTTGGTTTACGAGAGCATCATATCCATAGTCATAGTCAAAAGACTCTTTTTTGGGAGATAGATTTCATATCGATATGCAAACTATTTATACTTATACTATTGCATATAAAATTCTTAATAAATCAGTAGATAGTCTGGTGCATATGCACCAGTTTTACACTTCTGAAAACAAACTTCCAAAATCGAGTTATTTTTATTGTTTTTTTAATAGGTGACAACATTAATACGCTTGTAATTTTTTTATTTAATGCAATTTATTCATTTCGATCCGATATATCTTCTCCAAAACTGCCAATTTTCCAATATAAAAAAATTATTTGCATTTATTATATTTTTAACGCCATATGCTGCCGTTTCACCACATTCCTCTGGTACATAAAAAAGGCGATCGTTGTAGTAAAAAAATCCAAAATGTGGAAACGATTTTCCCCATTTTAGCTAATTTGGAATTTTGTTGAAAAAAAAATTAAAAACTTCTAAGCCATTATTTTTGGTGACTTTTTCTACATAATTCCATTATTTGATATTTGTTTAGACAATTAATTCTGGAAAGAATTCAATTCAAAAGAAAAAAATAATTTCATCCACGAACATAGCTGCTTAAAATTAATGTCTTTCTTTGGATCCTCAGTCGACATCAAAAAAAATTAATCTCATTTATGTGACTTATTTTCCCATTTTCTACTTTTGACAATCGTTTCGAAATTTGACATGACCGAGATGACCAACTCTGGATATTCTCCAATATTCGATTTCGCAAATCACTTGGAAAATGCCTCTAAGATAACTACGAATCGTCGATATATGTTTTCCCTTTCAAAAGTTACAGAATTAATACTTGTAGAAGATCGACCATATGATCGACAACACCTGATGTCCATACGTTAACATCCACATGTAGATGGCGTTAACGTTCATTGTCTGGCTGTCAAAGTAGTAATTTATGTACTTCGTACGAAGCAGCAATACTTGCTCAAATAAAACATTGAAAAAAAAAAAGTAATTTGTTGTGTGTTTTAATAAATTGCCTCCTCTAGACTACGTCCAGGGGAGACCAACATTGCCATCATCCTGGTGAAAGCCTATTCAATACTATAAAAAACTGATTTGAAACCACTGTGGGACATTGTGTTAAATAACGTTTACTCCAGTTAGGGCTGGTCATAGACCAAAACTATTGTGAAGCGACGAATTGTTATTTTGCTCCAAACGATACATTATTAGATTATTTTTTTAATTTTTTTATTATTGTAAAAGTGTCGTGGTAAATAAAAGATTTTTTGCGGCAGCCAGAAATTTCTATCAAATCTAGTATATTTTCTAACGTATCGTATCAGTATCATCGAAAGAATTTTCGAGTTATATAAAAATTAGTAAGCAGATCCAATCTAGATCCATTAAACCACTGTGAATCAGTAGAATATTTTAGCAAGTTCTTATGTATATATCATTTCTTGTACCATGCAATAAATGCCAACTTTTTGCAACACAAATTTTCACTCATACACAAGTAATACTACAGACCATAGGTTGTAACCCTATTATTCACATTTACCTTTTTAAGGGAAAAACTTGAAATGATTTTGAATAATAAACTAACACAGATAGAATTGTATTAGTTACATCAATTTGAAATATATTTAACAGAGATTATTTTCATTCATTTGATCCCCATATCGCCATTATATGACAATAATTTGTTGCAACATCTATAACCTTTGAAAATTAGAAGTCCCTTAAAAAGGGAACAAGATGACGAAATGAAAGAAAATAAATATTCAGTTGTACTACCTATGGTCTCTAGTTTCATTTGAATGGTTTCTAATTTCTTTCATGGTTGAAAATTTGTTATCATCTGATTGATATGGATACGAATATTATCTGGAACTAATACACGGTACGCCTATTTTAAAAAACTATAGAGTTTATTGGCGTTTTTAGTTTTTAACTTCCTCATCCTGTTGCCTCTTCACATGCCTACAAAATTCCAAAAGATACATTATTAAAAAATTATTTAAAATTATACCTTGGAACTTATTGCGGTTTTTATAAAAAATGCATCAAAATTTGCATTAAAATAGTATAAATCTGTCCTTTATACTGGGTCATGTTGCAAGTTTTTAATATGGTTTGATAAGGCTCGGGAGGGATTTTAATTTCTATCGGTTGTTTTCCCCAATATCATTCTCATCGTGAATTCTTTTCAAGAAAACCCTGATTTATGGAGGCTATTTTGAAAGCGTTCACGAACGGACAATGATAAAAGCGAAATATTTTGGGAGAACACATAAAACAAACCAATCTTTCATTTTAGTCGGGAACATTCACTACTTTTATTTTGAAGCCACTCTACTGTATATATGTCAATTGAAAGAGGAGAATATCTGTTAAAAATACTGTAAATTCCCTGCTTCTTTTGTATTAGTTTAGCATTAAAAATCATTTCAAGTTTCCCCTTAGATAATTTAGTTTTTTCATATTTTACTTTTAAGAGGGAAAACTCAAATTGGCTGTTAATGCGCAACTAATACAGATACTAATAATCAGCATGTCATTTAAAGTATTTTTAACAGATATCCGCCTCTTTAAGGTAATTTGGCACGGTATCATAGGGTATTTAAAATATTTTTTAAAAAAATTGATCCTTTGAAAACTTGTAGTCCTGTGAAGGCATTTAACTCCGTTTTGCCTATAGTTTCAGACGTATATCATCCGGTACAAGTGTAATATGTTCTGTCGGACGGTGATATAAGACGAAGCACAATAGAATCATTACTGTCAATAGAAGTCTTCTATTCGAAATGTAGTTATGATGTCCGTTGTGTTACTCTCGAAAACTAGAGCTAACCCAGGAAAATTATATTCGGAGTACTCTTGTTTACTCAAAAATTTTGTCATGCTGTGCAACTCCACTTAAACCACATTTTGCACCGCTTTGATTCAAATTTCAAAAGTATTTCAAAGGAAGTGACAACCATACATATTTATGTGTACGTTCACTTTCATTTCGTCACTTAATAGGAATTGGCATACATATTTGTATATGAGTATGCTGTGTTGTGTGCTGTCTGCATAAGTGTTCTTTTGTACATCTATTAGTTCTGCAAAAGACTTGTGAATATTGTCCCAGAATGAATCACATGGTAATGTGACAATTTGTTCGCCGTTCCCTCTATTGTCGTAAAACGATAAATGAGCAACGCTTACCAAACTCCCCACCTCTCTCACGTAGAAATAACAACATTCATACGTATGACTGATACACTCAGAAAAAAACTACACTTTCAAATAAGTATTCAAATATATTAGGAATTTATTACACATTTTGTAACACCATTTCTCTGAGTGCATATATATAGCGAGCAGCGGATGTTCTCGTAGTTGCTGCGTTTTACATTTCGCTAAGACAACACCGCGAAAGTGTGAAAATGTGTCACCCAGATAATGTGATTCCGTCAAAATGTGCAGAGAAATCCGGCGAAGGAGAGGAAGCATGCGGCAAGAACAAAAAACGGAAAAGGAAGTAATTGCAACATTTTCTTGCTACGTTGCATTCAGTCGTCGGTGGCACTTGCAACCGAGCCAAGAAAAAGAAGATTGCTCCAGCTTGAAATTGTTATATTTACGCATGATGTGAATTGCTAAAGACAAACGACTCGTTGAGTGAGGAGGGGGGGGGGTGCCAGGTGTGTGATGAATGTAATGTGTGTCGCATACTCGTGTATATGGAACACTTTCGCATTCGTTTCCTGCTCCAGTTTACCTTAATTTGCTCACATTCGCGCACACATCTCCTCCTCCAGCATCTCCATCTCAGGCAAGATATTTATGCATCACGGGGGTGTCAATAATTTCAACTTGCCGCTGTCGTTTCCTTGCAGGTGCCGCTCTGCTCCGTTCCTTTCAATAAATGTTAAACGCATTTATGTCACTCGCATCATTTGACTTAACAGACAACAATTGAAGTTTATCATGATGAATTCTACTTAATAGCCACCATGACAGCCCGCAGCACAGCTCCAGCTACCTCAGTGCTCCCCCCCTCCCCCTCGCACAGAATGTTCTTTGCTAATATTGCACCTTTTCAACTACCGCTGCTGCTGTTGTTGTTGTTGGCGCTGACAATGATTGCACTGTGCTCTGCTGCACATTTCAGTGGTCACAGACTGTAACCACTTCAGGCTCAGGCTCCCACTGCCAGTGGGGGAGTGCATCAGCGACGATAGATAGATAGACGATTGTATTTTTGCTGCGGCTCTTTTGCATATTGTTACTATTCGAAATCGAGTGGTGCATTATGGGAAAGTGCATCAACGTTCATATGTATAAAATATACTCGTATGTATGTATGTATGTATGTATGTATGTATGTATGTATGTATGTATGTATGACTACGACTAAAACGTATGTTTGCTAACGATAAACGTAATCACAAATGCTGGTGTTTGTTGCTATTGTTATATTTATTATTTTGCATGGCTACGTGGTCACAGTGAAGAGGGCTTGGATTTACTGAAAGTGTCCTAAATTTAAAATATATTTTTAAAATAAAATTTTTTGTCCCAAAAGTATATATTTTTCTACAAAAGAAAAGAAACACGGAAAAATTAATTAATTATTTACCAAAATTACAATTTTCGCCTAAGGTACCTTTAATATTTGTACTCTCATTTTGGAAATATAGGCCGGATAAAACCACTTATATTTTCAATTAAGGGTAATTATGATGGCTATAAATGCTGCGAATTTCACTATCACATGAAAACAATGGTTTAGGAACAGTCTCCTAAAAATTGAGAAAACAATTATTTATTTAAAAAAATATATTTTTTTGGCATGAAAAACCCATAAAAAATAGAAAAAAAATATTTTTTTCTATATCTTAATAGCTAACATTCTAGCGAAGAAAAACAGATCTATAGATAAATATAGAAATTATAGCCCTTTTTGTGGATTTTTTATTTTTTCTTTTGGTGCCATTAAAAAAGATTTTGAACATATAAGCGGGTATTTTCGGACTTAAATTTTCAAACGGGGTACACATGAACCAGATGATATATGTATGAAACTATAAGCAAAATGGAGTTACTTGGCGTTTTTAGTTTTTCATTTTCTCATCCTGTCGCCCCTTCACAGGACGACAAAGATTCAAAGTTTCAATTTTTCAAAACATTATTTTATATAATTGTTCGTACCCTATGATAACGGAATTAGTGTCAAATAAAAGAGGAGAATATCTATTAAAAATACTTCAATTATCATGCTACCATCTGTATTAGTTCAGCATTAACTTCTATTTTAAGTTTACCCCGTAGTTTTTCTAGTTTATTCATATCTTACCTTTTAACCCTAGGATGGTCATTGTGGTCTGGCCAGATCAAATTTGACTTTAATGAGTGTAATTTTGTGTCTAGGCAAAAAAACACAAACGTGTTCCGTGAATTCTACAAATGTAGTGTTCTTGACGAAACGATACTGGGTTTGGCCTGATTCAGCCAAAATTATCGTTGAAAGTCAAAACATGCTAAGTTCTCATTGTGGTCTGGCTGGACCATGTTCATGAAGAGTTTAAACAAATTTGTATAAGTGTATATGCACTTCGTTTACCGTTTGAATGTGTGCTATCATTTGCCGTTAGAAATTTGTTTTTTTCTTCTGCGTGGTGCTTAAAGAAATTCTTATAATTGTTAAGCACAAAAAAAAACAAAAAATATACCAAAAATTATTAATATTTAGTTTTCTTTTTTGGATTCCAAGAAGAATATTGAGCAGAAACAATTGTATTGACAATAGTTAAAAAAAATTGTTTCTGGATATTCTAGTAGATCTGTTAGAATAATTCAGCTTCTTTTTTGTAATTATTACTCACTTTTCTCTAGTGGTCTGGCTGGACCACAATGAGCATTTAGTGGCCCAAGAGTCTTTCTTTCTTGACCATCCTAGGGTTCAGAGACAAAATTTTAAATGGTTGTTAAAACTAAACTAATACAGATAGAAGCTTGAAATTTAAAGTATTTTTAACACCTATTCTCTTCTTCGATCTGGAACTTATACAGGTGTCATAAGGTGCGAATAATTATTAAAAATAATTTTTGTAAAATTGTATTCTTTGGAAGTTTGTAGTCCTTTTCATGGTCAATAGCATGGGAAAATGAAATTAAAAAATGCCAATTAACTTTATTTCACCTATAGTATCAGATGTATATCATACGGTTCAAGTGTAATACGGACTGACGGACAGTGTTACAGACCAAAATAAAACGAACGAAAACAACTAAAACAAATGAGACTGCCGGTTATTACTGGGTAACTATACATGCATATATATACATTCTTACATATGCAACTCAATGTGATGCTTGTAAGGTGGCATGTGAGCTTTATTAATTGGTGCGATTTTTTAAACGGATATTCGGCAAGTGAGTTGTGCTTCTCATTCGCTTGTGTGAATCATTTACTTAATGTTGCTGAAAAGTCACTGCGAAGCCAACTGATGAAACTTTTCACAGGGTGGAAATCATTATAATCGTAGTGTGCAGCCAAGTAATAAATCTATAAAATATAGATGAAAAATGGTCTTGAGCCAGGAGAATATCGCAGTTCAAATAAAATATTGACAAGAATAATTTTATAAATAAATATCAAAATAGTAATTATTTTAAACTACGCCTCTAAGGCAAGATCACCAATACGTTTATACTATATATATTGAAATAATACTTCAAGTCAATTCAAAAAGTAAATATAAGACAGAAATCTTCATAAACTTAAATACCATAAATATTGGTAGATAGTGGGTGCTACAGTTGGTTGTATTTCCATCCTTTTTTAATTCCAAAAGTACAAATTTTGAAAATCCTTTATCTGACGTACACAGGGCAAGATAACCTAACTTCATGATTCAACCAATTTCTGCCGTAAAAGTAAAAAAGTACGAATTTGGAGAAATATTTTGATTTTGCGTGTCTATGCGGTCATGTTATCCCTTAAGAGTACGACTTTCTAAAAGCTCTTTATTTTACTTGTCTACGCATTTAGAGGGATGTACACACCGAACTTCATCATTATAGCTGTAGCTGTTTAGTGGGTACCATTTTTATCCCTCTGTTCCCATTGTATATCTTGAAAGTACGAATTTGGAAAAAACCCTTTGTTTTGTGTGTCTATGCAGTCAAAGGAATATATACATCGAATTTCATGATTCTAGCTACGGCTATTTGTTTGGTACAATTTTTATCACCTTTTTCCATTTTACCCCCTAAAAGTACGAATTTCGAAAAATTATTTTACGTGTCTACGCAATCACAGGAATGTTTACACCTAATTTCATTATTTTGTGCGCAGCCGTTTGGTTGGTACCACTTTTTATCCCTTTATTCCCATTTTACCCCTTAAAGTACGAATTTGGAACAAATAGTTTTATATTATGTATCTACTCAATTAGAGGAATGTCCGCACCGAATTTCGAGTCTCTATCTGCTGTTGTTTGTTATAAGGGGAATGCGCATACCTAATATCAAGTAAATATAAGCAGCATATTGAAAAAAATGCTAGAATACTCTAAATATTAGGGGTTAATAGGGGCATTTTCAGTCCTTGTGGTGGACAATTTTTTCCCTTTGGACCGATTTCACCCAGTTGCAATCCCAACTACGACTATAAGACACATTTATGATAAATTTGGACCTCCTAGCTCCTTTCTTGTAGATGCTAACGTGTTAGTTGGACGGATGGACGTGGCTAGATCGTCTGAAAATTTTATGACGATCAAGAATTTATATACTTTACCGGGTTTTAGGTCGATATTTCTAGGTGCCACAAACGGAATGGCAAACTTAGTATACCCTCATCTTGTGGTTTCGAGTTTCGAAAGCCAAAATACATCAATAAATGTTATACGTGGTGGTAAATTCAAATCTTGTGGAAATGTTGATCATATATATAAAGTCTTAGACCGATATATTGCATTCAGTTTACACAAACACTCTTAGTGGGTAAAACATCCTTTGGAGGATGATTTTTGCAAATTTTCACACCACAACCTCGTATGTGCGTATGTTTAAATACATATATACATGCAAATGTTGGCAAATTCAGTTTGTGTGCGGGTGTGTGTTTGTTATTTGAAATGGCAATTTAAGTCATCATCATTAAATTATTATTATCAACAGTCAGTCTTTCATTCATTCATTCAGTCAGTCAGTCAGCCAGTCATTCATGCGTTCCGTTCTTTCGTTCGCTGATGATGTTCATTCGTTCGTTGCAATCTAATGTTGCTTGCAACATATGATAGTGACACAAAGTATTAAGTGGCATTCGGGTTCAGAAATTTAATCATCTGTGCTGTATAGTTGACGATGTGCTGCCACATCAGTTGTTGTTCTTGTTGCTGCTGTTGCCGCGCTACTGCTGATGGTGGTGTTGGCGGCGTTGGCTTCGTTGACGTTGAATGCAACTCATCGTGACAGTGACATCAGCAGAGTGGCGGCAACATTCATATCTGTTGGAGCTGGCAGCCTCAGCTTCGGCAGCGTTAGTATCATTATTTTCACATTATAAAACTGGTTAATATTTTCCAACAATGCTTAGCAGTCAGTGGCTGTTGTAGTTGTAGTTGTAGCATATGCCGGAGTGGCAAACTATTGTAAATTTGATAATTTTATTTTCATACTTTCGATATTTGACAATGAGCATTTTTGCCATGTTTTTGAAATGTTTCATTCGAGATAATACAACATCAATTGTGATTATATGCGAGTGTGTGGTTTTGATATTTTTTATTATACCCTCCACCACAGCATGAAGGTATACTAAGTTTGTCATTCCGTTTGTAACACCATGAAATATTGACCTGAAATATATATAAATATATTTATATATATATTCTTGATCGTCATAAAATTCTAAGACGATCTAGCCATGTCCGTCCGTCTGTTGTAAGCGCGCTAACATCTAAACGAAAGGAGCCATGACGTTTAAATCTTCCAAGAATACGTTTAATAGTTCTAGATCGGTTGGAATTGCAAATAGGCGAAATCGGTCCACAGGGAAAAATGTTTCCCTCACAAGGACTGAAAACACCCCCAAATACCACAAATATTTAGAGTTTTTCAGCATGTTTTTTGAGTATACCTGCTTAAATTTACTTGATGTTGGGTATGCGCATTCCCGTCGTAGCAAAAACGTTCACCATAAAATGATTCTTATTCGTAGGAAGTGAAATGGGGTAAAAAGGAATAAAAATGCTACCTATCAAAGGAGTATAGCTACATTCCCCTAATTGAGTAGATACTAGTATTTATTCCAAATTCGTACTTTTAAGGGGTAAAATGGGAAAAGAGGGATACAAATGGTACCAACCAAACGGCTGCAGCTAGAATAATAAAATTCGGTGTATACAGTCCTCTGATTGCGTAGACACGTAAAATAAATGGATTTTTCGAAAGTCGTACTTTTAAGGTGGCATAAGGGGATACAAATTGTACCAACCAAATGGCCGCAGCTAGAATTATGAAATTCGGTGTCTACATTCCTCCAACAAAAAATAAAAAAGTTTTCAAAATACGTTTTTTCAAGGGATACATGGGAACAGAGGGATAAAAATGGTACCCATTAAGCGGCTACAGCTAGAATGATAAAGTTCTTTGTGTTCATCCCTCTAATTACGTACACATGTAAAATAAAGAGATTTTCGAAAGTACTTTTAAGGGGGCAAAAAGGGGATACAAATTGTACCATCTAAATGGCCGCAGCTAGAATTGTGAAATTCGGTGTATTCAGTCAGAGGAATGACAAGGAAAATAAAAAGATTTTCCAAATTCGTACTTTCAAGGGATATAATGAGAACAAAGGGATACAAATTGTACCAACTAAACGACTACAGCTAGAATGATGTAATGCAAATGTATGTGGTGTGAATTCTGACCCTGTGACTGCTTAGACACGAAAAATAAAAATATTTGCAAAATTTGTACTTTTAATGGGGTAAAATGGGATAAAAATAGTATTTTAGTGGCAAAAATGGAAAACGTGCTAAAACTGCTACGGAGTATATAGCTAGAATCATTAAGTTAGGTTATCGTGCACTATGTACGTGAGCGATAAAGGATTTTCAAAATTTATACCAGTGGAATTAAAATAGGATAGAAATACAATCATCCAAACGGATGTAGCTGAAAATGCACCCACTATCTATAGGAGGGCGTAACGAGTTTTTTAAATCGTTTTGGAATAGCAAAAAAAAAGTTGGAACCAGGTGTAGGTATTACTGCCCAAAAAGGAAAAAAATTAAGACCAGATAACACGATTGTATTTAGCCCCTGCTACACGCCGATGATGTTACCTATATTTTGGTATTAATTACTGAAATTTCCCTTGACGATAATTACTTGTTTTAGGGAAGACATTGAAAAAGTCAGATTTTCGGTGTTTTTATACCCTCACTTTAATTTGAAGGAGTAACTTAAGACCCTAAGTATGTTTGGACCAAATCCGTTTCACGACTTTTTAAGAAGTTTGAGCCATGTCCGTCCATCCGCCCGTCTAGCTGGTTGGTGTACACGATAACTCTCGAAAGGAGTTAATGAATTAGTTCAAACTTTGCACTTGGTAATATTTTTCCCAAACTTAGTTTAAGTTCGATGATGGGCAAAATAGCCACGCCCCTTCTGGTACCTTCCACACAAATGACCTATATTTCTATGTTAAATTAAAACGAATGTAACTTCCACACGGATATTCGGAATCAGCAATATTTTGGTATTTGCTAATGTTTTCATAATCGCATTAAATTATAACTTCTATACAGATGATCGGAATACTACGAAATTTGATGTTTGGCAATGCTTTAATGAAAGTTACATTCGCATGGAATATGGGCGATATTGCCACACCTCTTCTGGTACCTCCCACACAAAGTTGCAAATCCTTGGTTACAATAAAAGCGAAATTTGATATTTGCAAATATTTTTATAATCGCTTTAAACCTAAAAAATGTTTACGTTTTAGCCACGCCCCATCTTGTACCTCCCACACAATTATCTCCATCCTAGGTAATATTAAGGCCTTCATACTTCTATACTGGTGCATGGAATCCGCTACGACTTGATATTTGATCATATTTATACAATTGGTTTGTATATGTAGACGAACCTTCCACGCAAATTATCTTGCCCTTATAACTTCCGTATATATGTTCTCTGAGAGTGAGGGTATATATAAGTCGGGATAGCCGAATGAAGCTTACTCTCTTGTTTTATTAGTTCTGGTTTGGGCTATATTTAAAACATTTAACATTTTCCTGTAATTTTACTGTACTTTAACGTAAAATCGACAACCAATGTGGAATGCAGTTCATGGTGGAGGCTATATAAAGTTTGGCCCGGTCGAACTTAACACCGATAACGATCTTACAATCGAAATTAAATACACAGTGATTCCATTCGAATTTTAAAGGTGACAGTTCCAAAAAATAAATCACAAATCAGTCAGTTCATCTCCTACAAACGCCTGACTAATTTAATTTTATAAATCTGTTTGCTATCGCTAATTTCTGCTGATTTTGTTGGCTGACCCACCTTAATGGCCTCTGCAACTCCTCTGGACATAAACTATTTAACAAATCGATATAATTAATAATTTACTTCAAGACACATACAACATTCACCTTGTTGTTAGCCTTTTAAGACCTAATGCCTGAAATAAAAACGAACACAATAAACGTTTTATCAAAATCGTCACAAATCCATCACCCGTAGAAAAAACAACAACAACAACAGCGCACAGAAATATCTTAAAGTGCTTTTTCATTTCGTTGATAAATTTTCATTATCCTTTCGAAGGCGATATCTGCGTTTTGATTTATAACTATGTATTAATAAATATTAAATAACAAAAACAACAACACGGAATAACGACAGCAATATAACGCTGTACATTTCTTATTTATTGCCATAGCGAGAGTGTGCTTGCTTATCTTAAGCGAATCCTAACCAAATATTCATTAACAAGATTTCCGGTACCCATGCTCCCTCGTCGCTGGCTATGCCTCTGCTTGCGTCCCCCTACGACTGGCAGCACTCCCCCCGTTAATGTTTTGTATCCGTTGTTGCCATAGATTTGCCTTCCATCCTCCTATTGGTGTTGTTGTGGCTGCTGCTGCCGTTGTCTTCTCCTGCTGTACAGTTGTCATAGCTACTGCCGCCCTCCTCTGCTGGTCGCATTTGTATATGCGAGGCTGTCTTCTATAGACTATCCACGCTGCCACAGTCTAAACGTTTTTTAGCCATTTATCAACGGGAACGGAAAACGTTGTATGTTCTCTTTTCTTTTTGTAATTTTTCTTATGCTTATGTTGTTCGCCTTTTTTGCTGTCTCTCTTTATTATTATGATGGTATTTTGAGTTTAAGTTGTGAGGAAACGAATAAACGACGGCAGTCACCAAATACAGAAAATGAAAATATTCAATGTCACGTTGAATGTTGCAGAGATCCGGACAGTCGCATTTCTTCAAAGTTGACAATTGATAAAGTGGAAAAGCTGGAAAGTACTAATTCAATTATTCAAAAAGTATTAAATTACTTAATTACTTAGTCATTTATTCAAATATTATTATTAATCAATTATTTATTCAATTATTCAATTATTCAATTATTCAATTATTCAATTATTCAATTATTCAATTATTCAATTATTCAATTATTCAATTATTCAATTATTCAATTATTCAATTATTCAATTATTCAATTATTCAATTATTCAATTATTCAATTATTCAATTATTCAATTATTCAATTATTCAATTATTCAATTATTCAATTATTCAATTATTCAATTATTCAATTATTCAATTATTCAATTATTCAATTATTCAATTATTCAATTATTCAATTATTCAATTATTCAATTATTCAATTATTCAATTATTCAATTATTCAATTATTCAATTATTCAATTATTCAATTATTCAATTATTCAATTATTCAATTATTCAATTATTCAATTATTCAATTATTCAATTATTCAATTATTCAATTATTCAATTATTCAATTATTCAATTATTCAATTATTCAATTATTCAATTATTCAATTATTCAATTATTCAATTATTCAATTATTCAATTATTCAATTATTCAATTATTCAATTATTCAATTATTCAATTATTCAATTATTCAATTATTCAATTATTCAATTATTCAATTATTCAATTATTCAATTATTCAATTATTCAATTATTCAATTATTCAATTATTCAATTATTCAATTATTCAATTATTCAATTATTCAATTATTCAATTATTCAATTATTCAATTATTCAATTATTCAATTATTCAATTATTCAATTATTCAATTATTCAATTATTCAATTATTCAATTATTCAATTATTCAATTATTCAATTATTCAAAGTACTCACAGTACTGACGAGGAAATTAAGGAAGTCAGCAATATCATCCGCCATCATCATGGCCACAGTATATGGTGACAACATTGCCACAAAATGATGCAGACAACAAAACAGTTTAATCTGACGACGACTATGACAACAACAGCAACACAGCCACGTAATAACAACAAATGATAAATGCAAACCGATAAATCTTTTTAGAAATACACACGGATATATCCGCCAAGAAAATCTTGCTGAGGTATTGCGGGGAGGTGGCGGCGTCAACGTTTTCTTCTCACCCCGGAGTATAGCATTTATTTTGAGGGGATCGCCGTCCCCGCGTTACTCTTGTTTACCACTCCACGGAAGCCTTGCAAATCGGTTTAGACGGGTATTTGTGCCATTACAAACACTTGTGAAAATATCGATTAAGCGTGTTTGTCGTATAAGGGCTTCTCTGCTGCTTCTACTGCTGCCGATGCTGTAGCTGTTGATGTTGTTTTGGCGTTCTGTGTTGCTGTGTGTACATCTGTCAACTACTCCTCTGGCTGGTTCTTACCGAGAGTTGCGCCGAAGGTTTGTCGCCGCACGTGGGCTTATAAGTCTTCTTAGCATCAGTGCCAGCCGACGCCGCCGTACCACTTAAGGACAGCAATCTGTTAGACAGGCTTGAATCGGAGCAAACAAAAAATCTCTTAACGACAACTAAATGTCAGGAAAAGTCAGCCGGAATGGTGTGGTAGATGGAAACCAATGAAGGCACAACAAAAACGAAATGAACAAATGAAGTAAGACTTTTTTCCTCCCAACAATGGCTGCTTGGTTGGCTGACTGGAGCTCCATCGCCCTTCTTCTTCTTCTCTAGGAGGTGGCACATTACGTTGGGAAAAATGAATTGAGCCCATTTTTTCCCTTTGCCACAGAGATTAGTTACTGGTGACTGGGTGGGGCTTGATGGCACAATATGTTGTTGGATATGACTCTGTTTGTTTGCGTTTTACAGCGCGTATTTGCGGTTTCGTTAACAAATATGTGACGCTTAACAATCGGCGAATAAAGCAACAACAACAAACGTGGTTCTTTTTATCGGCAGACTTTGGTTTTTTTTCTCGTCGTAGTTGAATTTTCATTTATTTATTTTTTGCTGATTTGTTGAAAGATTGAATGCTGTTTTTATTGGAATCCGATTCTTTTGTTCGGTTATACACTCGCATTGTTCAGTTGGCGACGTAAATGAAGCGATATAGGATTATTTCAACAAAATTAAGCGAAATAAATTGTATTTAAAACTGTAGCCAACTTATGTGTGGGATTAAACGATATGCTGCACTTTATCATCCGTGAGTATTGAGATACGGCAAATGCAGCATTTGCTGGCAATGGTCCATAACAAGAACTGATAAGTAAATAAATCATTCAATAGGGTTAAATGGAGAGACTTCAACAAACGGAGTTAAAACCTTTAGAAATGAATGCTTTTAGATTGGGCGCTAAGTCAACTGGAAGTCAACCTAGTGTACGTACGCAATAGAAGTGTTGAGACTAATTTTTGGCTAACTGGACATATCAACTGGACAAAATTGCCACATTTGGAGGTGTACTTTATTGGTGCTATCGTTGATCCTTTCATCTTTAACAAGATAATTGCGAGAAGTTTACTATTCATCGTGGTGTTTTGAATGTAATTCCCAATAAAATATTTCTTCGCTTCCCTTATCGTCCCCAACAGCGCACCAAATCACACCTTAGCTCCTCCACATGCTGTTGCAACAGCCAGCCAATCGGCCAGTATGACTCTCTTTGCAAGACTGTTCAGTGCATAATGTAGCAATGTGGCTGTTGTTCGACAACATTTTACCATGTTTTCGCTGCTGTTGATTGTTTTTACCCGCAAAATAAATTTGTGGCGCCTCGGATATTTTAGCGAAACTTGTGTGCGATTTATTGCTCACACAACATACATGTGTTGATTTGCCTCATGATTTATGTCTTTTTAATAAGTTGCAGTTTTAACACTTATCCACAGAAGGATTTCGCTGGTTATTTATGGCCAGAGGAGTTGTGGCCACAGCAGTAATATTACACAATGTTCGGACAAGCTATGGCGGAGGCTTGCCACTAGATTTTCCGTTCAATAAGATTTTTTAAGTTAAATTGTAAGATAGACGTCTCACTTTCACACTTACGTATTTAATTTTGTATTACTTGTCTTTATGTTGTGCTCCTTAGAACAGAGCGTACCAGGTTACAAGTAAAAAAAAAAAAGTTCGCCGTACACCTTCGAATATGAAGTATTATTGAAAGGTAGTTTCAAAAAATTTTTTTTTATTTTTTTATGCCGAACGTAGGGGTCGCGCTTTTACATTTTTCTATATAACTTCTGCATTTATAAACGGATTTTAAAGTGTGATACATCGATGTTTTTGTCCGATTTTTTTGTCTTTGAAGTCATTGAGCTCAAACATGATTCATGATTTTATGCGAGCTTTAATTTTCGATTATTAGAGTGGTACATTAGGGTAGTAGCAACTGAGAAATGATGGGTAAGTACCAGAAGGGGGTGCTTGAGCTCAATGACTTCAAAGACAAAAAAATCGGCCTCGTCGAGACAAAAACATCGATGTATCACACTTTAAAATCCGTTTATAAATACAAGTTATATAGAAAAATGTAAAAGCGCGACCCCTACGTTCGGCATAAAAAAATAAAAATTTTTTTTTTGAAACTACCTTTCAATAATACTTCATATTCGAAGGTGTACGGCGAACTTTTTTTTTGAGGTACGCCCTAGTGTACATGTATTTTGTTTTTTCAATCGCATATTCATTCAAGGACAATTCGACAATCTTTGTCCTGGCTGACAATAAAAATGTCTGAATTTTGTCAATTTCAATTAGAACTATATCAATTTCAAATTACAATTTCCCATGTTTTATTGGAATTGGATTTCCCAATTTGAAATGGAAATTCTCAATTTCAAACGGAATTTTCTCAATTTCAATTTCAAATGGATTTTTTCCAATTCCATTTGAAATTTTCTCAATATGAAATGGAAATTCTCAATTTCAGTTGGGATTTTCTCAAATTGAAATGAAAATTCTCAATTTCAAATAGAATTATTTCAATTTCAAATGGATTTTTTCCAATTTCAATTGAATTTTTCTCAATTTGAGATGTAAATTCTCATTTTCAATTGGAATTTTCTCAATTTGAAATCGAAAGTCTCAATTTCAAATGGAGTTTTTCAAATTTCAATTTGAATCATTTAAATTTTGAATGGAATTCTTGCAATTTCAAGTGATTTTTTTTCAATTTGAGAGTAAATTCTCGTTTTCATTTGGAATATTATCACTTTAAAATGGAAATTCTCACATTTAAAAGGAATTTTTCAATATATCAACTTGAAATTCTCAATTTGAAATGGAATTTTTCCAATTTAAATCGAAATTTTCTCAATTTGTGATGTAAATTCTCATTTTCAGTTGGAATTTTCTCAATTTGAAATGGAAATTCTACATTTAAAAGGGAACTTTCTAACGATCAACTTGAAATGTTCAATTTCAAATTCTGAATTTCAAATGGAATTTTCTCAAATTGGAACGAAATTATGAATTTCAATTGGAAATTTTCTCAAATTCAAATGAACAATCTCAATTTCAATTGGAATTTTCTCAATTTGAAATGTAAATTCTCATTTTCATTTGGAATTTTCTCAATTTAAAATGGAAATTTTCAATTTAAAAGGGAATTTTCTAAATATCAACTTGAAATTTTCAATTTCAATTGAAATTTCCTCAATTTGAAAAGGAAATTTTCTATTTCAATTGGAATTTTCCCATAGGGGAAATTTTATCCCCTAAAAAGGACTGAAAATACCCCATAGTATTTGGAGTATATACGCACTTTTATTGACAATTCCTAGCCTATATTCACCCGTAAATTTTCACAAAATTTTACTCTTTAGGGGTGATGTTCCATAAAAACCTGCCTCGTAGTGTTGAGGCAGATTTTTTACGTTGAAGAGCTAGAGGGTTAAAATGTTTCATTGAATTTTTCCTCATAGTGTTTTAAGTAATATTACTGAACAATTGTTATACTTAAAATGTAAGGGTTACGTCGTATGCCCATTCATCATAAGAATGAACAAAATGAGGGTGGGGATATTGACACCCTCTAAAGTGACCACCATACGTAAACTTTCAAAACTTTATTCCCCTCTATCAGAATCTTGTTATTTTTGGTGTTCCACAAGCTAACATGAAATTAAAAAAATTTTTATGAACAAATATTTAAAAATAAGCGATGGTTTGAAACTCTGCTTATTAAGCAGGGAAATTTCAAATATCTTTCATAAATTTTATTTTTTTTATTTCATTTTAGCTAGCTTATTTATCGGTGCTTAAAATAAAAAAATATGTTTTTGTACTTCCACGTATAGTCTGTCAACTGCTCGTGTTGGAGGGCCGAACTTAACGCCGCTGATTACTGGTGGTTTTTATTTTATATTTTTTTATGAATTCAAATTCCGTTGAAACATCTAAATTTTAAAGAATTTGTGTTAATGTTTTCTCTGCTCCTTTGACTATTTCTAATTTGCTGAGCCTACATCAGACATCATCATGCATCCATCATTGACCCCCCTCATCATTATCTCCAGGACATATCAATGGATGAAATTAAAAATTCTTGGCAATGTTTAATCATTAGCGAAACATGCAACCCGAAATCGATGAGCAACGACGACGATAATGATGATGAGGCACTCATTCATGCTTCCAAAATCATTAACGAGGCAACACATCTGACGTGTCCGGATCGAACCGGGCCGGATTGAGCCGAACTGAACCGGACAGTGAAGGCAGCTCATCGCATGGCCAGATTATGCAGAAAATTTTAAGTGGCATCCAGCAATGCACACAAGTCAAGGCACACACGGATACACTCATGGAACATGCATTTTCGAAAGAATGTCCGGTGGCTAGTCCAACCATCCATGTGTCCATCAGTTGTTCGGTCATTGATTGCTGGCAACTTGCAACTTGCATATAAAACAATAATAAACGTTAATCGGAAAGTTGTTGGCCGTATCAGGGAAAGAGAGTGAGAGGGAGAGGAAAAAACACCAAAAACACACACGTTGCAATTGCCATCTAAAGTCATCGGAAACATGGCATGTGCGTGCGGGGTGGCACGTTGTAACATCGCCAACAAATGTTGCAATTGATTGCGAATGAGGGTGAATTTCATGCACAATATGTTTTTCGGCTATCTCCGTAGCCGATGTTGTAGACCCCCCCCCTTCCCCTGCCTTCACCCACCGTCAGCTGGCTGCTGTTGTTGCAGTTGTGGCAAAACTTTTGTGAAAAGTTTATGGTCAATGCTGCATACCCCAGGCAGACAGGAAGGGCAAACCAAGCGCCACTGTCTCCAAGAGAGTGTATATGTGTGTGTGAGTGCTAATGACAGCCATCAAACGATTTGCAGACACAATCAGACAGTTGGCCAGGAGACGGTAACGGACCGAAAGTACCACCAGGGAAATTATTTAAACTCACAGCAAATGTTCGACACAATAGACGACGCCGTCGCCGCCGATGCCACACAGCAGACTTGGTAATCGGGAGGCAATAAGATGCGACAAGTTTCTGTTTTGTATTCCCCCGGTCGTGGAAGCAAGAAAAAAACAGCAGAAACAGAAAACAAGAAGCTGCAGCAAACTTGCTCGAACAAAGGAGTTGTCTGCAGTCCTAGTTATGCTGGGGCTGAGGGTGGAAGGGGTTCAGGTGGTCGTTGTTGCCACCACCAGCCAACCTTTGCGCTGCAGTTGGTCGTTTTCTCCCGGGATTGCCACACTGGCGTTGATGTGCCGGAGATATGTGGCACATTGTCTGGCGAAACAAATAACTCCGTCATATGCGTGCAGCATTACCTAGTGTGGCAAGCTTCCCGGATTCATGACCACACACAGGACGACCCTTCCGCTGGCTCGGCAGCTATAATTGAAATGGCGTTAAGCATATAATAGCATTGAATCTCAAAAGATCTGAGGGAGAAAAAACGAAATGAAAAAAGCTAAGGACATACATATGAACACATCTTCAGCTTAACACCAAAATGACTAAATCTGTCCAGGGTCCGGTGTTGGGTGTCCTGAGTCCTGCGAAGATGATGATGGTTACACGTATGTAGGTGGGTTACTTCCCTCATCGTTTGGTGGGTTGGCGTTTAAATGAAGATGATTGCGGTTGTTCTCACTTAAGTAGCTTTTTAAAGTTTCTTATTTCTTGTTTTCTGTCTTTTTTTCCTACTCCATTTCTATTCTATTCCTTTATTTCTTGGGTTGCTTTCATGTCTAAATTGCTCGCCAGAAAAGTTTTTTCTGTTATTAATGCCTGTGTTTGTCTTACGGCGGTTGCATATGTTGTGTGCAGGATGGCCAGATCCTGGCAAGAAAAATAAAATTGCCAAGTTTTTTCTTGTTCTTCGCCTTCGTCTTATTCTTCTTCGCCTGTTTTCGTTTGTGTGAATGGATAATGGTGTGATTAGCTCTAAATGAAGTCTATTATGGCTTTTAATTGGGTTTATGACATGCTTAACGCAAAAAGAAACAAAAAAAACTTTATTACTTTCTCAAGCTCGAACAAGAACAATAGTCGAAATGCGCGTACAACTTTGTGAAATGACTGTAATTTTTTTCGCTCTCCCTGGAAGAATATCATTGTGTGTGTGTGTGAAATTAAAGCCCAGAGAATAGAGATTTAATTGGTGGATTTGGTGGAAAAGAAAATCTCCAAATAAAGAGTGATTTTTTTGAGGTTAGGATTTTCATGCATTAGTATTTGACAGATCACGTGGGATTTCAGACATGGTGTCAAAGAGAAAGATGCTCAGTATGCTTTGACATTTCATCAGGAATCGTCTTACAAACGAACAACGCTTGCAAATTATTGAATTTTATTATCAAAATGCGTGCTCTGTTAAGAAAGTTCATTGCGCGCTTCCATTTTATGGTCAGTTTAATCGACCCACTGAAGCGGCTATTCGGGCTATTGTGACTAAATTTCGCACCAAATTTACATTGTTGGACATTAAACCACCAACACGCTTACGTAGAGTGCGAACTGATAATGATGACCACCAATTTTCGATTCGACGCCGTTCGCACCAATTGGGTCTCTGTTACTCAAAAACGTGGAAATGCCAAAATTGGACTAAGCGGATGGACCACCTAAGACGCAGCCGCGGTCAACATTTAAATGAAATTATCTTCAAAAAGTAAATGTCATGGACCAATCTAACGTTTCAAATAAAGAACCGATGCGATTTTGCAAATTTTATGCGTTTTTTTAAAAAAAAAAAGTTATCAAGCTCTTAAAAAATCACCCTTTAGAACATCATCCTTTTCAAGGATATTAAAAAGTTTCCATTCGACTCATTTACTTATAATGGACATTTTTTAACATCAGTTAATAGTTCCCTATTTGCCACTCAATATCTGGTTAGATGGCAACACCTGAAAAAAAATAGCCAATGAATTGACGGCGAGTGTAACCTTAGTTAGTGACCGATTTTTTTTGAGTTTCAAAGAAAAATAAAATTTAAGTTCCATCCAAAAAATCCAAGTACTCAAATGAAAAATTATTTGAAAATTTTGTTCAAATATACAATTGAATATGTCTTTCCTATTTACCCTATGAAGACAATCGCATGTTGACTAAAAAGTTGTAAGTTGTAAATAAAAACTTGGCCAGCGCGATGGTGACATCACCTCCCCCACTCCTCAACTTTATATTGAAGAAAAAGATTCAAAATCGTATTTGCTGGAAGAAAAATAATATTGTGGCAACAATCATATTCGTCTCAAAACAGTTCCTCAAGGCACTTGTTGGCGCTCCCGTGCAGAGCGGCCACTTAAACCATCATATCTGTATTGCGAAAGTAACCTCAATAATAGAAGTTTGTAAGGCCTGAGCAATACCACAAATCAATGCGAAAACTTTACTTGTGTATGATAAGTCAACAGTATTACCAGATTATGATCCACAAGAAATTTATCGTCAATATATTATGTGGAAGATAAAAATGGAGATGGAAGACAAAATTTGTTGTTTACTTTAAAACGGACATTTTTGTGAAAATGATTTCAAATCGTATTGTCTAGAAGAAAAATAATGCAGAGGCGGCCATTATATTCGTATTTCGGAAGTATCCTCAATTGTAGAAGTTTGAGCGGCCTGGAAACACCACTTCTACGTTATAAATCAGCGATATTGTCAGATTATCATCCGGAAGAAATCTAGATGATATCGCCTAAATATCACCAGGAAGATAAAAATGGGATATTGTCAGAAAACCAACTAGTATACATAAATGCAATTATTCATATTTCAATTAAATTGATAGTTAAAGTTGATAGATAGTTGATAGTTAGCTTAATTTCCAATTGTCACTTTTGCACTTGCGTTTGGGAATATTGGAATATTTTGAATGTATGACTTCTCCTTAGTCCCCGCCCAAGTAAATAATAATGTCTAACAAAACATCAATTTGTTTCAAAAACATTTTGTTGTTTAGTGAAAACACTATATAACAAAAAAAAAATAAAAATTTCACTTTCACATATAAGCAATAGTTAAGGAAAAGTCTCTCAAAAATTTTAATTTTCTTTCAAAAAAATCTTTCATTATTACCACGAAAAAAATAGAAAGAAGATCAGAAAAAAACTATTTTGTTGTATTTTTCTGCTTTAGAATGGTAGATATTAAATAATAGAACAACATATTTTTTCGTTTTTTCTATTTCTTATGATTTTTTAAATATTTTTTTTTAATTTTTGGTATCTGTTCCTAAACCAATGTGCCTATGTAAAAGTGAAATTCCCAACATTTGTAGCTATCATAAGTCCCTCTAACTGAACATATATGCTATAAGAACTTTTCTTTCATTTGAGTAGCCACACTAAAATTTGGGGAGTATGAACCTTTCTTCCGGGCCTCTTGGGGCTTACTGGGTCCATAATGATACATATTTGGTACATATGCCATCTACAGGAAATTTCCTTTCATTTAAGTACCCACACTTGGAAAATGGACAGGCCCAATGGGCCCGAGCGCCTATTTTAGATTTCATTTTCGTGTTTTTTAGATTAATCTTAACAAGATTGGATATTTTTAAATTTAGAGGTGCGCCCCATAAACTGCACTTGGCTCTGGTTGATTCTGATAAGTGTCATAATAACCCGTGGTATCACAATGGACTGATCTAAGTGAGTCAGGCTCTAAATTAAATGTTTGTTTAAATTCTAAAAAGGCAACACTGTAAGCAGCTGTTGTCCAATGTTGCGTTTTTGCTAGTCGGTCAATCTAAATGAAAACGCGTGCTTACTTTTACACTTTATAATTACAATCGATCCTGGATAAGTGAGACCTGCATAAGCGGGAATCCACTATTATTGGGACATTTTTTTTGGTCCCAGCACAATTCACATAAAATAATTCTTTCAGGGGGATTGATTATTTCGGAATTTAACTCTACAAGTGATATATATCTTAATCGTTTACATCTATGACCTTTCATTGTGGACCTCTATAAGTGAGCTTTTTCAATTGCTTTAATGACCTTCATACTTCCAAATCTAAAGCCTATGAGAAATATTCTTTGTATTATTACAAAATACATGTTCCTTGGTATAATTATGTTGAGACAAATGCTTAGATTATTGAATATCAGCTACAGTGGTTGTATACTAAGCTAAGTATTCTAATGGATTTTTAACCAACATTTTGACGTGGTTTTTATAGTTAATATAGTCATGATTATTAAAGAAAGTTGTTATCCGGTTCATAAATAGTAAATCGACGATGAGAGGTTAAGAGGTTCAGAGATGCAGAAAATTATGAAAATGTCGAAAAACCAAGCAAGCAAAAAATATTTTCGGACTCTGACGAGCGATGGCTTCTGCGACAAATCAAGAAAAGGCCAAACCCAAGCTCTCTGCTGAAGCAGAAATATATTTGGGGAAAATCTAACCCATAAACCATCAGAATTATTTTAAGAAAACACAACTACAATGGTCGAGTAGCTAGCAAGAAACCTTTCATCAGTAAGGTAAACAAGCAAAAATGGATAGCCTTCGGACCTGGAAATCTTCACGTTATTGAAGGAATTATGGACCATAAATATTACTTAAATATTTTGAGAGTTTTTGAGAGAAACTGTAAAATAATTTAATTGAAATTGAAGCAAAATGACCTTCCAACAAAACATTACATTTTTAAATATGACAGCTTCATATTCATTTAATTTGATTTTTCATATTTTCGTGTTGTGTTCCATTATTATTTTGGCCTGTTGCTGTTTTTGTTGTTTTAATGTTAAAAAATATATTAATTGGCTACTTTTTTAATAAACTTAAAGCATAATTATAGAAATTTCAATTTATTTTTTTCTCTTGAGTTCAACTAAATATAATAAATAGTATTCATGTTAGTGAGTGTCCCATTATAATGTTGAGACAGTGTATAAGTTGAAAATGGTTAAAGAATTTGCAAAAACTTTTCAAATAGAACTTCAAAAAGGCTTCGATGTTCCAAGATCAACCATATCACGTATACTTAAAAATGACTTGATGTAAAAACAAGTAAGGAAAGGCTAAAGTCGGGCGGGGGCGACTATATGATACACTCCACTTTATATCCGAATTAAAGATGTGCGCGTGAGTGATTATTGGCTCACGTTCACGCACGCTCACGAAGGAAAAAAATTTAATCACGCACGTTCACGCACGAAGATTTTTTCGCTGCTCACGTTCACGCACGCTCACGTGAGTAAAATAAATTTTGCTCACGATCACGCGTGATTCACGCGTGAATCACGTGATTCACGTAAATCACGCAAACAATTTCCACAAAGATATACTTTTAAATCGAAATGAGTAACGCACCGCAAATCCGAAAATTATTTAATTTAATTATTTAAAACACTCTACGTTTGCGTTGTTTGTTCTAAATTCATAGTTTTAAAATTGTATACAATATTACGGTGGTATACCGTAAAGTTTAATGCAAAATAAGTTAGAAATCGGACACTGACATAAAATCCAAGTAAAAATAAAATCGGGGTATAATACCAGTTGTGTGGTTTTTTAATTGAATTAACACTAAGGATATAAATTCAGTGCCTAGTGTTGGTGCAGGGAATGCTTACTTAAATAATAGAAAAAAATAGATATTATACCTACACTGAAGCACTCTGTTTTAGAAATAAATATGTCTATGACTTTTATTTTGAATGGAAAATTTCACATTTTTAAACGAAATTAAATGAAAATAAAAGAATTAATAAATATGTGCGACTCAGGAAAAAATCACGTGATTCACGCAGAAAATAGACTCACGCACATTCACGCACGAACATTTTTTCGTTCCTCACGTTCACGCACGCTCACGTGAGTAGAATAAATTTTGCTCACGTTCACGCGTGATTCACGCGTGAATCACGTGATTCACGCAATTCACGTGAGTGGCGCCCATCTCTAATCCGAATACAATTCAATTCGGTAAAAAACTGAAAATGGGAAAAATTTTTGTATGTTTCCTAATATAGGCTAATGTGACCTGGTCCAATTTGTCATATCGAAAAAAATATTTGTATCGGGGCTATATCCAAACGTGGAATGAAGTGAACCACTTTCACAATAGGTTCTTCCAGTTCAAATATAACGTGTTATGCTCATTTTGAAGAAATTCGGTGAAAATTCGTTGTTTCTGGGGCGTAAAAAGTCTCTTCGGGAGCGAAATTTGTATGGGAGCTATATGTAAATCTGAACCGATCTCACCCATTTTTACCACAGATGTTTCTAGTTAAAATATAAGATGTTTTGCCAATTTTGAAGAGAATCTGTTGTAATATGTGGAATCTAGAGTGAAAAGAGTCAAATCGGGAGTGAAATTCGTATGGGGGCTATATCTAAATCTGAACCGATTTTCTTCAAATTAAATAGCGTCCGTCCTTGTTCCGAAAAACTTAGTTGTGCAAAGTTTCATTTGGTTCCGTCTACAATTGCGACCTGTACCGTGATTACAAGAATAGATGGACAGACAGATAGACGGACATTGCTAAATCCACTCAAAAAGTGATTCTAAGTCGATCGGTGTAATTAACAATGGGTCTCTCTCTCATCTCTCTTCATTTTGGGTGTTACAAACAAATGCACAAAGACATAATACTCTCGTGGAGTGTATAAAAATTGACTTCCCTAGTGAGAGGTCGTTTGAGTTTACAGATTGCACTCGAAACGTCGCCAGCTTCAACTCTTTAAATGGGACAACAGACAAATTACATGGATAAATGGGAATTTGGGTAAATGGGGATGCACTGTAGGGATAAACGGCAAGTCCCATGAGATCCCATTTACAAAGATTCGACTGTATTTTCTAAATCTAAAGCCTAGCATTATGAATCATTTGTTTTGTTATAAGAAATTTTTATATAAATATCTAACTTGTATTTTTTCTCTCTCTTTCATTTTAGGTAAGTGAATTTTTCAAGGGCATTTCTTTTCTCTTAACTGGGAAAATTTGAGGTAAATTCGAAATTATAAATGTTTCCATGCCTTGAATTATGCTTCATTTTAAATATTTATAAATATTTCGTGAATGTAGAAGAAGTCATTTTTGTTATCAAATTCCGCAACTCTCTTGTATTCTTCATAAATTAACCAATTTTGTTCTAATCTGAAGACATTGTTCAACATTTTTTTCTGCCTTTCTCAACATAAACAATTTTCTGGCCGAACACTTCATTCACATCATGCAATGCATTTGCCTTTAATCTGCACTCTGCCAGCGAGCAAGGGTAAGGCGAAACGTTTGACAATGTCTGTGGCACACAGAAACTTAGCCAGGGCTTAAAATGGAAAAATGTTGCATGCCACAATCTAAACATGAAGTGTGCTTTGTAGTCATGGCACTGTGCACCTTTTAGCAGATGGTTTTAGGCAAGATTGCCGGGTTTTCTCATATGCACAACGGCCTGAAACTGCAACGTGTCCGTGTCCAAATTGTCCATGTCCCAGCCCATTTAATTTTGCGGTAAATGACATTTGTCCTTATGTGATAATCTTATTAAGTCGAAGGCAGAAGCATATGTAAGTTGCAAGAAAAACACAAGCAACTACCGAACACACTCCATCTCCTTCCTCTCCGGTTCTGTGTTTCCAGCACTTTAATTTAGGGTAGCATTTTCCTTGTGGCATGTGGCAGACCAGACTAGAGCAGACCTTAAGGAAAATTATGGTATTACGTGAAAGAATGCCTGGACTCAGTATATATGAAAAAAATTTACTTTTGTTTGCAACAAACATCTAGGCATGCCCTTCATACAGGGACATCCTCTAATTGCGCTCACTCAACAGTGGGACGAAGGGGCATTATCCAACCAACCAACAAACAAACAAACGCACGAAACTAAGTGCTGCATGCAGCAGCAGACACGACCGTACGCATCTGCATGCAATGTCCTTTTGGGTTGCATCCAAACATAAATACATTATTATGGCTGGGATAGAGTAGAGTCCCAGAGTCACACACAGTCCGGACCGGCCCAACCCAATCACTCTGACTGTGTGACACATACGCCATGCGTCCCAAAGAAAGGCAAACATTAGGTCCAGGAATGAAACATGTTTGCGAAATGCAGTATTTCAGATGAATGACAGGTCGCTGGACACATACCACAGCAGTAGCAACAGTAATTGCAACAACAACTGCAGCAACATCAACAAATTTTAATGTATCCAAGAATTGCTTAATGCATTGCCAGATGGCAGGGCTTTATGCCACAACGCATTAAGATTTGCTGCTGTGTCCGCCGTCCACTGCCAGTCCATGTGGACGATAATGACAACAACAACAGCAATAACGGACAACTTAAAGTTGCATTTCGACTCTCCTCTATCTCTCTCTCTTCTGAACGTGAGCTGTATTAAAAACAGCTTCATTTTGCTGAAGGATGTCTGCGATGCGGTTGCTTTTAGCCATTCGCTAGCATCCTGAACGCATAAATGCGTTTGAGACAGAATCTACGAGCAAATTATGCGGTTTTGCAAGGAATGCCAGAGAAATCTAAAAACTTTTTGATTTACCACAAATAGTGTTGTTGTTGTTGTGTTAAACTTGGTGAAATTTCGAAATAGTTGTTAAGGATATTTTTGATTAATATTTGAAATATGCATGTTTTGTGAAATTGTGAAGTTTTGCCTACTCTCCATTGCAGGAAGGGGCGGGGGAAGAAGTGCCACATTTGTAGGAGACTTCATAAATCGCAATAAATACGAGGTCAGCAAATCTCCAAAGGATGACACCATGCACAATGAAATGTAAATAATTGTAGGAGAATTAAATGTCTTAGCAGCGAAATATACGAAGGAGCAGCTTGATATACGTTATGACAGAACTTCCTTTTGATTATTTTTCGCTACATTTAGCAAGAGCTAAAATTTATTAAATAAATACACCTATACTGTGGAGCTGAAGTCATTATATATTTAAAATGTAAGAATCACCGATTCATTTTCACAAGGGGTAAATATTGACCCTTCTCTAAAATGGCCACTTTCAATTCGCCGATTCACGTATCATCCTTTTTCCCCTTTATCAGAATCCTCTGTCACAAGCTTGTTGCCACGCCCCACTGCCCACCAAACGAATATTCAAAATCCAGCATCATATTTATCTTTCTCGTGGTCAGTAATATATATATACCAATTGTCAGCCTTCTAGCTCTCAAAAACACTTTTGCTACACCCCAACGCCCACGAAACGAAAATCCAAACTTCGGCATCAAATTGATCTTTATCGTGGTCAGTAATATATATGTACCAATTTTCAGCCTACTACCTCTCAAAAACTCGTTGGCACGCCCACTCCGCCCACAAAACGAAAATACAAATTTCGGCATCAAATGGATCTTTCTCGTGGTCAGCAATATATACATTCCATTTTTCAGTCTTCTAGCTCAAAGACCACTATTGCCACGCCCACTCCGCCCACAAAACGAAAATCCAAATTTCGGCATCAAATGGATCTTTCTCGTGATCAGTAATATATACATTCCATTTTTCATTCTTCTAGCTCAAAGACCACTATTGCCACGCCCACTCCGCCCACAAAACGAAAATCCAAATTTCGGCATCATATTTATCATTCTCGTGATCAGTAATATATACGTTCCTATTTTCAGCCTTCTAGCTCTCAAAAACACTATTGCCACGCCCACTCCGCCCGCAAAATGAAAATCCAAATTTCGGCATCATATTTTAATAGAATGCAAATTTATTGACAAATGGCATGGTGACATTTATTACTTGGCTGCAGAATACCACTATCATGATTTCCACCCTGTCAAAGGTTTCGTTCAGGTGGCTTCGCAGCGACTTTTCAAAAACATACCCGGCCTCTTTAAGTAAATGATTCTCACAAACGAAACGAGAAGCACAACCCACTTGCCGAATATCGGTTTTTAAAAAATCGCACCAAGTAATAAAGCACACATGTCATTGAGGTGCATATTTATTTATTAATTTTTTTTGGTTTATTTTATTTCGGTTTGTAATCAATAAAATTGATTTGAACTGGAATGTTGTCCTGCCTCAGTACCTTTTTCCATCTATATTTTATAGAATGTAAATTCATTTACAAATGACATGGGTGTATACTACCGCAGGATTGGCAGCATTTTTTCAACAAAATGTCCTATAAGTCTATAATTCTGAAATTTTAATGTATTAAATTAATATTTTCCACAGAGAATGTAAACATATTCATATCGTCATTCCGTTTACAACATCTGGAAAAATTCTTCGGTTACGACGGACATGGCTCAAACAGCTTAAAATGTTGTGAAACGGATTTCGTCCAAACATGCTTAGGGTCTCCTTCATAGCCTTACACTTTCTTCTGTCCCAAATGATATATACCCTCCTACTCTGTAGAGTGTGGAATAATTAAATGTTCACGAACAGAAAGATGAATAGTGATGAAAACCCATCAGCCTACAGTCAGTGGTTATCCGAAATGTTTCAGGTAGATCATAACACTCTTCAAAACGTCTTGTGGTGAGATTTTCGGTTGTATATTAGACCGGGCCGCACCCCATACAAAAATAATATTGCTGCGATCACCCCTAGAATTGAAGACGACTTCAAAAAAAAATATTTATTTTTGACCCCGCGCGTTTTGTTTCCTGTGTCTCTGTTTATAGTCCGATCGATTTTTAACCCGCTAATTCACAATGTTCAAAAAGTTGTTTAAATTCCATGAAATTTTGCCTTTCACAGTATATATTTTTATTCATAAACAAAAAAGTTACAGAGGTTCAATAAATCAATCAAGGTTCAAGACAATTTCTACTTTAGGTTTTCTTCGACATTTCCCGTTTATACTGAAATATGTAGTATGTGTATATTTATGAAATCATTCATAAGAATGTATATTTAACATTAATACGTTTACATATAAAGGGTGATTTTTTAAGAGCTTGATAACTTTTTTTTAAAAAAAAACGCATAAAATTTGCAAAATCTCATCGGTTCTTTATTTGAAACGTTAGATTGGTCCATGACATTTACTTTTTGAAGATAATTTCATTTAAATGTTGACCGCGGCTGCGTCTTAGGTGGTCCATCCGCTTAGTCCAATTTTGGCATTTCCACGTTTTTGAGTAACAGAGACCCAATTGGTGCGAACGGCGACGAATCGAAAATTGGTGGTCATCATTACCACTGGCCGATACAGCTGCGATATTTTCTTCAGTTCGCACTCTACGTAAGCGTGTTGGTGGTTTAATGTCCAACAATGTAAATTTGGTGCGAAATTTAGTCACAATAGCACGAATAGCCGCTTCAGTGGGTCGATTAAACTGACCATAAAATGGATAATAATGGATAATTGATAATAAAATTCAATAATTTGCAAGCGTTGTTCGTTTGTAAGACGATTCATGATGAAATGTCAAAGCATACTGAGCATCTTTCTCTTTGACACCATGTCTGAAATCCCACGTGATCTGTCAAATACTAATGCATGAAAATCCTAACCTCAAAAAAATCACTCTTTATATATGTTCATACTTATGTTCGTTGAGTATCTAAATTCTAATGGATTTTAAACATTCCACCGTATATATTTGTCGATGGTTGCAATATTGCAGAAATGGAGCCTTTCGGATTTTGGTGTAATGCAAAATCGTGATGGTCATCTTGGCGCTCATCACGTCATCGTCTATATGTTGCTACATTCATGACATGAGGCAGTGCAAACATTACATTGCATATGTATGCGTGCACGGGTATACACACGAACATTTACCAATTGTGTTGTCCATCTGGCTGCGAGGATGGATCAGAGATGGCACAGTTGATTGTCCATTTGGTACTTTTGTCCCATTTCACGAAAGTCATACAACATAACATGTTGCTTATAGCTAGAAACATGTTTCTAGCAACTACCAACAGTTATAATCGTTGTAAATTTAGAGGGTTAAATAGAATCCTATAACGCTTCGACGCTAAACTAATATAGATATAAGCATTGCATGCTTAAAGTATTTTTAACAAATATTCTCCTTTTTATTCGACACTTATATTGGTTGCAAATAAGTATTAAATATTTTTGAAAAATATTATCATTTGAAGCTTTGTAGTCCTTTTAAGGAGCAACATAATGAGGAAATTAAAAGCTAAAAACGCAAATTAACTCCATTGTGCCTATAGTTTCAGACGTATATCATCTGGAACTGTCGGACGGTATTATAATTGTTGTATTTATTTAATCCTCTAACTCTATAACGATTATAACCGTTGGTATTTGCTAGCAACATGATGCTAGACAGTTGTCCACGATAATGAATAAGTTGCATTTTTAAAATGTTTCACAAATATGCTGAACACACCCTATACTTCAAAGATAAGGATAATGTGCAAAAGGGGTTAACTTTACCCTCTCTGATTTGTTAGTTGCTGTTGAAAATTTTTAAAACACCAATAAATGAAAATTTTTGTTCACCCAGAATCCGTAGGACGAACTTTGTTATTTTGGAATATTTTTGTTGATATTATGATTCCAAGGACGGCAAAAAACGCAATTCTTCGACCAACTGTCAAGGATAATAACATAAATAATTTTTACTTCTCAGCCCTACATTACCGATAACTTAGGAATTAACAGAAATTAAATAAATAAAGAAAATGTTTCGAGCATTGCGAACGCAGTTTCACTTGTCATAATTGCGCTTGGTTGGCTCATTTTATCCATCACAAAATGTAAATAGACAAGGACCATCTCTGGTAGTATGTGTGTGTGTGTGAGTGAATTGGTAACTCAACATGAACATCATTTAAAATCAAAAATAAAAATTACCAACAACAACAGCTCATAAGCAAATGCAAAAGACTGTCCGTCCGTCCCGTAATACGCATTTTGCCGTATATTTACACATTCACCACACACTCCGAACATACAACACACACCTACAACATCACTCACTCTCTCTCATTCATATTCTATGCCATACCGTAATGTACAATTTGTATGTGAGAGCACTTGCCTGAGTGTGGCGTTGTTCTCCCCAAAGTGCCCATAACCCACCCCATTTCCAATAAAAGGAATCTAAGCATATAAGTGAACATGGTTGTGTGTGTGTGGGTGTGTTTTTATAGAGAGGGGGTGGTGTCGTAAGCGTGAGTGAGGTTGCTGTTGGATGTGTTTTTGTTTTAAGTGTGGTTTAGCTCGACATAATGACAGTTTTCGGTTTGAAATTTGTGTGAGAGCACGAGTGCACACACACGCATACACATGCATGCATATGTATCTGGTTTAGGTTTAATTGATGAATTGATGTTAAATATTCTGTTAAATTTTCTCCCAATTGTTTTATGCTTTTGGGATTATCGATCCCATTTTGAAAGGGCTGACTTGACTGGCTGCCACAGCAACAACGTCGATAATACACTTGTGTTGTACGCTCAAGAGTACGATTTAAGTACATATTGCTCTTGTGATTGAACGTCAAATGCCGAGGAGAATGAATGACAGCGCCGCATACCCCATGACTTGGCAAACGATGTTAGGCATTTTTAATAGCAGGAACACATTAAGTTTTGGGGGATTACACATGGGAATTCCCAATGGCAGTGTAGCTCCCCATATCAAAAAAACGGACATGTAACGAGTACGTGGTTGTTTGTCAGCAATAACAGATGAACTGTCCTGATTATGTGTAGTTTTAAAGAACATATTCTAATTAAGGATAATTTCCACATTCATATCACGAAATGTTCTCATAAAATCATATTAAAAAATTTTCAGAATTTCAGAGAAGAAAATACTTTAGGGACATTCGTATGTACGTATTAGATTGTGGAAAAACAAAGAATAATGATATTGAAAAGGAAAATGTTTATAATCAGAACAAGCAAGTAAGTCGAAATTACTTATAACGACATCGCTTATAACGTCATGCCGGTTATAACGATTGAGGTCCCAACAAGAGTGATCAAACCCGAGACCGAAAACCGGGTCAACCGAGTTTTTCATCTGAGACCGACCGTCGGGTTATTTAATATCGCGGTTTTTGGAAAACCGGGAAGGTGTTTTCAAGAGCGTTTAGCTCACAGACGATTTTACCAAAGGACGAAATATTTTGCAGATCATCATTAAATAAACCACCAATAAGGTGGTTACCGCAGCAATATTCATCCTTGTAATATAGTTCATATATATTCTATATTCATCATAGGTAATATGAGGCTGATGAACTTTGTGATTATAAGAAAAAAGTGAAAGGTCCGTGTATTTCAAAGAATCAAAAATACGCATAATCTTTGAGCTTCATGTCAAACTTAAAATTTATTTTCTTATTTTTTATACATTTTATCTCGTTTTTTTCTCTACAAGATATCTGAATCGCAGAATGGGGTAATTGGTGTTTACGGTGTTCACACCTCTTCTAAACAGATACTTTGGGAGTAATAGATGCAGGACGAAAAGTAATGATGGGTTGATATATAATTAAAAAATCGCCAAATGATCCTACATGTATGTTTGGAGTCATTTTCGAAAGATTTCAATTATGACATCAGAATTGAGCTATTCCCAAGAACGAGTGTGTATCTTTTGGAATTGCCCTATAAAGAATAATTTCCCCATTTTTTACTGTTTCAAGAAAAAATACATTTTTTTATTTCGAAAACACTCATGTTGGTATTGCGGAAGGTGATACCCCAAAGCAATACGAAACAATACTTCGGGATGATATATCGTTGATATTGTCAGATTATTATCCGAAAAAATCTGGATGATATCGCCAAAATATCACCGGAAAGATAAAAATAGGATATCTACATAACCACTTAGGAAAAAATTCAATTTTTCATATTTAATGTAAAATAATAATTAGATTGAAAATAAAGGGTGATTTTTTAAGAGCTTGATAACTTTTTTTTTAAAAAAAACGCATAAAATTTGCAAAATCTCATCGGTTCTTTATTTGAAACGTTAGATTGGTCCATGACATTTACTTTTTGAAGATAATTTCATTTAAATGTTGACCGCGGCTGCGTCTTAGGTGGTCCATCCGCTTAGTCCAATTTTGGCATTTCCACGTTTTTGAGTAACAGAGACCCAATTGGTGCGAACGGCGACGAATCGAAAATTGGTGGTCATCATTAACACTGGCCGATACAGCTGCGATATTTTCTTCAGTTCGCACTCTACGTAAGCGTGTTGGTGGTTTAATGTCCAACAATGTAAATTCGGTGCGAAATTTAGTCACAATAGCCCGAATAGCCGCTTCAGTGGGTCGATTAAACTGACCATAAAATGGAAGCGCGCAATGAACTTTCTTAACAGAGCACGCATTTTGATAATAAAATTCAATAATTTGCAAGCGTTGTTCGTTTGTAAGACGATTCATGATGAAATGTCAAAGCATACTGAGCATCTTTCTCTTTGACACCATGTCTGAAATCCCACGTGATCTGTCAAATACTAATGCATGAAAATCCTAACCTCAAAAAAATCACTCTTTAGCTACATAAATGATAAAAACATAAAGCAAATAATTTAATTTACAATGTAAATAGATGAACATACTTTTGGGTAATAAATCGACGATATTGCAAGATTATCAGCCGGAGGAAATCTAGAAGATACCGCAAAAATATCACAAAATGGGAATCAGTTAACTACCTAGAAAATAAAATGCAATTTTTCGAAAATGAAGTGGAAAATGGAGAACGAAAGTAACAACGTAAATGATAATCAAACCTAAAACAACTAAGAGTTACGATGTAAAAAGATAGACATCAGATGAAATTAATATAAATAATTTGCTTAAATTATACCACTGGCGCTTTCACCTTATCTCCATCAATAAGAATGTATCTGGATAATCAAATTGATATTTTTTGAAAAGTACCAAAGCACCTGAAAATTAATCAAATAAAATGCATATAATACAAGATGTATTATTCAAGACACCTCTTTCATCCCTTTAAGTGCAGAAATGAAGTTTTAATTTTCAATTGATACCTTCTCCTTGCTTCCCATCCAACAAAGTTTGGTTGACTGACTTCAGCAGCAGTGTCATGGCCTCCAATACATTGCCCTTACGATGAGCAAACTAATATGAATATCTGATAAAGTGTTTGGTATAACACATGTGTAACAATTATCAACTTAACAGTTCTTCTTATGGCGCTTAAAAAATTAAGACCAACTTTTGGGTCAACATAGAGAAAAAGACAGACTTAGAACAAGGGAATATTTAAAATATTGTGATCTTGAAAACTGCTATCGGATTCATTTAAAACTTAATTATTCTTGCTGTCAATCTTCTACTTGCATGTAGCCTAATAGCGTGGGTCAATTTTTTGTCCATATCTCCAATTCAAATGTCTAGGCTTGTTAAACCGGTGTAGAAAATACTTCACTTCCAGCGATCTTCTCAATATCTACACTGCCTATATGGGAAGATGGAATAAAACTCCCATATGTGGTCGGGTGCTCCAGGTTCTTCACTGGAACTACATGACCGTGTCCAGAGGAGGGCGATGGTGTTGATGAGGTGACGGTAGGATATCAAATTCTATTGTTTCCCTTAAACATCGTCATAATGTGGGTTACGAGTCCTTGTTATATCGATACTTTCATAGTGTTTGTTCTTTGGATATTCGTGATATTATACCGCAGGTAAGAACGTTCGGTAAAGATACGCGACTTTCCAGGAACTCTCACACATTTGTTTTGATTGGATAACCGACCACGTCACACATTACAGAATGAATTCTGAGTGAGTTCTTCGTCCATACTATCCGTATGTGGAATCGACTTCCGGCAGATATCTACCCAGATAATTATGATATTCAGAAATTTAAAAAAAGTCAACAAACACTACTCCCTCTTACCAATACCTTATCATCCTTCCGTCAACGCAATGCGCTGCATTTATAGGGGACATCCCTATAATCTATACAAAAACAAAACAAAAAACAAAATTAACAACTCTCAGCTTTTATTTTCTCTTTCTCAGGAAGTTTAAGAAACTTTGTCTTTTGATCTCATGCTTTGTAGTGAGGTGGGGGCTGATTCCAAAATGCTCTAAAGGCTCAGAAATACACTCAGAAGCGAAAGTTCTTCCATTTTTCGCCACTGAATTTTTCTTGTACAAAAAGTTAATTCATACTTACGATAAACTTTTTTAAGAACTTTGCAATACTTCCAAAGAAATATTCTTGTTTCATGAAAAATTACGACTAAAATCTAGTTCGTCCTTCATAATTTTTATAGAAGTCATTTTCCTACTGGCATTCATTTGCGAGCAAAAGTAAAATGGAGACCTTTTCTAGGAAAGTGTTTTTTCTGCACTCTAGATGAATATTGGCTTAGATTGGAAAGCATAATCTTGCTTGAGGAAAAATTAAAATTAAAAATATCAAAGAAGTGAAAATACATAGTGGGAATTATTTACTAAATCTTTTAATTTTATTTTATGTATTTAATGTGGGAGGCGCCTTCCTAAAGTGAAGTGTCAATATAGGCTGCTTAGGAATGCCTACTCTTCCCTCCCTTTTCATAGCAAATAGTTGAACATAATTTTCACTCTGGGGAAAATTAAACGATTTGTAAGAAAAGAATTTATCATCGTCACCCTCATCTTTCACGTAATCATTATTATAATTACGTATTACTGCACTTGTGTGTGTGTGTGTGCGAGAGTATAAACTATTTTTACATTTTTCAAGTACATCAACTTAATTTAACTAAACAATTCAGAAAAAAGACTTCACATACCAGGCACACATACACACGCGCTCAGAGAGATAGAGCGAGAGGGAGAGAGAAACATGGAAGAATTTTACGCTGAACAATGTCATGTTAAAAAACGTAAAAGTCATTTGTAAAGCTTTCACTGAGCGCAAAAAGACACAAGGCGGTAGCATCAGCACCAGCCTCGGCATCAGCATCAGCAACATCATCATCAGCAACAGCTTCGGCTTCAGCTACTGCAACAACAGCATACATACTTTCCGAGCAATGACATTCAACAATTTGTATGATTATTTCATTAAAATGAACGAAAACTTATACAGCAGCAGCATCGGCAGCAACAACAACTACACTGGGGACCCGGTCTTCATCTCAAATAGATGAAGCACATGAAGATGTAGATGTAGACAAAGCGACACTCACAACGAATGTGAAGAATAAAACAATCGGAAATCTCAAATAAAAGAAAGGCGAACGTTGGCATTACAACATATTCCGATGCGATTCATTTGTAGTTTGCTGCTGCTGCTGTTTTCAAAGTTCAGCAACAATTTATGAAATGAAACGAGAAATGTTTCCCTAGAAAAGAAAGAAAGAAATGAAAAAAGACAACGTTTTGTCTCCTTTACATGTGTTTCTTCTCATGTTGGGGGATGTTGCCTTAGAAATGCGATTACCAGAAAATTATAACGATCGATTGGTTTTCCGCTATAATTCAACTTCCAGGATACGGACACCTCGTACAAAAGATGCTGCGTGGAAAGCAAGATAATATATTTCCTAAACTCTGGAGTTGCCATACAAATATTCGGCAAATATTTTGTTGGTGTAAAAAGGCCTTTAGCCAACACATAGCCGGACTGCATGCGAAATCTAACTGAAATGACATAAGGAAATCTGAAAAGTCTATGAGTCTATGCCACTCTTTTAGTTCACAAAAAGTTGGATTTTCCTCGACCTTAATTGGAATTTTATGGACATAAGTTCCAATTGATACAATTAATAAATCGTCATAGCCTCTGGAGTAGTTGGAAACGGACTCAACGGTTTCTTTGAACAAGTAAGTTGTGTATGATGACTTTCGTGAAAAGGGATATAAAATACCTATTCATTGAAAATTTAGAGGGTTAACATGCTCTACAAAAAAGTAAGGATAACATATGGAATAGGGGGCGCAAACTTTCCAAACTCCGAGGCTCGTATATTTGTTTTAATCTGCTCTAGCAATAGCGAGCCTTGTTACTTTTCGATGATGTTGTGTTTGATGACTTCCATGAAAAGGGACATAAAAGGCCCATTCATTGAATATTTAGAGGGTTAAAATGTTCTACAGAAATGTTTCTCCTAATGTCCTGCTTAAATATGCAGAACACACCCTATACCGAAAATGTTAGGATAACATGAGTAAAAAGCTTTCAAAAGCCGAGACTTCTATACTTGTTTTGATCTGCTCTAGCAGAACCGAACCATAGTATTTCTTTGTGATATAAAATGTTGCCTTCAAGAACCCATCAAAACATTAAGTGTCCCTATATTAATAATCAGCATTTGCTTGTGGGCATTCTTCCCATCGAACCTAATGAATTGTATTTTTGTCGGCATTGTTGGAGTAGTTGGCACAGAAATTATGTGTTAAAGTAATGTTCAACATTAGTTGAGAAATTCCCCAGTGTCTGGCATTTCTTTAGTTTGTGTTGTTATTGTTGTTGTCATTTCTTAATGCGGCGTTTGTGTTTTTGCTCCCGCATTTTAAGCAAATGAAATTATAATAAAAAGCAGCACAACTCAATGGAGAGCAAGTAGCGGGACAGACAGACAGCCATCCAGCCAGCTAGCTAGATAGACGGAAAGCAAACGCACACACTATTTTTCTAATTAATTTAATTACCAAATGAAATAAACTTGGAGAAATTCTTTCATTCATACCAACGACACACTCAAGCATTCTCTACCCCACCTCCCCACCTAAATGCTCACACATGGCAGGCTCAAACGACACATACGACACTTAAACATGCAGAGAGACAGACAGACAGACACACACACGTACAACTTTGGCAACCCATATTGTATAAATGCTTAGTAGTGTGTCAAAGGATGTTTTAACAGGGGGACCCTCATGTTGTCCGTTGCCGCCTTGGACGACTGTTCGAGTATTTATTTATAAATGAAAATATATAGAGCCACATTTAAGTAGTTCTGGAATTTCTATAACACAAATGCAATGGCCTTTTTTGTGTGAATGGGTTTGCCTGTATACTGGTATGTGTGTGAGTGTCCTTTATTTTCATGTATGAGTTTGTCGTTAATGTCACCTTAAGGTCTTTTAATTGGTCAACGATTGTGTTGTGTGTTCAAGTTAATATTTGCTCCATGTTTATCTGTATTTCATTTGAAAGGATTTTTACCATCTCCTTCTAATTTTTGTAAAATTTAAATTTGTTCAATTTAATTTATATTTTGTTTTTGCTAAATCCTTTCTGTGTAAGTCTTTGAATGAATGTCTGTATTTGACCACTTCTTTGGTTAATGATCTCAATGAGTTTTATTTTCTTGTAATATAATCAGCTTTAAATCGTGTTTGTGTTGACAATGATCGCCTTGTTTGACAACACATTCTGTCAAATTTTGCAATAAATTTATGTGGTAATATATAAGAATAGGCTGATTGATATCGTTTGACTCGAGACAATAGTACATGTTCCTTTAGTACATGTGTTTCAGAGGGACTTTTAGGCGGCCACAGAAAATAATAGCTGAAAGAAAACTTTTGGTACAAAATCAGTTTTGAAAGAAAAGCTTTTTTCAAAGAAACGTTTTCCATAGAACAGTTTTTCCTAGATAAGCTCTTTTCGAAGAGCAGATTTTTCTAAGAAACTCTTTCTAAAGGAAAGCTTTTTAAGAAAAAAGTTTTTAACGGAAGCCCTTAACAAACAAAGCTTTCTCACGTAAAATAGTTATCGGCGAAAAGCTTTATAGAAAAAATTTTTACAATGATACACCTTTAACAAGAAGAGCTTTTTCAAAGAAAAGCTTTAATACGATAAGCTTTCGATAATAATAGATTAAAAAGAAAAAAAGCCTTGCCGCACACTACCACTTTAGCATGTGAAAGCGATGTGTAAAGCTTTTTCTGTAAATCTTTATTAAAGTAACCGTTTACAAAAATTCTCTTTCAAGGAAAATAGTATTCGAAGATTAGTTTTTTCAAAGAAAAAATTTCCAAAAAAACAGCTTTTACTCTAAATGCTTTTTTCGAACAGCATATTTTTAAGGAAACATTTTCAAAATTAAAGCTTTTTTAAGAAAAACTTTTGCGATGAAAAGCTTTATGAAAAAATATGCTTAAAAGATACACCTTAAAAAATCTTTTTCAAAAAAAGCTTTTATCTGAAATATCTTTAAAAAGAAAAATACCGAAGAAAACATTTCCGCATTTTTTCCAAAAAGTGTTTTTATCTGAAAATCCTGTTCACAGAGATAGTTTACAAAAAATCTCTTTCGAGGAGCATATTTTGCAAAGAATAGTTTTTTCTGAGAAACATTTTCCAAAGAACAACTTTTCCCAGAAATGTTTCCTAGCAATGTGTCTTTTTCGATGAAAGTCCTTATTAAACAGCTTTCTCAAGGTACATCTTTTTCGATGAAAAGCTTTTTGCAAAAAAGATATTTCAAAGAAAAATCTTTAAAAGAGGAACTTTTGCAAAAATAAGCTTTTATATGAAAAGCTCTTGCACAAAAATATTTTAAAAAGAAAATATCGATGAAAACCTTTTCCGCATACTACCAATTTATCATGTGAAAATTCTTATCCTAGAAATCGCTTACGAAAATATTTTTCAAAGAATAGTTTTTGTTTCCAAAAAGCTTTTTCGAAATGAAAACTTTTTAACCTTGCACCGTCATTCTTCGTCAAAATGACGACGCGCAGTGTACAAACGTTAGTGTACAAAAAATAAGGATGACTTTCTAGGGTTAAGAAAATCTTAAAAGTGGAACTTTTTCACAAACAAAAAACGTTTACATGAAAAGCTTTCACACAAAAATTCCTTAAAAAGAAAAAAATCCAAAAAAAGATTTCCCGCGTATAGTGTGCTCTTTTTAAGAAAAAGTAAAAAGAGGAGATGTTTCAAAAAAGCTATCACACAAAAATCTCTTAATATATTCCCGAATATAGTGTGCTCTACATGAAAACTTTTTAAGAGGAACTTTTCAAAAAAAGCTTTTATATGAAAAGCTTTCGCACAAAAATCTTTTAAAAAGAAAAAATCATGAAAAGTTTTCTCGCATATAGTGTGCTCTATCTATATGGCTGTATCATTTCAATTTAACACAAACAACTTCAAGTCAAGCAGCGGATGATGTAGAATGTCTATACTCCCAACTCCCAACTTCATAGTAGAATTCTCATGAAAGCGGACAATATCGGCCAATGTTTGTAGATTCAACTTTAAAAACTTAAAATTGTAGCTGATAAAAATGGTTTGAAAAGTTGGAACGAATTATAATTTTTTCGAATGTTCATAGTTTTATCCTAAAATCTTCCCTTGTTCTTTGAGCTATTTTTTTTAGTTAACCTTTGGCTTGACTTGACTTTCAGTGCGTTCTACGATAATATTCGAATGGCTAGATTCTATCTTTGAACTAAGTTCTATTAAAGATATCGGCATTCATGGTATTTTTTAAAAATATGAAATTAAATTGCACTTCCTTCCACTGCGAGGACTTTGAGAATATGTATATTCCACTCTTAAAACTTCTTTTACAGTTTTCCAAATTGCATTGGATCGATTTCTGCTTTTTCTTCTTCCATATTTACTCTTCATTGAAAACATTGCCAAGAACATGTTATAAAACCATTATTGTGATAAGCAAACGGAAGTGCAATCCACAGAAATCCACAGATAAACACAAATTTCAATGCTAGAAAATTCATGATGACCATCTGGTCAACAATAATCGTAATCAATCACCATTTCCCACAGCATCCCACTCTGCACAACAACACAAGGGCTTAAGGAAATCACTTGAAATCAAAAGTCATTGGATAATGTTATCATAATATTCCATCCAACAGAACAGAACAGACTGGCAGCCTCAGCACATATGGCTTCCATTGAAGAACAAGAAGACAACAAGTATTTATTTTCTTTAACTCAAACCAGATCTTGAAATAACAAAGATGGGAAAACAATGATATTCATAATTTACAATTACAAATATAGCCAGGGAACGGGGACGACAATGAAAGTGCTGCTGGTGTAGGAAGCAAATATGCGTTTTCCATTCATTCATTCACCAGCCTCAATAATGAAAAATAAACATTCAAAGTAATTGTGAAATAATAAAATAGAATCGTATGAAAAACACACACTCTCGCTCGTAAATTGTCTCTAAAGCATCTGCGAAAGAAGATGATGGTGTTGATAATCGTCAGGGCAGCCTCTGTCTGCTCTGGCTTTGTCCTTGCATTTCCATAGGGGTGTTGAGCTATCGAGTAATAAATAATAATAACTACGACGAGGGCAATAATGATGTGTAATTAGTTTGAAAATAATCATAAAAATCATTGAATGTATTTATGTATGAGTAGGGAAATAAATCATAATTTAATGATGATCACAATGTGTGCTTATCAGCAGGAGATTTGAACAATATTCCGGCATTTAAGAATTTGAGAGATTTTTCTCTCACAACAGATGGGAAATAGTTTTCCATAATGAAACAAAAAGAATGGTTTAGGAACTCCTGTGAAGTAACATCACTTGTCTTGTAGCTATTGTTCCCAGACAGCCCCAAAGTCATGACTTACGGGTTAAGAACCGGGTTTGCGAAGCCTGTAATTTAGTCGATTTCTGACCGGATTTAAAAATAATATGCAAACAATTTGTTTTAGTCTTTATTTGCCATTTTCCAAATTTGGGAATGTTTTTAAACATTATTTTCTAAATAATAATACAATTTGTGAAATTATTTAAAAATACATTTAGTAAAGAGTAAAACTCCAATTTGTTTTTTAAAACTTGTCGGTTTTTTGTTAGAGTTATTGCAATTTTCAATAAAACAAAATTTTTGCAAAAGTATAAGTTTTGGTTCCATTTCACAAAATTTTGCATTGCTAAAAAAAAACAAATTTTCAAAGTTTATTATCTGTAAAAATTATTATTTACCTTAATAATAATATATTATTTACCTTTTTATCTGTAAAAATCAAAAAAATTTGAATTTTTAACAAAAAATGTGTTTCATTATTTGAGATCTTTTCTAAAATGCTTTATTTGACGTTTTCAACGAATTTTAGTAAAAATTAGTATTTTTTTAGAAAATAAATTTTGCATTTTTCAAAAAAACTATTTCCCAACGTGTGGAAAATGTGTTCCATATAAGGATTTTTCTTAAATAGTTTATTTATCGTTGTTATCTGTTTAAAAAACGAAAAAAAATCTTTTTTCAATAAACTAATTCCCAAAGTTGTGAAAATGTTTTCAATAATTTGGATTTTTTTTAGTTTTTTCGTTTGCATTTTTTTGGTCTGTAATCAATATTTGATTTGAACTGGGATATTGTCCTGGCTCAAGACCATTTTGCATCTATATTTAATAGAATGCAAATTTATTTACAAATGGCATGGTGACATTTATTACCACGATCATGATTTCGACCATGTCAAAAGTTTTTTCAAGTGGCTTCGCAGCGACTTTTCAACATCAAACCCGGCCTCTATAAGGAGATGATTCTCACAAACGAACGAGAATCACAACTCACTTGCCGAATTTGCGTTTAAAAAATCGCACCAAGTAATAATAAATGGATTTTTTTCTAAAATACCATTTTTATCTGTTTTAATGAATTGTAGTAAAAATTAGTCAAATTTTGAGAGATATCAAGTGGAACGACGACAACTTCTATTTTTTGCAATACTTTAGTTTTAGTGAAAAAAACATCAATAACTCCATCAACGACGGATTTTATAAAACGCATTTTTAAAATAATTTCACCAATCGTAGGTTACTTATAAAATAATAATGGGTTCTACTGAAAACTTCAACACAACCTTTGGTTTTAAACCAAAATAAATGACAACACATACAACATAACAGACCAACAATACATACAAACAACAACAATACACACGAGGTACAGTGAAGACGGGACATACCGTACAACAACAATCTTTGCATTGTTGCGAGTGATGCGAGCACATGCATAACATTGAATTGGCAAAGTGAGATTTTTAGTGTGTCAACTTAGTTCGGTGGAATATTTTGTTTATCAGCGCTTCTCATTTGTCGTATGTGACAGCTGGTACTAATATGAACCATGATTTAAGTCAAAGACATACATTCGTTGCGAAAGTTCTGACGAGATGGGGTAGCGCCCATCGAAACTGCGCAGTCAACTTTTAGCTGCAACAATAAAGCTCTCACTTTGCCTTTTTGCTAATTTTGGTTTCTGCTGAAGACTTCAGCACAACCTTTAGTCTCAAACCAAAATAAATGACAACACATAATGCGTAAATGTAATACGAAAGTTAAAAATGGAGAAAAAGTGTTCGCTGTAACGCTAACCACTTTTAGAGAGGTACTATACTGCCCTATCTCCTGTTGTTATCCTTTATCTCAATGTTGTTATTTTGGCTCTTGTGACTTCCTTTCTTAGGACGGCAGAATAGCTCATCGCTCCTCTGATTGAGAGATTAAATAGTCTCTCCTGAGTATAACAGTCAATCAAGGTTCAGTTACAGCTAGGACTATCTGACACTATTCAGCGGCTGTATCATCTAATCAATGTTTGCGAGATTTGATTTATTTTTTCAGACTAAAAATTAGTCAATCGTTCATGGCGCGCTCTGTAGTAGATGCCTTTCAGTGAGTCTACAATTTTGGGTGTGCTGCCTTTTACATAATAATCCAAAAACTATGCTCCCAAAAAAAAAACTTAAATTAATATATTGATTGCGATAATGTTCCAAACATTATGATTCATATAAAAATAAACCCAGCCCGTGGCAAGCAATCCTTTTAAATAGCTGATCCAATGTACATATACATACATACATACGAATACAAAATACACCTCTATTAAGTTATTTATTGTAAATTAGCATGTTTAACTGTTTAAATGGAAATTTATGTGCGGATCCTCTGTGTCCGTGTGGCGTGTGTGTGCGGTGAGTTCCCATGTGTGCAAAAGTATGTATTTGCAATTTAATACTAAAAATGCCTTTGACAATAAATTACACATTTAATTAATATTTGTTGTGTGTGGGTTAGTTAATGCCATGATGAGGTTTGGTTCCCATACTCACACACACACACACACACAATCGTACCTTCATGTACGTATGTGATATATTAGACCGAGACAGTTTTATGGAAGAGAAATAAAAAAATAAATGAAGAAAGTAAAATAAATAATTTGTGTTATGAAAAAATCTGCCACATCTCCTACCTTCGCGTAGCTAGGGCGATTCTACATAACCTCCAAAAATCGAGCTTTCATCAAAAGGTATGAAAATAAACAATAAGTGATTCGGCATACAACACTGTCTAAATTTCTCAAAATGATTTGGGATTTTAATGGTAATGTTGACGAGATTTCCACAACACTATTATGCAATTCGTTATTTTAGTACCGATATTATTTTTAACGACAGTTTGAAAACAATTGATTACACCGCCCGACAGTCCATATTACACTTGCCATCCGGTGCAATATACGTCTGAAACTATATTCAAAATGGAGTTATTTGGTACTTGGCCCTTAAGAGGACTACAAAGTTTCATTTAAAAACAAAAATGTTTCAAATACTTATTCGCACCCTATGATAAGTTTCAAATGTTAAATCTGTTAAAAATACTTCAAATTTCATGCTTATATATTTTAGCAACTTATTTTTGCTCCCATACAAAGCTACCCGGTTTAATGTACACATGTGCAAGCCCATATATTCACTACGGTTTTGGTGTGAAGCTATGGCTGTGTGCACGCATGCATTGGTGTATGCCATGTTGTTTATATTGTGTTAAATGTATTTGTGGTTTTATGAAGCTTTAAACCAAACACATCTAAACATACTCACAGAGCACGCACACACACACCCATGTCTACTCACCCACATTTGCACAAACACACCTATAATAAATAAACAAAATTGTATTATTTGCTGTTAGATTTACACGAACATACACAATTTACACAACACTCTGGCCTCTGCTGTCCTGCTCCGGCTCCGGCTCCAACTCCTGCCAGCCGTCGTCCATCACCCAACCTGCTGAGTATGAGGTCATAGTTCGTATTTAATGTATAACCGAGTATGTGTGTGTAAATGTGTGTTCGTTTTAAAATGTTTAATGCAGCAAAAAGTTATGGCGACAACGACCAAAATAAATGTTTATTAAAATAAAATTACTTTTCGCAATAATAAATTATGTGAAAAAAGACCATTTGATCAACATTAACGGCAATTACACTTGTATACTTCGGTGTACATATGTATCGCTGTGTAATGTGTGTATATACACTTGGAAAAATAATGTCCTGAAATCTGAGCTACACGCATAGTCCCTAACAATATGTCTATATGTTAGAAACTACTGTAGATATCACTCTGATATTGTAATATGTATAGGGTCCGCCATCTAACGTTTTTTTTCAACTATTCAACCGTTGGACTATTATTTGTGGGGTGCCCTCAGCAGCCATTTGAATGAAATTATTTTCCATTATTAACCGGAAGGATTGTACTTTCAAATAAAAGTTCAAATCAAAAAAAGGAATTTGAGAAAATATTCAGTATTTTTTTTTATAGCATTTTCAAAAAAAAAAAAGTTATTTGGCGGACCCTATATATATCCCGGCAAAAGTCCTCACTTCTTTTAGATGAAACAGAAATAAGATAATCTAATCGAAGTAAGAAGGCAGACAAAACTTGAAAAAAAAAATACTTGGACGGTACAAAGAAGGCATACCAAAAGTGAGAATGGATTGGTAGATAGTGGTGGTTGTTTTGCAAAAAGCCGTCGTTAAACTACTTCTCCGAAAGCAAAAAGGCAGTACCATTTGTATGGCGGCTATTTAGAAATCTGAACTGATTTGCCTCAAATTCGGCTGTATCCATTCTTGACCACGCTTCATTTGTGCCAAAAAAATAAAAAAGGATACTGCGCAATCGATTCAAAATGTTATTCTCAGTCGATTGATAAAACAAAGGAAAAAATTTTAAACAAATGCATAAACTTTCCACTAGCCTCCCTCCAAAGAAAATAAACCTATAAGAAGCTCCGTCCGACTCTTTGATTTCTGACAGTTACGTGCGATTAAAATGTAGATGCAAGAGCGACACTCATTTTCTCACTTTTAGGTGAAGGATGGGTGTTTCAAAATGAACAGTTTTCCTGATTTTTGTTTAATTGTGAATGAACTAAAGAAAACAGCACAAAGAAACGACAAAAAACTGAAAATACTGAAAAAGCGTGTCGTTTTTTACTCGAATTTTGTGCACATTTTACTTATTATTTTTTATTTAACTAATTGCAAAAAAAATATTGAAAAATAAGGCAAAAATTATCCTATTCTTCTTTGTTTTCGGTATTCTTATTTTTTTGTTTACATGCTATTATGTATGATTTCTGTCAAAACCGACGACAGCACTCTCTTAAATTTTACTTTTTTAATCTAACGTAACTCGCTCGATTTTTAAAATGAGACGGACGGACATTCTTATAGGTTTATTTTCTTTGCCTCCCTCCAACCCAAATAATTTTTTATTTATTTATATTTATTGTTTAATGATTAGTTGCAAATTATTTTGTCCTGTGTCAAGCCTTCTTCAATTATTATCACTTGAACTAGTCGCATGACGCTCGGAAAAATACACTGTAAAGATTAAAGGTCGAATACAAAAATATCAACAATAGAAAAATTACGCTTTTTGTTTTTCTTTGGGAACACTGTTTGTGTAGGCCCAAAAGGAAACTGTTGATCAAATGCCTGGCTCTAAACAAGTGTACTCATATGTGGGCAGAGTCGGTAATGGGTTAAAATAATTAACATTGATTTGAACTGGGATATTCCCGTAGCTAAAGACCATTTTGCATCTATATTTTATAGAATTCAAATTTATTTACAAATGGCATGATGACATTTATTACTTGGCTGCACACAACTACTATCATGATTACCACCCTGTCAAAGGTTTCCTCAGGTGGCTTCGCAGCGACTTTTCAACATCATACCCGGCCACCTTAAGTAAATGATTCTCCCAAACGAATGAGAAGTACAACTCACTTGCCGAATATCCACCTTACAAGCATCTCATTGAGTTGCATATGTACGTGTGTATATATGCAGGTGTAGCTACCCAGCAATACTTCTGCAGTGCCAATGATCATTTGTTTTAGAATATCCCAGTTCAAATCAGATATTGATTACAGAGCAAAATAAAACAAACGAATAAACTAAAATAATAAAAAAATTATATTACGGTAATAAATAAGAATGAAGGGGCGACATTGTTCTATGTAAAACTATTTTAAATCAGTCACCACGCACACAGTGGTTTCGAATCGTTTCACATAGTCCAAAATTCTGTATTTTTTAATGTACTGAACAACTCTGGATTTCGGAAAAAATCTGTTGAAGGTAATATGACAAATATTACTTTTCAAATATCAATTCAATTCAATTTGTTTTAGAAATTACACCAAACTTGACTTTTTTTATTTTTTTCTTCATTAATTTTTTCTTCAGTGTTGTTGATAGATCCCATGAAAATGTTCGTCTTAAAACATTTCCATAATTTTTACAAGTCAACAATTAGATTTCGTTTTCAAGCTTTATTGAGTATTTTATTGTAATCCGTTATGGTACGTATAATTACAGAACGAGCTGATGATCGCAACTAATTACTGCCGATGCCTGTTGCAATAACCGAATAGTTGCGATAACCAAACCCCAAACTGACCTTTGAATAATTGTCTCAATCTAAACTCAATGGATGGTTTCGATTTTTTCAAATTTATTAACACCATATTGAAAAGGTGAAAAGGAAATTAAGACTCTAGATTTGGGAGTCGGCGAATTGTTTCTGGCTAATTCTCATTGGATTTTGAAAAATTCGATATCAAGTGTGCAGAATATAAGCTATCGAACTATCGAGGCCGGAGACTTCACCTATTGGAATTTTGATTTCACGATTTTGATTTTATTATCCAAGGATACTCTAACGAGATTTGCAATCTGTGGATCACAATTGTCCAAATCAGTAATTTAACGGATATCCGATAACGTAGATAGCGTAGTATGAAGCAGGAAATGAACAGTTGATTTTAAGTTCCATATCTCGATTAATTCGCAATGGTATTGATTTCGATGACATCAATTCATGTAAATATCGCTGTACATTTCCACACATCCAAGTCTGCTGGGACGATTATATGGATTCTTACTGATGTGCAGTCCCTCTAATTCAGCTGCGTTCTTGGTTAAATTCAAAGTATCTTCATCTATCTAGAAAATAGAAAACGAAAGTTACAACTTTTGTATATAAGTTGCGATAATCGAGACCATAAGTTGCTCTTATAAAGACCTCGATGTTAATATTTCGTTGGTTGCAAACAACGAGCAATTGCGATCATCGAGTTCCCACTGTAAGTTCATTTTTTTGTTTTTGTATTGTATAGTTTTGACGTATTAATATTGTGTTGAAAATATTCTTTTTTGAACAAATTATTTTGGACGAATATATTTTTCCTCCGAAATGTCTGCTAGATTTTGTAAAAATCATGCTAATAAAGGGTGATTTTTTAAGAGCTTGATAACTTTTTTTTTTAAAAAAACGACCGCGGCTGCGTCTTAGGTGGTCCATTCGGAAAGTCCAATTTTGGGCAACTTTTTCGAGCATTTCGGCCGGAATAGCCCGAATTTCTTCTGAAATGTTGTCTTCCAAAGCTGGAATAGTTGCTGGCTTATTTCTGTAGACTTTAGACTTGACGTAGCCCCACAAAAAATAGTCTAAAGGCGTCAAATCGCATGATCTTGGTGGCCAACTTACCGGTCCATTTCTTGAGATGAATTGTTCTCCGAAGTTTTCCCTCAAAATGGCCATAGAATCGCGAGCTGTGTGGCATGTAGCGCCATCTTGTTGAAACCACATGTCAACCAAGTTCAGTTCTTCCATTTTGGGCAAAAAAAAGTTGGATATCATCTCGCGGTAGCGCTCACCATTCACAGTTACGTTACGATTCGCATCATCTTTGAGGAAGTACGGTCCAATGATGCCACCAGCCCATAAACCGCACCAAACTGTGACTTTTTTTGGATGCATTGGTAGCTCTTGCAATGCTTCTGGCTGATATTCACTCCAAAATCGACAATTCTGCCTATTTACGTACCCATTGAGCCAAAAATGAGCTTCGTCGCTGAACACAATTTCTTTTTTTCTGAACTTTCTTAACAGAGCACGCATTTTGATAATAAAATTCAATGATTTGCAAGCGTTGCTCGTTAGTAAGTCTATTCATGATGAAATGTCAAAGCATACTGAGCATCTTTCTCTTTGACACCATGTCTGAAATCCCACGTGATCTGTCAAATACTAATGCATGAAAATCCTAACCTCAAAAAAATCACTCTTTACTATACTTTTACTAGTTGCACTACATTTTGCGAACGAACTATGACTTCTTGATAAACAATTAAATTAAGTTTAACCAGACCGATTGGGACGTTATATAAAGAGTAAATTTCAAAAGTTCAAGATAATATACAAATAACACAATTTTTCATATTTGAACCCGAGTGATTTTTTTATAAATTTTTCATCATTAGATAGGAATTTCGAAGGTCACGTAGATCTTGTTTTGTATTGATCGTTAAATAAAAAACTCTGCATATGTTGATGGCTAATCTCTTTCCAATTCCAATTTACGGAAATAGAGCATACTTTTAGGGATAAGGTATTGGATTGTCATGCAATTTTAAAATTTTTATCACATTGGTTTATATTTAAAAAAGAGGATAGAATTATTCTATATAATTCAGAGTACAAATGTAAACTTTTGTAGTGATTTGCATCAACATAAATATTAAAATGTTTTCTTATATCTTAGTTAGTTAAAGAGTGGATTGCATTTAATTTTGTCTTGATTTTAATCTAATTTAATTTTTGTGTGTGCAATTCAACAATATCCTCCCAATCCAACAACAATTCGGTTTTAGAACTGAACATAACATTATAAAATTATTGGTTCAAAAATCAAGAATATTATAAAATGTAATTTTAATGAAGATAAATCGGCAGCCATGATATTATTGGCGATAAAAATCGGCTTTGTTTCAGTTTGGCATGACGACCTTGTTCACAAACCACTATTCGCCGGACTGATGAACACACAGTCGGGATGGTGAAAAGCTACCTGACTCAACGTTCACTTTGGTTACATTTTGGAGATCTATTTTAAGACGCATAGATATACAACATGCGTCTTAAAATAGATCTAGATCCAACTAGCTGTCCTCAGACAATATTTTTTCATTTAATCTCCTCCATATTTGCCGAAGATACCGCCAGCTATTGATATTTGTGAATAGTGTAATCGATTACTTTACAAATGGAAAATATTATATAGCCCCTCAAAACACCAATCAATATTCTTCTCATATATTTTTTCCACATCGAAATTATATATTTTTGAAGTTAACTTTTTTTCTGAGTGTACCCAGGCGGGTTTGTAATACCATGGGTTTTGAGGGGTGCTTGTAAACATGACTGAGTTAATTTTGAAAATCATAAGATATGAAATGAGTGTGTACATGTGTGTTTTGTGTTGTATTTATGATAATTGTTAATTTACGAGCAAACACTGGTAAATAAATGCCATTAACTGTGACTAAAAGCACAGACTTATAAAGGAGTGGAAGGGAAAATTATCGATTTCCAGGTATAGGACCTGCTTAATTGTTGGTTGACATTACAAGAAAGCTATAGGATAGGTCAAGGTCAAGTTAATGTAAATTAACTTTCTTGCTTCTGTCGATAACACTACTCAACAAATTGAAAAAAATTTCATGTACTCCGGATGCGATAATTTTTTCTGTGTAGATAACCTTGACATGAGCTCGAAAAACGCAATAAAAATTTTTTTTTTCGTTTGGTTTTTTTTTTATTATTTTTTTTTTTAATTTTAAAAATTTTTTTTTGGTTAATTTGTTTCGTCCGGCATAACTCGGGAACCACTAGCCCGATTTAATTGAATTAAATTTTAAAAAATTTAAAATTACAATTCCCTTAATCTGTTCATATATTGTTTTCCTATACAAGCAACAGTTTCCAAGTTAAAAATGAATATATAAAGGAAAAAACTTATTTTTTGCCTAAAGATTTAATTTTTTTTTTTTTTTAAATCCATAAAAAATCCAAAATGAAAAAAAATTTCAAATCTTATTACTTTTACGTAAAGTCACATAACCTATGAGCAAAATGAGACAAAGATCATGAAAATCGATGCACGCGTTTCGCTTTTATTCGCAATTGAGTAAAGGTATGAATTTCAAAAATTTAAAAAATTTTTTTTGGTTAATTTGTTTCGTCCGGCATAACTCGGGAACCACTAGCCCGATTTAATTGAATTAAATTTTAAAAAATTTAAAATTACAATTCCCTTAATCTGTTCATATATTGTTTTCCTATACAAGCAACAGTTTCCAAGTTAAAAATGAATATATAAAGGAAAAAACTTATTTTTTGCCTAAAGATTTAATTTTTTTTTTTTTTTTAAATCCATAAAAAATCCAAAATGAAAAAAAATGTCAAATCTTATTACTTTTACGTAAAGTCACATAACCTATGAGCAAAATGAGACAAAGATCATGAAAATCGATGCACGCGTTTCACTTTTATTCGCAATTGAGTAAAGGTATGAATTTCAAAAATTTGCTCGACATATGCACAACTTTGTCTATGGTAAGGTTTTTTCTTTTTTTTTTGATTCTCAGAATTAACAAAACGGAATAAACAAAGGGTTATTTAATTTTTATGATTGCGTAAGCAAAGTAATAAACGCTAATAAATGTGCGTGAACAATTAAAAGGAAAAAAGGAGAGGGGACTTTTTTAATTATTTGGGTTTTCCGTTGGCTACCTGTATGATTTTTTTACAGAAAGTGAATTTTCCAGTGCCATTTTCCGAAGAACCAGTGGACCCGCAACCGTCCGTTTCAAGATGGGCATCTAATAATGAGGCGATACATCCAACATCAGATCCGGAGACAGTAGAAACCACATCAGAATGCGAGTCAACATATACATTGCATGGAGGTCAACGCTTATGTTCCCAAGCAGAACTGAACGATTGGGTTAGAGAATTGAAACTCTCCAAGGAAGATGCAGAGTTGCATGCATCGCGCATGCAACAGTTCGGTTTCTTGGCTCCTGGTGTGGTGACAACAATCTACAGGAAGCGTCATGAACCATACGCAAGGTACTACACAAAAAAAGACAACATCTGTTTTTGTAAGGACATTCCCGGATTATTTGGTGAACTCGGGTACTCTTACGATCCAGGAGAGTGGCGTCTTTTCATCGACAGCAACAAGCAGAGCCTTAAAGCAATTTTACTGCACAACGGCAACGAGAAACCTTCGATTCCAATTGCTCATGCCGTTGACACCAAGGAAACATACGAAGTCATGGACAATCTACTAAAGTGCCTTAACTATGAGAGGCACGATTGGAAAGTTTGTGCCGACCTTAAGGTTATCGGTATCCTTTGTGGATTACAAGGTGGATTCACAAAGTACTGTTGTTTTCTCTGCCTTTGGGACAGCCGCGATCGTCAACATCATTACACCAGGAGGAGTTGGACAGAAAGAGTTAACTTCATCCCCGGCAGCGACAACGTGAAATATACACCACTCATAAAAAAGGAAAATGTTTTTCTCCCACCTCTTCACATAAAGCTTGGACTCATAAAAAACTTCGTGAAAGCTATCAACAAAGATGGCGAAGCGTTCGCCTATTTAAAAACCATTTTTCCTTACCTTTCATCGGCAAAGATTAAGGAAGGCGTTTTCGACGGTCCGCAAATTAAAAAGTTGTTGCAAGACCAACAGTTTGAGCACATTTTATCACCAAATGAAGCTGCAGCTTGGAACTCATTTCGGCAAATTGTTTCCGGATTTCTTGGAAACAACAAAAGCTCAAATTACAGAGAGATCGTCGAACAACTACTCCAAAATTATAAAAATATTAGAGCAAATATGTCGCTTAAGATACATTTTCTACACTCGCACTTGGACTTCTTTCCGGACAACCTGGGCGATGTGAGTGACGAGCATGGCGCACATGTAACAAAAATTACTTGGATTGGTATTGCATTCAAATCCTCGCGAACGTTTGCTCATTTTAACTATCGCGTTCGTCGACACTTGTTGAATGAGTAAAATCGATCAATGAAGACCTATTTATACTGTGTATTGTTTAGTATTTTACTGACAGGTACTTATAAATGGGTGTATATTTTTTTACGGTGGCTACATACCTGTTTCACCATGTGTGAGTCTTAAATTTTCCGAATAATGACCACCCTTAAATGTAGGTTGCATTTCTGTAAAAAAATAATACAGGTAGCCAACGGAAAACCCAAATAATTAAAAAAGTCCCCTTTCCTTTTTTCCTTTTAATTGTTCACGCACATTTATCAGCGTTTATTACTTTGCTTACGCAATCATAAAAATTAAATAACCCTTTGTTTATTCCGTTTTGTTAATTCTGAGAATCAAAAAAAAGAAAAAACCTTACCATAGACAAAGTTGTGCATATGTCGAGCAAATTTTTGAAATTCATACCTTTACTCAATTGCGAATAAAAGCGAAACGCGTGCATCGATTTTCATGATCTTTGTCTCATTTTGCTCATAGGTTATGTGACTTTACGTAAAAGTAATAAGATTTGACATTTTTTTTCATTTTGGATTTTTTATGGATTTAAAAAAAAAAAAAAAAAATTAAATCTTTAGGCAAAAAATAAGTTTTTTCCTTTATATATTCATTTTTAACTTGGAAACTGTTGCTTGTATAGGAAAACAATATATGAACAGATTAAGGGAATTGTAATTTTAAATTTTTTAAAATTTAATTCAATTAAATCGGGCTAGTGGTTCCCGAGTTATGCCGGACGAAACAAATTAACCAAAAAAAAAAAATTTAAAATTTTTGAAATTCATACCTTTACTCAATTGCGAATAAAAGCGAAACGCGTGCATCGATTTTCATGATCTTTGTCTCATTTTGCTCATAGGTTATGTGACTTTACGTAAAAGTAATAAGATTTGACATTTTTTTCATTTTGGATTTTTTATGGATTTAAAAAAAAAAAAAATTAAATCTTTAGGCAAAAAATAAGTTTTTTCCTTTATATATTCATTTTTAACTTGGAAACTGTTGCTTGTATAGGAAAACAATATATGAACAGATTAAGGGAATTGTAATTTTAAATTTTTTAAAATTTAATTCAATTAAATCGGGCTAGTGGTTCCCGAGTTATGCCGGACGAAACAAATTAACCAAAAAAAAAAAATTTAAAATTTTTGAAATTCATACCTTTACTCAATTGCGAATAAAAGCGAAACGCGTGCATCGATTTTCATGATCTTTGTCTCATTTTGCTCATAGGTTATGTGACTTTACGTAAAAGTAATAAGATTTGACATTTTTTTCATTTTGGATTTTTTATGGATTTAAAAAAAAAAAAAAATTAAATCTTTAGGCAAAAAATAAGTTTTTTCCTTTATATATTCATTTTTAACTTGGAAACTGTTGCTTGTATAGGAAAACAATATATGAACAGATTAAGGGAATTGTAATTTTAAATTTTTTAAAATTTAATTCAATTAAATCGGGCTAGTGGTTCCCGAGTTATGCCGGACGAAACAAATTAACCAAAAAAAAATTTTTAAAATTTAAAAAAAAAATAATAAAAAAAAACCAAACGAAAAAAAAAATTTTTATTGCGTTTTTCGAGCTCATGTCAAGGTTATCTACACAGAAAAAATTATCGCATCCCGAGTACATTTTGACTGTTGACTAGTGTAATTATTATTAAATTACAAGTAAAAGAGTTGTTTTTAAAAATAAGCATCTAATTGCAATGGAGTTGATTATATATTTGAGAACATGAGAATATATTCACCATCACCCTTCTTGGGGATCATATCCCTTAGGACAACATCATGACAACGACAGCAACAGCGACAACAAACAAACAAGTCATAAATCGCTGATAACAGCATTTGGTTACTGGGAACAGCAGCAACAACAATGTAATGGAACATAAAATAAAATAACATCATCAGCAACAACAACATTTGTGGCATACCATAATTATCGCGCCAGTGGCTGGACGGCAGACTGCCTGGCTGGCTGACTGTGTCTGTTGTCGTTCCTACTCCGAATTGATTGGTCCAGGGTCAACATTTATTGACATTCTCATGTCACCGTTGATTGGCAATAAAACAAATGACGCTGCTCCCTCAGCACTATTATCGTTTAAATACTTGCGCTAAGACAAATTCTATATAATTTTTATAGTTTTTTCTTCTCTGTTTTGTTTCTTGTTCATAGTATTTAAGCCGACAAATGATTTCAAAGCGTACAGCGCGCAAACCAATTGAAATGGACAGATAATGAAAGGGACTGTGTGGGAAAATTTTATTTCAAATACACAATTCTCAACTGTTGGAAGCTGTGGCAAATGCGGTGGGTTGAGTGAGAAGTTGTGAATGGGAATGTGTTGATAGATTTTTCTTAAATGTAAATCAGGCCATTTTTATATCTTTAAAAACATATGAAATCGAGATATGGCTTAAATAGTACAAAAAAATGGAAAATTAAAAAAGTCTTCATAACATATCTAAGGTAATTTTTCTGTTGAAGCGGTCGATGGCTATCAAATCGATATTTTTAACAACACATCTATCAGAATCGAGTGTAGGGTACATTAGAATCAGTTCAGCCTCCGATCTTAACACTTCATGTTTTTTATTAATAAATTTCAACTCTGTTGATAAGAGTTTTAACTTCATGCATAATTTGCTGAACTTTTCACATTTTTTATTTCAAGAGATAAGAAAAATTATGATTCCCTTGCTGCGATCGATGGCCCGTCCGTCCTATCAAATAACAACCGTTTCATTCATATCAACTGGTTGCTTTTGTCCATATGTTTCATTCACAACCCAATACTCGTATGTCACACTAGTCTTACTAGTCGCCGGAGAACATCTTTGCAACAAATTCATTTGGTAATTTAATACAAAATTTTCGTACGTTTGCCTGTACTTCGAGAAGAAGTGGCGGGCATTCACTTTGCTGCATCACATCATGGTCATGTGAACTGGAGAATAGATGATACTCCCTGAGCCACACCACCCACATCAACTCGATCCGCAGCTTTGCTCGTATGAATAGAAGTGTGAGTCTATGTCATTGAAGTACTTAAGACAACTGTCAATACCAATATTTTGCTGGCTGATATGTCAACTGATGTAACTGACATTTTCAGTTGGGTCTGAAGCAAAAATTAAAAAAATTTGAAACTGATTTTCATCTTTATCGATTCGTTAATTATCAAAATCTTCGCATTTTAGGTTTCAGAGAACCAACATGTGATTGTGGAAAAATAAATGTATCCATATTTGTCCATCCATTTTGGGTTGGGGATTATAGGCTGATAGCAGTGTTATTTCTGTTAAAATTTAATGACGGTGCAGCATTATTTTACTGCATAAGACATTTCCTGATCGTATACTATATCCATTCGGTGATTAGTATTATACTTAAGAGAATTTATAAATATCTAAAATAAAAATCTAAAATATAAATAATAAAATAAAAGTAATAATAGTTGCAGTTCTCATCTCTTTGGGTGAATCTTTTACTTAAAATGACCGGATATTTTATTGAAAAATCGCTGCAAAGCTTCCTGAAATGGTCGTCACTGGCCAGAAATCTTGATAGTGACAGTGTGCACCCAAATAATAAATGTCGCCATGCCATTTGTAAATAAATTTGTATTCTATAAAAAAATATGTGTCCAAAAAAGTCTTAAGCCTAAGGTTTTCTCCAATGAAAATATGTGAATAGCTGTAAAATAGATATTTGGCAGGGTTTGTGATAAACATAAATCGTTTGCGGTAAACACACTAAACGTTTGTCATAAACGTTTCATAGTTATAAATCGTTTGCGACAAACATATTCCGCAAATGAATTTCTGTTGTCTAAATTATCATTTGTGGATTTAATATAGATTTAAAAATGCCTTAAGCCCAATGTTTTCTCCAATGAAAATCGCTGAATAGCTGTAGAACAAACGTTTGACAGGGTTTGTGATAAATATAAATCGTTTGCGCTAAACACACTAACCGTTTGTCATAAACGTTGCATAGCATTTGGGAAAAACATAAATCGTTTGCGTCAAACACATTTCCCAAACGAATTTCTGTTGTCTAAATTATTATTTCTGGGTAACGAATTTTTGTTTTGTGTGTATAGTCCCACAATTATAATACAATTATTAAAGGTACCTACGACGAAAATTGGAATTTTAATAATTTTTTATTAATCTTATTTAACCATAAGATATTAATATCTTATACTGAGTTTAGAATGCAAAAATACATCCGAAGATGCTTACTTTGACAAAATGGTTGTAAACTAGTGTAATCAGATATAAAAAGTTGACTATCTATAGAAACAAATAAAATTTAGAATCACATATCTTAATAAATTCAACTAGAGTATACTTTATGACCTAACTTGGGTTCTTGTATTGCCTGACTGCAGAGAAAGACCATCAGTTGATGATATATCTTTTCAAAGAGTTCTACGCCATTTTCAGTTGAAATTGAGAAAGTACAACATCATATTGAGAAAATATAAATTATATTTAAATATAATTATAATTATATTTTATGAATTTCAGTTTAGATTTCTCATTTTCAATTTGTATTCTCTCAACTTCAATTTGCATTGCTGAATTTCAATTTGTATTTTTTTTTTCAATGTAAATTTAAGTTTTTTTAATTTCAATTTGTATTTGCTCCATTTTAACTGAACATGGTGTTGTCTACATTTGCCATTTCTTCCTCCTTTTGCATATTTTTATGACATAGGGAACTATGTTATCCATACATTTTAGGTATAGCGTGTGTTTCCCACATTTGTGTTAAATATTACGAGAAATATTTTTGTAGAAAGTCTTAATCCTCTAACTCGTTAATGAATCAAAATGTTCCTAAAATATACCAACTTTATAATAATTATAAGTTGCGAGGGTTAAAATGAAGTGTCAGAGCCTTAAAATGTTCTGCAAAAATGTCCCTCTTTAGGTTTTACATAAACCTGCGGAACACGTCCTATACCAAAGCTGAGAGTCAAAGGCAACACAAAAGCCCACTTTATACAGTTTCCAACTTTAATTTTCAAAACGTGCAAACGGAAAAACGTTTTTGTTTTTATTAATCACTTACTTTTCTAATTACCCTTCGATTTACATTTACATTTTACCAAAAGGCTAAAAAGTAACTACTTATGCCCAAGCTTACAAAGATCCCAAAAATTATTAAAAACATGTAATATGTCGATTTTTATTGATTTATAAGTCGTTATTATTAAGTCATTATTTATTAGTCGGAAGTAATCGTGGGGTAATCAGACGTCATTACCAGGTAACACAAATTGTAATGCTTGTGTAACATTTTTGACATGACACTATTAGTGGAAAGAAATCGTGGGGGTAATGAGATGTCATTACCTGGTAACGCAAATGGTAATAACATGTTCTTAACAAGTTTTTGCTGGGATTTTTTGCAGTTTTTTTACGTAAATTTTACTACAGTGCAAGCGGACACTCACCGTCGGCGAAATTTTTGTACGTAAAGTGGAGATGTCCGTTTAGTAGAGCGGACGTCACTGTAATCGCCTTTTTATCAAAATAACAATTATTTGTTTTTATACCTTTATAAAATTGTTCTCCGCAGATGCCTTCTATTTAGAAAATTCAGTTCAGTTGGTAACCCTGCCTTCGATAAAATCACCATCCAGAGTAGATTTTGGTTATTTTGTTAGTTACTCCATTTGTATTTATGACATGACTGTGTGTGTGTTCTTCTTTCTCTTATTCATTACGAACAGCTGTCCGTGTATCTGGATACACATGTATATGTACATTTGTATGTGTAATAGCATCAGCGATTGTGTTGCTGCTGCATTAGTATGCGCAACTAAAGCAAAATTTCCACTTGAATGCACTTTTATGGTGTAAATTTTTTTGAAAGAAAAAATAAAAGCAAAAACAAAAACATGAAAAAGTTCGAAAAGACATGTTTCGAAAATAACAATAATTGTTTGCAACACATAAATGTTGGGTGCTACTGTTGCTGGTTACACATATATGTATGGCTGCTGTTGCTACTGCTGCTCTGTTTGTTTGGTTGACTGGTTCGAGGTGTTGCTGTTCAGTTTCAGATTAATTCAATTGATCTGTTGTTGTTATTGTTGCAGCTGCTGCTTTTTGCGGATTACTTAACAACTGAACTTTGTGGATGAACTTGCATGAACTATGTCGGCAATCAAATCGTGGACAGCAAAAGACAACTTTATTAATTTCCGTCACGAAGTACTCTGTTAAGGAATTAAGAAATAATAAACAAAACAAACGAATATTGGTAGCTGAGAATTTAATATAATGTCTGAAGATGATTTAAAAGTGATTATTTTAAACAAAAGTTCCATAAACGAATGTACTTTTACGGCAGATTAACATTTAACCCTTAGGCAACAGAGGGAGAGTATATTTTTGGCTGAAGGTGCCACAAGATATCCCTCTCTTCTGCAATCCAAGTTTATTTCTATTTTAAAAACGATTTCAATTCGACACCAATTTAATTCTAAACTGTTTGCAGAACATTGGGGTAAATCAGAAATTATTATTATATACAACGGGATATTTGGACGTATTAATAATTAAGAAAGGAAACAAACTTAAACTAGATTGGTACCAGAAGTCAACCGTATCGGGAAGATTAATAAACTATCATTCTAAACACCCAAGGAGGACGATCATAAACACAGCGACAAATTTTATGTCAAGAGTTTTAAAAATATGTGACAAGGAATTCCGTGAATCGAACAAGCAGAAAATGAGCAATATATTAAGAATGAATGACTTTCCCAACAAAACCATTAATGATTTACTAAAACGAGCCATGCAAGAAAGGAAAAAGAATCAGGACACAGGAGCATCAAAAATATACAAATCAATGACTTTTATACCGGACTGTCGGAAAGTTTTGAACAATCAAATATATATGACAAAGATAACATCGAACTAGCTTATAAATCACATAATACGACGAACCAATTATTTAGCAGGACAAACTCACTGATGATGAAAGAAGATAGATCCAATTTAGTATATGAAATAGCGTGCAATGGAGAGGAGTTAGACATATGCCAAAAGGCATATGTCAGGTCGGTACAACGAAGACAAAATTAAGAAATAGGCTTTCATCGCACAAATCTGACCATAAAGCCATCGACAAACCTCTAGAACAAACGACAGAACTTGCAGCCCACTGACTGGACATTAACCAAATTTTGACGATGTAAATGTATTAGTGGAAGAGAAAAAATACTTCAGATGATATACACTAGAGATGCTTTACATTACTGACGTTCCTGCTGAAAATAGACCTAATTACAAAACTATTAATACACTATTAATATTTAAATGCAAATATCAATGATTTGTTATTGTTTTTAAAAATGTGAGAATAATATGTGTTTTTTGTTAGATCCCCTGAAGGCGAATAACGATGTTGGTAGAAATACTGAAAAAAATAAAATTGTAAAAAAGAATATAACGCCTTTTAGCCTTGAGCCGAACTAATTGTTTATGTTAAATTATATTATTATTATATTTCATATTATAATTGTATTTTATAATGGGGAAATCAGCTGGACCTTTGAGCGTTTAAAATGTCGACATGAAAGAGTGGTACTAGATAGCAAATCACCTTAGGCCTTAGGTACATTGGCAGTTAATAATTTTGTGTCAAAAATAATAACAATATTTTAAATTTGAACTACCGATTACTTTGCCTTGGAAAGATAGAATAACATTAATTTTATTTTGAGGTTTGGCTTTTGAAAGATGGGACGCTCGAATAAAACTGGGAAATATTAAAAACTTACTTTCAAAGTAGTGAATCTTTAATTCAAACTGTAAAAAATCAGCACTTTTTTATAGCAAATTCTAATTTAAAATTTTAAATAACCTACCCTATACTTGTAATGGTGAATATTGAGTAGTCGAGTGTATTGCGTAAAGAAGTGTTGGAGATTGCTTTGTATCCTAATTTATCTCAAGGTTCTTCTATTTTCACTTATTGATTCTTGACTTGGTTTCCCGTTTCGTTTGTCGCAAACGATTAATATTTATCACAAACTCATGAAACGTTTAAGACAAACGGTTAGAGTATTTGCCGCAAACGATTTATGTTTATCGCAAACCCTGAAAACTTAAACTTTAGGTAGTGTTTACGGCCCACGAACAGATACAAACACTACTGATTGGATATATTGCCAGAAATCTGACATTTCATAGCTGTTCGGGTGCAGTAGGAAGACTCAATCCAAGAATTTTATGTTAGCCTTGTCGTAGATTTAATTATCAGCCAATCGGATTATTCTATTATTCCAAGTTAAACATGGACAGATTTCTGATTTTGAATTTAATCACAAAACATTTCATTTCTAGTGGCCTTGAAACGACATAAGATTGAAGCAGAAAATGAATTATTTTAGATATGAAAACAAAGCAAACAAACCTAATCCAAAATTAGGATTTACTCATGAAACATTCCAATCCCAATTGGCCATGAAAGGACTTATGATTGACGCAAAAAAAGAATTATTTTGAATTTGAAAAACAAAAAACCATCAACCCGATCATGGATTTAATTTCGGACAATTTCATTTCCAGTGGTCATGAAACGACTTTGGCCTTACACTTTCATCTCTACCAAATCTTGTTGATGGGATTTTCTTCCTTTTTTTGGAAAGCCCCTTAAAGGCACCTTTTGTGGTTTAAAATAGTTTTTTCCCGTTTTTTTTTAATTGTCACACTCTTTTAAATCTTCTGACTTCTAATCATATTCTACTTCTTTGTGTGTCATCTTCTGTTTCTTAGTTGCTTGTTGTTGTATTTTCTGTTTTTTGCAAAGAATTCAAAAGATAAAAATGCCTTTTGAAATCTGTCACAACAATACGTGTTGTATGTGCACTTAATCCAAAGCACAAAAGGAATGTTGCGACAAATAACTTTCCTTCCGTAGCGACAATAAGACTTGGGACACATTTCGCAAAGACTGTCTGAGAGCGACGACGTGTGTATGTGTGCAGTGGATGCAAAATGGAGCCAGGACACTCTCACACACAGACGGAAAAGCACCAACAAGGCAAAGCAAACAAAATCACTTTGCAACACAAGTGGTCCTGCTACGTAACGTAACGCAACGCAACGCCATACAACTCCCGACATTCAGCCCATAAACCAAGCAAAATGGTGGATACAGAAGACGCTGGATGGGCATGCTGGGCTGGGCTAGGTGCATGAGGCTGTTGCAGTTGCAATGATAGTAGTCGTCGCCAACAACATCATCATCGTTGAAGTCCTGAAGCCGGTGTATATGAAAAGGACATGTATACGAAATGCAATTGTCAGTGACAATTGCTTGACAGTGCATAGTCTTTGTAAAAAGGTAACGGGTGGTGGTCGGAGAAGGCTATTACGGGCTGCCTACTCTAACTCCAACTCCTGCTCCCCGCTTGTATTTGTATTTGTAGCTGTAGTTGTAGTTGGTATGGTATGGTGTAGCTGACTGACTGCGTAAGTGAGTCTTTGATGATGATGATCACTGGCGAGACAGGATAAATGTTGAAACTTTAGCTGCCTCAATTGTTGCTGTTGTGTTGCAGGTTGTTGCCGTATGTGTGGAATGTACATGCCTGGATTTGTCTTCGCCTTCCCATGAGACATATTCCAGAAAACTTACAGCGCTGTGCATTGCCACTCTTGGCGAGGTTTATCATTATAGGACAGTTGATTTTGGTGATAAATGTGGGGAATATTTGGCCAATTTTCCTGTTAAATAGTACACTCTGCAGTAACCTACAGCATTTTCAAATGAAATTAAAATAAATAAACAATTGAAAATGAGAAAATAAAATTAATTTTCATTTGTGAGTAGTAATTTGTATATTCTCAATTTCAATTTCTATTATCATTTCTAAATATAAATTTGTTTTTTTTTTGCTCAATTTCTGAATTTCAATTTGTATTTTCTTAATTTCAATTTACACTTCTGAATATCAATTTGTTTTTTCTCAATTTCGATTTGCATTACTCAATTTCAATTTGTATTTTCTCATTTTCAATTTACATTTCTCATTTTCAATTTGTATTTTCTCAATTTCAACTGAAAATGTTGTAGCATTTCCAAGAGCTCATCTCTGTATTGCAACAGAACTAATGGGTGATAATGATGTTGTCTTCTACTTGGCTTTGATCTCAGCTCCCACAGCACTTTCCACTTTGTTTTTTTTTCTCAATTTCTGAATTTCAATTTACACTTCTGAATATCAATTTGTTTTTTCTCAATTTCAATTTGTATTTTCTCATTTTCAATTTACATTTCTCATTTTCAATTTGTATTTTCTCAATTTCAACTGAAAATGTTGTAGCATTTCCAAGAGCTCATCTTCGCTGTAAGTAAGTTAAGGAGTTCAGGAGCTGCATTTAAACACACTGTATGATAACAAAAAAATTTCCCATACTCTCTGTACACGAATATCTATAATAGAGTTATCTCTTTTCTCAATAGAATGTATGTGCATTTCCTCGGTTGCACTGGTTAAATGTGCGCACAAGCGCGCTTGTTTTAAAACGCGCGTTTCGGCGATCCGCATAAACAGAGCACGCCAAGTGAGAAAGTATTGGTAATCATCAGTCGGCTAAACCGACTTATATATACCCTCACTCTTAGAGAAGTTATAAGGAATTAAATTTTACTTAGGGCAATATAATGTGTGAGGATACCTACGATATAGACAATTGTGTGGGAGTTACTTGAAGGGGCGTGGCTAAAGCGTTAATATTTTTTTGATTTAAAGTGACTGTAAAAACATTTTCAAATATCAAATTGCACATGATTTTGACTACCCGTATGAATGTTATATCTGCTTTGTTTTATACAAAGACTAAGTCACTTTGTGTGGGAGGTACCATAAGGGGTGTGGAGATATCGCCTATATTCCTTGTGAATGCATCTTCCATAAAAGCATTGCCAAATATCAAATTTCACAGTATTCCGATCATACGCATAGACTTTTAATTTTACGTAGTTTAGGGTGATTTGTGTGGAAGGTACTGGAAGGGGCGTGGCAAAACCCGCTATGAAAACATTATTAAATACCAAAATATATCTGATTATGAGTATCCGTGTGGAAGTTACATAAGTTTTAATTTAACATAGGAATATGGGTCATTTGTGTGGGAGGTATATGAAGGGGAGTGACAATTTCGCCCATCTTCGAACTTAAACTAAGCTTGGGAGAAATATTACGATATGCAGAGTTTGCATTGATTCCTTAGCTTCTTTCGAGAGTTATCGTGTACACCAGCCAGCTAGACAGCCAGACGGACATGGCTCATACAGCTTAAACAGTCGTGAAACGGATTTGATCTAAACATACTTAGGGTCTTAAGTCACTCCTTCAATGTGTTACACTTTTTTCCTGTCCCAAATGATATATACGAAACAGTTCATGGCGCATGCCAAGTGGACGCCTGACACTGGTTTGTCAGTAAATCATACTCGCATGAACTTTAATTTGTGTTCATGCTACATGAAAGATTTCCAGTTGAGATATAATTTCATTGGACCCACTGTCCACCACTTCTAGCTACATCCTGAAATTCTCTCTATCTTTAATTTTTAAGAAATTATTAATTATTTGATTTAAACTGTGATATTCTCCTGGCTCGACATTTTTTTCGTCTATATTTTATAGAATGCAAATTTATTTACAAATGGCATGGTGACATTTTTTACTTGGCTGTACACTACCACTACCATGATTTCTATCCTGTGAAAAGCTTCGTCTGTTGGTTTCGCAGCAACTTTTCAACAACATTCCCGGCCTCTTTAAGTAAACGCATGAATGATAAGCACAACTCACTTTTCGAATATCCGTTTAAAAAATAGCAAAAAGCATCTCATTGAGTTGCATATGTTAGTAAGTGTATATGAAGGTATAGTTACCCAACAATACTTCTGCCGTACTAACGTTTATTTGTAGTTTAGTTTAGTTTTTTTCGATTGTTTTATTTTGGTCTGCAATCAATATTTGATTTGAAAGAAAAAACTAAAAAATATTAATTATTTTATTATTATCATTATCGGAATATTTTTGCAAATTTGTTGCTATTTATTTGCCCACCACTGTACTATATATGCCATACATACACCACTAAGATTCAACATTTCCAACATAGCTAGCTATGCTTGTATGTGCATATGCAACATAAGCATATGTTTTTGTTATGTTTACTACAACACGAGAATGTAGTAGTAACATACGTCCTACACACATACATACATGTGTGTGGCAACTACACACATCTGAACGAACATATGCTTATGTCTCATACATGAGAAGACACATACAAAACAACAGATTGCAATGCGATTTTGTCACTTCTATATACATGCGAGTATATATGTATTTCCGTATATACTATAGATACTATGCTCATATATCTACATATGTACATGTGTCACTACCACCACCATCTCCACTGTTTTAGCAAATCAAGGAGAACACCAACTGTTTTTCTTGCATTTCTTGTACAAAATAGGAGAACATGACGAAAAAAATACATACAGTGGACTTTGCTTAAATGCGCCAACGCAATTAAAAATTTCAGTTTTCTATTCAATCCATTTTTTCTAACCATTACATTGGCTCAATTTTTAGTGATTTTGCGAGTTTGTGACATTTGCGACTTTAGCGAAATTTTGGGTTTCTATAAGTAGAACAAAAAAATTGAAAAGGTCCTTCAATAAAAATTTTGTATCTGGATATTGTTCAAAAATAAGTCGAAGGAACATTTTCTGAGGATTTTTTTTTTGATTTCAAGACGCCTTAGATACAGATACATGACAATTTGATGTCATTTTGTTGGATAGGCAAATTTTTATGTGTGAAAATTAATATCGAGTTTCCATTAATCTCAGCCAAAGTCAGTCAAAATCAAATTTTTTCGTTCACTGTCAGGCTTTTTTTTAATTTTTCCTACGCTAACCGATAGAAAATCTGTTTTGGTAATATCTGTGAGAATTGAACGCCAGAGTAAACGATTTTGTCTTGGCCAATTTATCTAGATGTTGTTGCAACTTCAAGTCGTTGCATTTATGCTTGCATTTGCATTTATCCGATACCAACTTTATTCCTATTCGCCCAATTTTTATTTTTGCTCGCTCAAAGCCGAGGATTGTATGCAGTGAATTAAGTCGTCACTCGCTGTGAACTAATATGTGTTAAATGCACCAACACACATGTTTTTGTAAATACATATATATACATACATATGAGCATGTGAGTTAGTTTTCGTGTGAGTGGGCGTATATGTATGTGTGTGTGTATTGCAACAGGACTGATGGGTGATAATGATGTTGTCTTTTACTTGGCTTTGCTCTCAGCCCCCACAGCACTTCCCTCAGCTCTACTCCCACTGTTTGTTCCACATATAACCGTTACTATCCTTCAACTTTTTTGTTTTCGCTTGAACGGGTTCCTTGCATTTTTTCGTCATTTCCTTGGCGTTAAACACAATACAAATACGTGCTTAAACGGGGATATTTCTTTGGGATTTGCCAGGATATGAGGATATGGCTAAGAATGTGTGCTGGTGTGTGTGTCCGTCCGTCCTTCCTTGTATTGGCGTGGGTGAGAGAGTGATTATGCATGTATTAGAAAAGTGTTAGCAATATGTCTTCCTTAATGCAGATATTTTCAGTTTCAGTTCTTGAGCTGATTTTTTCTTTTTTTGTTGTTCTATTCAAACATCTCAAGCATGTGGCATGTGTGTGTGTGTGTACGATTGTTTGTCATCTTTTGTATGTCTTGGTTAAAAGCTCTTTGGATTTTTTGTGTGTATTTCTTCTCTTTTTCGTGTCGCTTTTCATGTCGTTTTCTTTTGCATTTTTTTGTATTGTGTCTTTTGGGCACTTAACACACATTGCGATAATGATAAAATTAGATTCTCTACTAGAATCAGACATAAGAAGAAGAAGAACAACAACAACAGCAGCAAGTACGAAATGCATTTTATCCTTAATATCCTGACAATATTTGTGTATGTAAGTGAGGGGGTATGTGCGTGTTTAAAGAATAATTCAAATAGACTTAAAGTTGCTTTTATAAGATTTATGGATAGATCATTTAACTACGCATAAGGAAAATTAATTTAAAAAAATAATGTGTAATTAAACCCGCATTTTCTAAAAAAGAATTTGTTAATCCGAAATTGAAGTAGTCTATCTTAAACCAAAAATCAGACTACCATGAAATATTTTCAATAGATTACTGAAAAACTCAAAACTAGGAAAAATATTTTTAGTTTTTAGTTGTTTGAATGGTGTTCGATTTGAATGATTTTTATGTGTTTTTGAATGTAATACATTCGAATTCCAGTTATTTTGTTCCAGTTTTTTCTTATTGCGAAGCAATTTTTTCTTTGGCAATGGAAAGGGGGGGGGGAACCACTCTTAACTAAACGCACTTTGGCCATATACGTATTTCATATCCTGCGTGGTGATAACTCATCAGTGGTACTTCTGTATAGAGTGCTTGTGTTACCATGCTATTATCAGTCGTATATATGTATATATATATTAGAGTGGTTTATTTTATAAGGAATGTCGATATTCCCCGCTAAAATCAAAGATTGGTTTGTTTTATGTGTTCTCTCAAGGAGAGACTGGCCCGAGCCTTATCAAACCATATGAAAAACTTGTAATATGACCCAGTAATGTGATAGTGCCTCTGAACCGATATCACCCATTTACAATCCCAATCTATTGACAACCGTAATAAATATATGTGGAAAAATGCAGTCTCCTATCTCATTTCGTTCCGAGGTTAGTGTGCTTTCAACGGACGGACGTGGCTATATCGTCTTGGAATTTTATCACGACCACAAAGTATATCCTGTGATGTAAGAACATCTCAATTGTGAAATGGAATGATGCAAATGTTACCCAAAGGCCTGTAAAAAATCCCAACAAAAATTTTTTAATAACCCAAACTTTAAATCTTCATTAACTAATGATTTGAAATCTTTTTGCAGAACACCGATGCATATTTCAAGGAATGACAAAATGAATTTATAAACTGGGTCATTTAAAATTAGAATTTAAAAATAGAATTAGAAATATACAAAAGTGCTGACTATTTTTTCAAATTTCTGGTTTTATTCGAAAGGTTGAACTTATATTTCATTTGAATACCACGATTGGCTCGGCATCCCATCAACCCAATTTTTCAGTACAGCCCAAAATCCACACCAAACACCCAACTCAGAACCCAATATGCGGCAATTTTGCTTATTGACATAGCCAGCGAAATGAAAATGAGCTTCATTAAGGCTTAACTGAAGGCCGATATCTTCTCGAAAATTTTCCACGTAAATTTCTTACAGTTTGCGTTAAAGACTCACTCAAATAAACTCTGAGCCCCATATGCGGCAATTTGGTTAAACCTGAAAATAAAAATGAATGTTATTCTACCTTTCGAAGTCAAAGTAGTCGGTAGTTCAAAAATAAAATTTTAAATGACCCACCCTGTACAACCTTAAGGAGGAAAATATAACCTAGGTATTTGTAACAAGTAAAAACGGCGTTATATACCCTCCACCATGGATTCCATTCCACAGAGGTTGTCGGTTTTCGTAGAAGTGCGGTAATATTATAGGAAAATATAATTTTTTTAATATAGGCAAACCAAAACAAATATTGAAAAAATAATTTTATAAATAAAGATAATATTTTAATTATTTCAAACCATTATTTATTTAAAATCAAAAAATAAATATTCTTATATTTATATTTTCAAAAAGCTTAAATACCATAAATATTGGTAGATAGTGGGTGCTACAGTTGGTTGTATTTCCATTCTATTTTAATTCCAAAAGTACATTATCAGACGTACATAGTGCAAAATAACCCAACTTCATGATTCAACCAAGTTTTGCCGTAAGAGAAAAGGTACGAATTTGGAAAAAACTTTTTATTTTGCGTGTCTATGCGGCAGAGGAATGTATACAACGAATTCCGTAATTCCAGCTGCGACCATTTGGTTGGTACCATTTTTACTTCCTTGTCGTTTCTACGCAATTAGAATTTCATCATTCTAGCTGTAGTCGTTTAGTTGGTACAATTTTTATCCCTCTGAAAGTACGAATTTCGAAAAATCCGTTTATTTTCCGTGTCTACGCAGTCAGAGGAATGTATACTCCAAATTTAATGACTCTAGCTGCGATCATTTGATTGGTACTATTTTTATCCCCTTTTTTCATTTTAACCCCAAAAAGTACGAATTTAAAAAAATCCGTGTATTTTACTTGTCTATGCAATCAGTATGCACCGAATTTCATTATTCTAGGTACATCAGTTTGGTTGGTACCATTTTTATCCCTCTATTCCCATTTCACCCCTTAAAAGTAAGAATTTGAAAAAGTACTTTTATATTGTGTATCTACTCAATTAGAGGAATGTACACACCGAATTTCGTGTTTCTAGCTGTTGTCGTTTAATATGTAACATTTTTATCCCTTTTTTGTCCCATTTCACCCCCTACAAATAAGAATCACTTTATGGTGCACTTTTTTGCTATAAGGGGAATGCGCATACCAAATATCAAGCAAATATAAACAGACATATTCAAAAAACATGCTTAAATACGCAAAAATATTAGGGATTATTATGGGTATTTTTAGTCCTTGTGAGGGAAAAAATTTTCCCTTTGGGCCGATTTCGCCCCGTTTCAATCCGAACCGATCTACGACCATAAGACCCATTTATGGAAAATTTGGACGTCCCAGCTCCTTTCGTTTAGAAGCTAGCGTACTTTTAACAGACGGACGGACGGACGGACATGGCTTGATCGTCTTAGAATTTTATGACGATCAAGAATATATATACTTTATAGGGTCTCAGGTCGATATTTCAAGGTGTTACAAACGGAATGACAAAGTTAGTGGAGGGCGGTGGAGGGTATAAAAATATATGCTGAAGTGGACCCGTTGCAGAGCTACTGTGGTGCAATAAAGTAAACAGTGACCGAAAACTCGGATAGAGTTGAATCTCTGCATGTTTCCGCTGCAATGAAAGAAGCCAAAAGTCGAGCATATCGCATCACTTGCTGTAGTGTATTGGGTAGAGCACGCGACTATCATGAAAAGAGTGCCATATTCAAATTTATTTTGAAACTAGACATGTAGGTAATCGTTCTAATTCGAGACATCCCTCACAAATATCAGCAGGTTAGTAAGCTAGAGATATTATACCTTTCCATTGCTAACTTACGTTCTCCTGCTCCAGTTTTTGATGGGTTTTACTTTTTCCATTCCAGCAGTCACATCTCTTAAGGCTACTATATGATGCATCTTCATTTCATTAAATAAAAACCTGAGAGAAAATGTATCCTCCCTCTTTGGTTATTATCGATCTTTTTACAAAGAAAAGCGCAAATAAAAGCTGAATTCTGAGCTCTGCCACATTTGCTGCTACTAACTTGGTCTTTTTTGGTCTTTTTTCGGCCACTGTCTACAAGGTGTTCACTTTTAATGTTTGCTCGATATTTACATAAATTTATCACGCACATTTCCTAAAAATGTGAAAATTCTGAATGAGCAAGTGTCAATATTATTTTTTATTGATTTAAATATTAAAACTAAACAATTCTAGTAATTTCTGTAATTTTGTATAAATTTGATATAAAAAATAAACCTATAAAAGTTTGTTCCTTTTTTAACAACATATTTTTTCTTCTCTCTTTCTAGGTAAGTCCATGGGATTGGTATTCGATTAATGCCGAATATAGCGGTATGTACAATTCGTTGTATTTCTCGTAAGAAGGATATACCTGATTAAGTTCTCTATAGAGAATTGTTCCCTAAAGGAGGCTGCCGTTGCAACAATGTCCTATATCTACAAAAATATTACATTTTGAATATTCTCAAATTTATTTAGCGATGCTTCAGCTTATTAATGCTGGGCAAACACACTTTCAGAAATAGTCTTCTATTAACTAGTATTAGCCATTCCTAGCCATTTTTAAACAATAAATCCCATTCAGTGATTATAAAATAGCAAAGCACAGTCCGGGACGTATGATGGATTTTTGTGGCAATTGTTTTTCCATTCCTGCTCTTGCCACCCTGTATACTCATGTCCAAATTAATTTCCCATTTGTTGCTGCTGCTGCTGTTATCTTAAACTCATTTATTATGAAACATTCAGAAACTTGTTTGCTTGTTACGTTGTGCATTCGTTTTGGGTTTTTAATTTAGCACTCCCTTGTTGCAGATGCAGGCAAAATGTGCATTCGGTGCATCTGCCATCATCACCAATCAAAACACCACCCCACCCCACCACCACCGTCACCTTCGGCAGAAAGCACACCCCTGCCATGCAACAGCGTAATTTAAAATGCGGGATTTGTATGCTGTTGCAGCGGCAACAGCAGCTCCCGCATTTGTTGCTAGCACGCAGAGCAAGAAGCAGACATAGAAAAAGTGTGACGACCAGCAACAGTAGCAGCAGCACCAGTAGCCGTTGCAGTGGCAGCGACAGCAGTAACAACATGCATTGATAATGTTTCTGTGTTGAATTTTTAATTTATTTATAAAGTATTTGATTTCATCCTTCTATGGCTGTCCTCCTGCTCTCCATTGCTCCGTTCTGCTCTGGCATTCATTTGCTGCAGCATTTTCAAATGCAATGGCCATCGTGGCGGGAGGGGTATTGATTATAGCATTGTATGTGTTTTGTATTCTATATTTGCTGATTCTCCAGTTTTTTTTCAAACTCTGTGAGACTTGAGAATATCAAGGGTGCAAATGGCAATGAAAGGAATGTTGAGGGTGTGCTTGTAAGGGGTGATGATATTTGTACGCAACTGAATGTTCACGTTCAATTCTTATCGATAACTTGCAGACAATGGGGTTTCACATCTTTTTTATGACCATAAAAAAATGCATAAATGAGAATAACTTTTAGTAGAAGTAACTGCTGAACAGCTGGTTATCGACTGTGTAAACAGCTGATTACCGACTGTATCCACTTCTAATTACCGACTGTGCAAACAGCTGATTGCCTGCGGTGTAAACAGCTGATCGATACAATATAACAGTTTCTCACATATTTTTAATGTCCATAAGTAACACATAAATGAGAAATATCTTGTTGTAGAAGTATCCGCAGAACAGCTGATTATCGACTTGTAAACAGCTGATTACCGACTGTGTAAATAATTGTTTACAAACATCTGATTGCCGACCGTGTCAACAGTTGATTACCGACTGTGTTAACTGCTCATTGAAAACTTAATGAAACTAGGTCAACGATGAAGAATAGATCACCTCTGGTCTGGTGAAGATCGAAGCAAATCCGCATCAAAACTGAAATTCGAAGAAGGAAGTGGAGGTGGAAAGCGGACGGTGATATCACCAAAACTACCAATGATTTGACTACCCACTGAAGCCACAGGCAAGGCAGACCTTCCCACACATGGTGAGGCCCAAAACAATGGCTGGAATGAAATTAAATTATTAGAATCGGATAGATCAAAGTGGAGTACATTTATAATGGTTCTATGATCCTTGTAGGACCAACAGGATATAATATATATTTCACCTAAAAACATATTGTGAAAGTAACCACCAATACGTTGGGAAATGACTTGCGATTGTCATCTAATCATTACTCTCTCCAAAACGGCACACCCTTTTGTACGCTTCCGAAATAGAAGTGAGGAAAACTGAAGTGTAAGTTTTAAAATTCTCAACATGCAATTTATTTGCAATTTTATTTTTACAACCCCTCTTTTAATGAATTGCTATTTTGTTGTAGTTGCCGTTTCGTTTCGTATCGTTTTGTGTTTGTTGCTGTTATTTAGTCCTGAGTTCCTTTCACCCCGTGTATTCATTCCATCAAACGGGTTTAAAGTACAAAATTAATTTCATTAAAACTGTTTTGGCAAACTCAGAGTACGAGAACGAGAGTATGAGTAATGAAATGAATATATTGGAACTAAAATTACAAATAATACGCAGAGCAAAACAAGAACTTTTTAGAGAAAGTACCCTGGCAATTGTGAAACAAATAGAGTGCAAATAAATTGCGAACATCAAAGGAAACTTTATACAATACACTCATTAAAATGTAGTTTGCTTAATGCCGAGCCAAAAAGGGCAAGCATTTGAAGGACATCATCATTGAAATCGATTTAATGAGAACAGAGGCTGACGTAGAGATATCCTCGGTAGGAATAAACACTGAAACAACAACATGCTTGACATGCTTTCATAAGATTTTCTACTATAAAATGACAAAAAATGTTGCATTTATTTCTAATCTATTAAAATCGATTAATCAAAACAGTCTGGCGCAGAGATATCCTCAGTATATATAATCAACAACAAGCTTGACCATCTTTCATAAGATTTTCTACTATAAAATGGCGATCGAAAGAACTTAAAATGGGAGCGGGTGTCGGTCACACAATTGACTGAGCATAGGTCGATGTGAAGCAGCCGTACCAACCTAACGAGAATTACATGCTTTGCAGGATTTAATTTTAAGTAACATATCATTTTAGTAAACTACAAAAAGAGCAGCCATTATTATATAGTGACAATCGCACGAAAAATCAAAAATATGTTTGCAACCCAAATGTTTACAGTTGGAGTCTTTTATATAAAAAATATTCTCAAAAGAGTTTCTTTACTTCTTGATCAACTCAAGCTATGTATATATTATATATATATTTCTTCTCGTCGTTCCATTGTGGAACATAAGACGCTGTATACACTTGCGAAAATCTTAGCAATTTGAACATTTTTCGACGGAAAGTAAGTTTTACCTACAGCTCAAGGCTTAGATCTACTAAATGATACAATTTTTAGGATTCCAAATTGTAAATTAAAACATAAAGTGTAAACAGCACTAAAAAGTACCAAATTCGAGATATAAGCATTTGCTCTCGAAACCCCCAGAATTATTGCTGCTGATTATTAACCAATTTTCATTTTGCCCTGGAATGCAATTTTTTATCTGACTAGAATTACCTCATTACGAACCCGTTGGTGTTTTTTTTTTGTATTCTGAAATTTACATTCATATGAGGTTAAATTGTGTTATTTACATTCCTTCCATTTCGAAATGACACAAACAATACCGAACATATTTTCATTTTGTAACATTTTCTTTTTTTGTTCGTCTTTGAAATCTATTCTGTTCGTTGCCTCATTGGCTAAGTAACAATCCCTTCAAATATTTGCTACACAATACGGACAAAGAACTCCCTATATGCATATACATAGAGCCTAAAAGGGGTTTTAAGAGCTTTACGACAAAGACTCAATTATAGATTTTGCAAATGTATAAATTTTTGTCAAAATACCACAAAAACCAGAAACGAAAACCATACATTAAACCAAAACATACTCGGAAGAAGACAATTACTTACAGCAGGCAGCGAGGCAGGTAGGCAGGTAGAAGACTTTCAAGCAGCTGAACACCCAGTGAACAATTTGGGGGGTAATTGATAACACTGCACAACAAATTAAGACTTTTTGATTGGAACAGAATTGCGGCCCTATAATACTGGAAGGGTATGTTGTAGAATAAACTTATAGTCCAACTGTTCAGAGTTTATTTTTACAGTGGATCAAAATTTTCATTTTTTGTCGAAGAGAGCATTATACTAAGTGAAAAAAATGTTGTATGTTAATGTCTGAGAGAATTCATATTGTCACAACTATATTGTGGAATTTTATGAGGATCATTTTCGTGGAAGATCTTAACCCTCTAACTAATTTCTTTATGGGACAATTTGAACGTTTTTCGAGAAAATCAAAAAAAAAAACTTCTTTCAAAAATGACATAAAGGATTTAAATATTCTACGAACAAATTTGCTGTTCACCAAATACACCAAATTTGTAAATAAAGCTCTTTACGTTTAATTAGCAAAATTACATCATGTTTTTGAACGATCGAGCTTTTTGGACAAAAAGTGCGTATTTTAATAGAGCACGATAAACACGATAATTTGTATGCAAGACATTTGACCGTTTTGTGATTCTCGCGATCTATGCAATTGATGTGTATTAAGAACTAATGTTTCTTGTAACATTAAAATATGTTTGTTAATTTTGATATTTGTTAATTAGATTGTGCATTTCATTATTATTATAAGGAAAGGAATAACCTAATTTTATGATTCTAGCTACAGCCGTTTGTTTTATTAACGAATTTCTAAAAATCCCTTTATGTTGCACGTATACACAATCAGAGAATTGTATTCTTCTCCACTTGGTCGGTACCAATTTTATCCCTTCTTAGTCCTTTGACGCAAAAATAAAATAATTATCGAAATATCACTTTATTTTTCGAGTCTACTCGGGCAGAGTGAAGTATGCGTCGAGGTTCATGATTCTAGGTGCAGATGTTTGATTGGTACCATTTTATACCCATTCCCGTTTTCCCTTTATGGTGCATGTCTATACATTCACAGGAATGTAAGCACCTAATTTTACGAATCTTGCTACCGCAATTTGGTTGTTACCCTTTTTGGCCACTTTGGCCCTAAAAGTACGAATATCGAAGGATCGTTTTATTTTTCGAGTTTACGCAGCCAGAGCGAATTATGCACCGATTTTCATGATTCTAGATGCAGCGGCTTGATTGGTACCATTTTTATCCCGTTTCTCCTAGATTACACCCCGTGTATAAAATTTCGGACATTTCTTCTTTAGCACTTTACTATCGGTACAATTTTTATTATTTTTGTGTCCTCTTATTTTGCACGTCATAGGAATGTAACACCGACTTTTTTTCTAGCTGCAGCCATTTGGTCGGAAACAATTTTATCCGTTTTTCCCCGGTTTTGGACCCTATAAGTATGATTATCGAAATATCACTTTATTTTTCGAGTCTACGCAGGCAGAGTAAAGTATGTACCGATGTTCAAGATTCCAGCTGCAGCGGCAGCGTTTTCCCTAAAAGTACAAATTTCCAATAATCACTTTGTGGCGCATGTCTACACAATCAGAGGAATATAAGTACCTGCTGCCGCCATTTGGTTGGTACCCTTTTTGGCCACTTTGGTGCTAAAAGTACGAATGCGAAGGATTTTTCGAGTTTACGCAGTCAGAGCGAATTAATCACCGATTTTCATGATTCTAGCTGCAGCGGCTGCATTTATCCTATATTTCCCCCTAAAAATCCAAATTTCCTTAATTTCACTTGTACATGCGACCACCTTACTATATGGTACTAATTTTATGCCTTTTTGCCCCATTTCACCACCTTTTATTTTGCACGTCTCTACAGCTCTAGGAATGTAACACCGAATTTTATTATTCTTTTAAATTGGTGCCATTTTTCCCCATTCGACTCATCATCGCTATAAGTACAAATTTCCGAATTGTATTATTCAGGTACCTATTTTATTCGAGCCTACGCTGGCAGAGCGAAGTATACACCGATATCCATGATTCTAGCTGTAGCAGTTTGATTGGTACTATTTTTATCCCATTCTCCTAGATTTGGCCCTAAAAGTAAAAAAAATCCGAAAATTGTCTTTATTTTGCACATCTATACAATCAAAGGGATGTTCACACCGAATTTTATTATTCTAGCTGCAGCCATTTGTTCGAAACAATTTTATCCTTTTTTGTCCGTTTTAACCCTAATAAAGAGTGATTTTTTTGAGGTTAGGATTTTCATGCATTAGTATTTGACAGATCACGTGGGATTTCAGACATGGTGTCAAAGAGAAAGATGCTCAGTATGCTTTGACATTTCATCATGAATCGTCTTACAAACGAACAACGCTTGCAAATTATTGAATTTTATTATCAAAATGCGTGCTCTGTTAAGAAAGTTCATTGCGCGCTTCCATTTTATGGTCAGTTTAATCGACCCACTGAAGCGGCTATTCGGGCTATTGTGACTAAATTTCGCACCAAATTTACATTGTTGGACATTAAACCACCAACACGCTTACGTAGAGTGCGAACTGAAGAAAATATCGCAGCTGTATCGGCCAGTGTTAATGATGACCACCAATTTTCGATTCGTCGCCGTTCGCACCAATTGGGTCTCTGTTACTCAAAAACGTGGAAATGCCAAAATTGGACTAAGCGGATGGACCACCTAAGACGCAGCCGCGGTCAACATTTAAATGAAATTATCTTCAAAAAGTAAATGTCATGGACCAATCTAACGTTTCAAATAAAGAACCGATGAGATTTTGCAAATTTTATGCGTTTTTTAAAAAAAAAAAGTTATCAAGCTCTTAAAAAATCACCCTTTAGTACGAATTTCGAAAAATCTCTTTATATTACGTGTACATGCGATTGGAAAATGCGGAATTAGTGGTAGCTGATACCTAGCTAGCTGGTACCAATTTAATCCCAAGTATGGACGACTTTTTTGTGCCCGTTCATGCTATAAAACGATTGTACTTGACAAGACAAAGGACAAATATTCCAAAAATGTGCTAATTACCCGAAATAGTAAGCGTTATTGTCTTTGTTAGGAAAAAATTGTTCCCTCTGGACCGATAAGGAATAAGGATATATTTTTTCCTTATCCCGAAATATGTGAAGAAAAGTCCTCAGTAAATTCCCACATAAAATGTTTTTTTAGAACACTACCATCGACCAGTGGAATTTTTACAAAAATAAATAGAGTATGTGGCTTGTCAGATATAGTTTTACCTTATCCCCAAATAAGTGAAGAAAAATCACCAGTAGATCCAAAAAAAATTTTTTTAATTATTGTGTTGTTCTTTTTCTTTGGCCATGACTTATTTTTTATGTGGTGATATGATTTTAATCAGCAAGCTAACTGGGCCTAACATATTCAATGCTAATAGCATTCCTTTTATTTAAATTTTCACGACGTTTCGTCAATATTTGTGGGAACTTGTAATAAAATATTTGAAATTTATAATTGTAACAAAAACAATACTACTCTTACCATAACATCAACAAACTATCTTAGACAACAAATGGAATTTTAATTAAAATTTAGAAAAATATATAAAAAAATCATGTCGTATGCAAGTTTAGGTAAGCTTGGCAGATACATTTTTTCCTTATCTCCAAGTAAGCGACGGAAATCCCCAGTAGATACCCACGTAAAATGTTTTTTTTTGTAAAACTCTACCAAAAAAAGTATTTATTCTAACTTCTATTGTATTATATGTTTTGAGAATTAAACATAAAGTAGCCTCGGAAATTTTTACAGATCCTTTCCTATTTTTCAACTGACAAATTTAAATTTATTTCATTGGACCTGAGACAAGACAATATAAATCGCACGTAGAAAAACTATGTACTCAATTTTTATACCCTACACCACAGTGTATAATATCTTCGTGCATTTGTTTGTTACACCCAAAAGGAAACGAGATAGAAACGAAAGATCGTTTATTATACCGATCGACTTAGAATCACTCTTTGAGTCGATTTAGCTAACTAAATGAAACTTTGCATAACGAAGCTTTATGGGATAAGGACGAACGCTATTTAATTTGAAGCAAATCGGTTCAGATTTAGATATAGTTCCCATACAAATTTTGCTTCCGATTTTACTTTTTCCGCTCTAGAAACCAAATATTTCAACAGATTTTCTTCAAATTTAGCAAAACGTCATATATTTTAACTACAAATAGCTCTGGTAAAAATAGGCCAGATCGGTTCAGATTTATATATAGCTCCCATTCAATGTTTATGTTAAAATTTTCTTACAAATACAGATAAAAGTATGAAATTTTTAGTATATATATACCAGGTTCAAATGTAACGACCTTCTTATACCCTACACCACAGGGTATATTGACTAGGTGTAGGGTATCATATAGTCGGCCACGCCCGACTTTAACCTTCCTTACTTGTTCATTTTGTTTATCAAATGAAAGAGAAAAATATCTGTTAAAAATACTTTAAATAAAAATACTTTAATATTAACAACAATTTAGTTTATTCATCTTTTGCTATTTAAAGGAGAAAACTTGAAATGGTTATTAATGCTAAACTAATACAGATATAGGCATGCTATTTTTAGTACTTTTAAAAGACATTCTTATCTTTCATTTGATATCCATATCGCTCCATGTGAATGGCTCTCGAAAGTATGAACATAAATTATTAAGAGAAATATATCCTTTGGAAATTAAAAGTCCTATAAAAATGAGAAAAGGTCACCAAATGAAGAACTGGGGCCTAATCACGGCATTCGAAAGTGAGAATGTTACGATCGAAAATTGCAAAAAATATTGCAAAAATGACATAAATGTGAAAACAAATTATCCAAATTCTAATGATCCTATTTGTTTTTGATGGAAATTTCCACTTCTTTCATATAAATTAAAAATGGATTTCGATCGTAAATTTTCGATATCAAATCCGGTGATTTGCCCCCTGAGTACACAATTTTTCTACATGTGTACTTGCTCCTGTTCAGGTCCAAAAAGTACTGTCGTACGGCGTTAGAAGACATAATAATTTATTTATTAAAGATATAAATCTTCAATAAATACTAAATCCCCGAAATATTTCAAGAAATCCGCAAAAAATCCCCTGCCCCCATTTTAATTTCTCTGGTTTTTTGACCCTCGAAAAATCTATCACAATGTAATCCATATTTTAAAACGTTCACTATTTTTGGCCGAAAAAACAAATATCGTGGCAGTGTCCAAATTAATAGTGTTGTTTGACACATATCTCAGTTGTCATTTTTCAAAAAGGCTCCGTCGAGTTTGTGGCCGCCCTTGTATCTTTAGTCAGCATGTTCTGCATGGCATTATCGACTTGTATAAAATGATGCTTATGTTAATGCTCTACCATTTGTAGAACGAACTTTGCGTATGATCTGAGGGCGGTCACGTCCTTAATCTTCGGGTTTCTTTGTGTCGACAAAACTTTTGTTGGGTATTTAGCCAACATTTACAAAAGCCGAGTGCATTTTTGTATGTATGCATATTTCTGCTTTGTGTGTGGTTGCATAGCTGTCTATATGTTTGTTTGTTTGTTTGTATGACTGTCTGTCGGTCTGTCTTTCGGTTTCGGTTTGAAGTGAGGTGTGTTGTATGCGAATGTGTTTGTGGATCTGGATGCCACATGCTCAGCCATTCAATTATTTAAACAGCCTACAAAAATCCATCTCCTTGCTCGCTCTCTCGCACGTCTTCCTGCACAATGCACACATAGATCCGTGCACAACAAAGGACACCAACAGCAACACCACACGAAGAAGTGCCACACAAGTACGCATTTATCTGTGGCAACAGATAAATGCATCATACTCGTACGAGTCGAAAGGAAGGCACAACAATTGCAATTTGCAACCAAAGGCATAGCGTCGTCGTACGTTTGTTTAAGTGCAATTTGTCTTTGCGGTTTTTATGGACATAAAAACACTGCAGTTTTCGGCTGCATTATTGTCGCCACAAACGCCCATCCACAGACACTCTTCGCCCCTTTCACAAACACCGCCCAGACATAAAGTGAAATGAGACAGGAATACAACGAACACTCCTTGAGGTCCCGTTTACACTATCCTACGGAGATATGGGGAGCTTTGCTTGAGAGTGATTTACATCACACATGAAGTACTCGCAAAGGAGATGCTGTTTAATCTTATAGCCTTTTTATTTCAGCTCAAGGACTAAATGTCAAATTTCTATGGGATCTGACATTTCTAAATCGACTTTATATAATTTCACTAGATTTCGCCAGCAGTGTGTAAAAGATATTACGAAAAAGAGGATTTTTGTGAAGTTTTAACCCTGAAAAGTTCACGTGAACATTTTAGCCACTAGATTGTGAGGATACTTTTTGGAAGGAGCTTAAACATCAAAGGTCCATGCGGGTCGTTTGTGTCTAAACTATCGAGTGGTGCAAAATACAATAAATCAGAAATTAGTATATTTTACAATAAAAATAATCTACTTAGACTTTTGAGCATTAAATTTTCTTGTTGTCCTGCCTCTGCTCCGCACATTTTTTTCCACATTCCCACATTTATTTGTTGGCCAATGTAAACTGTCCCTTAAATACATTCAAATTCACACTCCGGCGAATGTGAATCGTTCGGTTCGGATACATTAAATTTAAATTTCATTTAAATTTCTGTTTTACAATTCAATTCAATTTCCATATATCACGTAATTTGTGCTTCATATGTTCGTATTGCGGATGGATGGACGTGGCGGACGGGGCCGCCTCAATTGTTGTCTCATTTATGGAAATTGCGGCGGTGTTGTTGGTGTTGTCTGTTGCATAGCATAATTTTAATTTTTGTTGCACAGCAAATTGTGTTTTTAGTATAAATCAATTTTGCGGCAATTTAGAATTGTTAAATGTAACAACATTCACTTCCAATTTTGTATGTGTGTTCACTTTTTTGTTGCATTTGGAGTGTGGATGAGAGCATTTTTCACAATTTATACAATATTGTTTTGCGGCAATCATATCAATATGTCACTCACAGTCCCTGCCAGTCAGTCATTTATTCGGTTATTGTTATTTGGTGCAGCAAAATCATTCCCACCCAAAATAGAAAAATTATGAAATTTGCATAAAATAGCATTATTTTAATGTAATGCATTGATTGTTTGCTAGCACTGGGCCCCGGAACACACACTCAGACATGATTGAATTTCGAATTGTTTTGCACAACAACATCTGCTAACGGGGAAAACGGAAAACACCCATAAAACTAAATATATTTGTATGTATGTGGTTTGAATTGCATTTGGCAACAGTGGCGAATGGTTAACAAAAAAATAATTAAAATCCTCTTGAAAATCTATTTACTTTACTGTGTGCAAAAACCGAATAACAATTTTATCACAAAGCTATTTTAAAATTATTGGATCTAGGACTCTTATGCTTTCTGCAAATATTTAAATTCAAATGTTCTCCAGTCGCCAAAGGGGAATCATTTATTCCATGCTTTATATAAGGTTACTTTCTATATATGTTTGTGTGCCACAAAATTTGAAATCAGTTTTTGAAAGCTTTTTTCTCAACCAATTTTGCTCAAATTTTGCACACTTAATCATTTTCGATGACAATACAAGGAAATGGAAAAATTTGACCAATTGGACAAAGGGGCGTGGCACCTCCCATACGAAGTTAAAACCTATTATTGAATATTGTCAGTTCTATGACACCTAGAGTGCTGAAATTTTGTGTAAGTGCATCTAGCATCAATTCGCATAGTTGTGCCAAAAAGGGGCGGTATTGGAAAAGTGGGAGTGGCACCTCCCATACGAAGTTAAAACCTATTATTGAATATTGTCAGTTCTATGACACCTAGAGTGCTGAAATTTTGTGTAAGTGCATCTAGCATCAATTCGCATAGTTGTGCCAAAAATGGGCGGTATTGGAAAAGTGGGCGTGGCACCTCCCATACGAAGTTAAAACCTATTATTGAATATAGTCAGTTCTATGACACCTAGAGTGCTTTAATTTTGTGTAAGTGCATCTAGCATCAATGTGCATAGTTGTGCCAAAAATGGGCGGTATTGGAAAAGTGGGCGTGGCACCTCCCATACGAAGTTAAAACCTATTATTGAATATTGTCAGTTCTATGACACCTAGAGTGCTGAAATTTTGTGTAAGTGCATCTACCATCAATGTGCGTAGTTCTGCCAAAAATGGGCGGTATTGGAATAGTGGGCGTACCACCTCCCATACGAAGTTAAAACATATTATCGAATAGTGTCAGTTCTATGACACGTATAGTGCTCAAATTTTGTGTAAGTGCATCTAGCATCAATGTGCGTAGTTGCGCCTAAAATGGGCGGTAATGCAAAAGTGGGCGTGGCACCTCCCATATGAAGTTAAAACCAAAATTACACCTACTGTAATTTTGTGTAAGTGCATCTAGCATTAATGTGCGTAGTTGTGACAAAAATGGGCGGTAATGGAAATGTGGGCGTGGTACCTCCCATACAAACCACAAATTAAAAATCCATTATTTCTGCTCCTGATAACGCAGTAATTTTTCCTTCTACAAAAGATAACTAAAAAAGAATTTCTAGGCCCAATAGAATTCTGCTTGCATAAAGCATGGATTTGAAAATTTTTTTTTTTTTGATTTACTAGTTTATTTTACTTTGCTTTCCAAGATGATTAATATAATCTAATTTTTGAAATTTTAAAGTAGTTTATAGATGTCTTCGCTAAAAGACTGTGGGAGTTTATAAGTGATGAAAATATAGGTTCTATTTTTACGATTTTTTTTTTTTTCAAAAAAAAGTAGATATTCTACCAAAATTTCAGTGAAAAATTATAGGAATGATTACTTCTTCATTAGTTTTTTAACAGAAGATATACAAACAATAAAAAATCTAACAACAACTTTTTGAAGGAAAATTTTATTTTTTTCCTTTTTGTAGTGAAAAACAAGTAAGGAAAGGCTAAAGTCGGGCGGGCCGACAATATGATACCCTCCACTTTCTATACGAATACAATTTAATTCGGTAAAAAAGTGAATTCGGGAAGGATTTTTGTATGTTTCCTAATCATATGCTGATATGACCTGACCCAATTTGTCAAATCGAGAAGAATATTTGTATCGGGGCTATATTCAAAAATGGAATGAAATGATCCACTTTCATAATACGTTCTTCCATTTCAAGTATAACGTGTTATGCTAAATTTGAAGAAATTCGGTGAAATACGTGTAATTTGTGTGGGAGCTATATATAAATATGAACCGATCTGACCCATTTTCACCGTGGGTTTTTCTAGTTGAAATATAAATATGTTGTTTCTAGAGAGAAAGGCTCAAAAACGGCAGTGAAATTCGTATGGGGTCTATTTCTAAATCTGATCCCGAAAAACTTCGTTGTGCAAAGTTTCATTTGGTGCTGGCTACAATTGCGACTTGTACTCTGATTACAAGAATAGATGGACAGACAGAAAGACAGACGGATGGACAGACAGAGAGAAGGACATTGCTAAATCGATTCCATTAACAACTTTTATTTTTTTGTTTTTATACCTTGAGTTATTGAAATCGATCTTAGTTCATGTTAGTTCTTAGCTAAGTCTTAACCCTCATATCGCCAAAAAGCTTCTATCAAAGCAAGCTGAGCTGGGCAAAATGATTGCAACATGCATAAATATTTTTATCAACCGTTTCTCTCAACATATGAAAGTTGATTGTCTTATTAGCCTATAGTGTTGAAGACATTTTACGACACTAGTTTTCGCTAACAGCGATTCATTATCAATTTGTATGACACTTTAATTAGGGATATTCTCTTTAAGACTGGATAACCAATCTGCGATAACAAAAACGTAAATAAAAGTTAAATAAAAATGTTGATAAAAATATTTTTTTTTGCAAATTTGTTGTGTTTTTATCACAACTTGTTATGCAGTGTTAAAGAAAAACATCCCTAAGAAATAATTATAAAAAATTAGAAGCTTCATTCAAATAATGCAGTAATTTAATACTTTACCTTGTGGAGGGCTTTTTAATATGCGCTCCAAATTTGCAATAATATTATCAATTACTAGTTAATAAATATTTTTTTAGACCACTCCCGAAAAAATAGAAACTATCATTTCACCCCTCACAAACTGTCGTAGTCGCTAAAAAGTCATCTAAGAACACTACTTTAAAATATCAAAAAATGGATTCGAAAATCAAAATAAAACAATTAAAATTGTAAAAAAAACTTTAAAAAAATCTAATGCGGAGATAACATGTCACTTTACTACTTTATAAGTCGAATACATACACAAACTTTCGAAATAAATCAAGTTATCGAGGTCAAAAATCGTACCGCTTGACATGGAATGACTCATAAATGTTCGTTCGATTAATTTCGTTTTACTGTAACAGCCTTTTGCGTTGAAATATCCAGATGCACTTTTTTCTGTGTCAGGTTTTTTGATAAAGTTTTCAGACAAATGTTTAAATTGAATGTTATTTTGGCTAAGCTTTTGAACAATACATTTTTACCCACACAATAAGAGGAGCCTATACACTGAAATTCGGGATTGCAGCTACAGCCGTTTGGTTGGTACCATTTCCCACATTTTGTCCCTAAAAGTACGAAAAAAGGAAACATTCTTTAGTTTTGGCGCGTATACTGTGAACTTTACGGCTGCAGCTAGACCAGTTAGTACCATATTCTGCCTAAAAGTACAATTTTCAAAAAAAAAAAATCCTTTATGTTGCGCGTCTACAAATTTAGAAGAATGAATATATACCACATTTCATGATATCATCTTCAGGATAGCAGCATTTTTATCACTATTTTTCCATATTTATATTAAAAAATGTATGTATTTTTTAATATAAATATTTAAGTTATTACAAAATTAGAATTTTTTTGAAATGACCGCCTTTTAGCTATTGCTACACTATTTGAAACTATTATGGGTGGTACCATTTTTATCCCTTATTCCCCTAAAACGTACAAATTTCCAAAAAAAATCCCTTTAAGTCGCGTGTCATGTTTCTAACTACTGCTGTATGGCCAGCCAGTTCCAAAATTAAACCGTTTGCCCCCTTTATCCCCTAAAAGTAGGAAGTTAGAGAAAACATTTCGTTGTAAGCGCCTCCATAGTATTGAGGACTTCACCTCCATGACCCTGGGTTCAGGCGTTTGAGCAGGGCCCTGATAAGCATTAAGTCACGCATTTATCGTCCCCTCAAAATAGGGTGATTCATGTAAAGTGGCCCAAAAATTTCAAAACCAAATTATGATTTAAAAAAAACACATTTTCTTGATTATATTTCAAAAAAATAGTGACAGTAATAGGTCTGATCATTTCGTAACAGGATTTCCGTAAAAATATCACGTCCGTTACAATTTAAATATCCTATATTCATAAAGATATGTCGGTAATGTATACTTTAGAAGAAAGTGTATGAACTATTCTTTTGATTAACAAAAACGAATATAGATGTAATGGAAGAATATAACAGAAGTCAAGAAAATAAGTAAAATCTCAAGATTTTCTTCAAAGCTAAGGTCACACCCGTGACGCTCTAGTTTGTTGTCTATCTCCAATATTTAAAACGCTACGACATATTTATAAAGAGTGATTTTTTTGAGGTTAGGATTTTCATGCATTAGTATTTGACAGATCACGTGGGATTTCAGACATGGTGTCAAAGAGAAAGATGCTCAGTATGCTTTGACATTTCATCATGAATATACTTACTAACGAGCAACGCTTGCAAATCATTGAATTTTATTACCAAAATCAGTGTTCGGTTCGAAATTTTTTATCGACAAATTTTGTTCAGCGATGAGGCTCATTTCTGGTTGAATGGCTACGTAAATAAACAAAATTGCCGCATTTGGAGTGAAGAGCAACCAGAAGCCGTTCAAGAACTGCCCATGCATCCCGAAAAATGCACTGTTTGGTGTGGTTTGTACGCTGGTGGAATCATTGGACCGTATTTTTTCAAAGATGCTGTTGGACGCAACGTTACGGTATCGTTCGATGCTAACAAACTTTTTGTTGCCAAAAATGGAAGAACTGAACTTGGTTGACATGTGGTTTCAACAAGATGGCGCTACATGCCACACAGCTCGCGATTCTATGGCCATTTTGAGGGAAAACTTCGGAGAACAATTCATCTCAAGAAATGGACCGGTAAGTTGGCCACCAAGATCATGCGATTTGACGCCTTTAGACTATTTTTTGTGGGGCTACGTCAAGTCTAAAGTCTACAGAAATAAGCCAGCAACTATTCCAGCTTTGGAAGACAACATTTCCGAAGAAATTCGGGCTATTCCGGCCGAAATGCTCGAAAAAGTTGCCCAAAATTGGACTTTCCGAATGGACCACCTAAGACGCAGCCGCGGTCAACATTTAAATGAAATTATCTTCAAAAAGTAAATGTCATGGACCAATCTAACGTTTCAAATAAAGAACCGATGAGATTTTGCAAATTTTATGCGTTTTTTTAAAAAAAAGTTATCAAGCTCTTATATAAATCACCCTATATTTGCAATAATATCCAGATTAATCCGCCGTTTTCAATTTGCAATATAGTAAAAATCTCAGTCAATGAATATGGGAGATATTTAAACATATTTAAGCAGAAGTGCCACACCCATTCCAATGGAATCGCCCTATAGTAATAACATCTATTTTTTTGGTGTTTTGAGATAATCATGTTCTATATTTTTTTGTCAAATCGGGTGTTTGAATAATATTGCGTTAAATATTTTTATGTATTTTGCTACGAATTGTTAATGACGTGCCTATTCGGTAAACTCACCTATTTATTATTTTCCACGCATCCTTTAAGGTTGAGAATTTTTGAATTAAAAAATTTACGATACTTTTTCCAATGCAAACATAGAATCAATGATGGATATTCTAAATCTATATATATAAAAGAAAGTGTCCGAAGCGATGTAATCCCATAACTCGAGATTGGCCAAACCGATTTTGATGATTTGTACTTTGTTGGAAAGGTATTTTCTCAGCACGGGTTTTAAAAAAAATGGAAATTTGGATTTTCATTTTGTGGGCGGAGTGGGCGTGGCAATAGTGTTTTTGGGAGCTAGAAGGCTGAAAATTGGTACATATATACTACTGACCACGAAAATGATAAATATGATACCGAAATTTGGATTTTCATTTTGTGGGCTGAGTGGGCGTGGCAATAGTGGTTTTGGGAGCTAGAAGGCTGAAAATTGGTAGATATATACTACTGACCACGAAAATGATAAATATGATGTAGAAATTTGGATTTTCATTTTGTGGGCGGAGTGGGCGTGGCAAAAGTGTTTTTTGAGCTAGAAGGCTGAAAATTGTAGCGTATATATCACTGAACACGAGAATGATAAATATGATGCCGAAATTTGGATTTTCATTTTGTGGGCGGAGTGGGCGTGGCAAAAGTGTTTTTTGAGCTAGAAGGCTGAAAATTGTAGCGTATATATTACTGAACACGAGAATGATAAATATGATGCCGAAATTTGGATTTTAATTTTGTGGGCGGAGTGGGCGTGGCAATAGTGTTTTTGGGAGCTAGAAGGCTGAAAATTGGTACATTTATACTACTGACCACGAAAATGATAAATATGATGCCGAAATTTGGATTTTCATTTTGTGGGCGGAGTGGGCGTGGCAATAGTGTTTTTGGCAGCTAGAAGGCTGAAAATTGGTACATATATACTACTGACCACGAAAATGATAAATATGATGCCGAAATTTGGATTTTCATTCTGTGGGCGGAGTGGGCGTGGCAATCGTGTTTTTGGGAGCTAGAAGGCTGAATATTGGTACATATATTACTGACCACGAGAAACATCAATTTGATGCCAATATTTGGAATTTCGTTTTGTGGGCAAAGTTGGCAAATAAATAAATAAATAATAATAATAAAAAATAAATAGTGTTTTTTAGGTAGAATGCTGAAAATTGTAACGTATATATTACTGATCATTACAAAGATGAATTTGATGGCGTATTTTGGATTTTCATTTTGTGGGTGGAGTGGGCGTGGCAAAAGTGTTATTGAGAGCTAGAAGGCTGAAAATTGGAACGTAATTTAACCATTTGTTTTTTTTTTTTGCCTGGTGAAGCGGGCGGGGTTCAGCTAGTATGTAATAAAAAACAATACCCTATGAGCGCATAGGATATTCTTATATTGAGAGGGCGATATATAGATTGTTGGATGTGGTATATAAATTTTCCACACGTTACTTGAATTTAATATTGATGCCTTTATCCATTGTATTGACAGTACTGTGGAGTGCTTTCAATTTTTTGGGGGAATAAATATTATTACAACCCTCCATAGTTAATATTTTTTTATAATATTTGGTTTACTGAACTAAACTATAATATTTCGTGGCAAGAGAAAGTTTTCACATAACATTTTTAAAAACATTACATCACAACGCAAACGCTTATATATCTTGAATTCAAAAGAAATTGACTTTCCAAGTAAATAGTTACATATATTAATGACGACTTTATATTTTATAGCTACATACAATATTTATGTATATTACTTTCGAAAAAATCCTTGAACATGGCTGCTTAAAATTTGCTGAGCACCATAAAATTGAAGAACTTTTCACATTGACCTCAATAACTTGATATCAATATCATCAGCATCATCATTATTACTATTATCCTTAAACTGATATTTTTGTTGTTGTTGTTTTTTCTTCTTTTTCCTTTTTTGTTACTGGCACATTATGTGATATATATATATCCGCACATATCCTGTGACAGTAGATATTTCATAATTACTTTCCAATATTGTATGCATTGGATGGAGAGGAGGAGGTTGGGCATGAGGATGGGGGGGAAAACTTTTTCCGTTTGAGTTTAACCCCCCCTTCGGTTAAGCTGTTTCAAATGACAATAACAAGCCATAAATGCCATAAATTATAATCTTGACTTTTATATTAACGGTGCTGCGTGGCCGTGTCACAAGCAGAGTCCTGTGATTATGAATCGGTTGTGCGTAGTTGTAGTTGCAGTTACTCGCATACTATTACAGCCGGATGAAATTGTTAAGTATCTTAATAACAATAAAATATAAAAGTATTTTTTAATGTCATTAAAATAAGTTCAGTGCAGTTGAGTAGATCTGCCCGCTACGACTATAGCCCGAGATGAAATGATACCGAGGCTTATAAATGGATAGATGATGATGGTATTATCAGCCCTGCTACAAGTGCCATCATTACGGTAATGATAATGCCACAATGATGATGATGTTGACGATGATGCTGCTGGTGACATTGATGAGCCTGATCATCATCATCATCACTGCCACCACAATTGTTCTCTGTTGCAGCTTCATCCAACAGCCACGTTTTAAAGCTCCTTCTCCTGCTACTGCTGATGACGACAATGATTATCTCCATGTAGACGATAATGCTGACAATGATAATAGTGTTAATGATGATGTGATATTTGTAACAGGCGTGGATGAAACGTGTTCACTGTTTCAGCAACATTTCGGGCACCACGTCATTGGAACGATGCTGCTGCCTGAGTGTGACAAAATACGGTGTTATTAAAATTTATTTCACTACTTGAATGTTACGAGTACATATCAGCATCAGCATCAACATCATTGTCATCTGCAAGCGTGACAATAATGATGTTGCTCGAAAGCATGTTACTGCATTTAAAAAGGTGTGCAACAACGCACACACCTCCGCTGCAGAGCAGCTCTCTGCGTGGCTCATGTAGTATGAATGTGGGTATAATTTGAATAATTCCTATATAATGATATAGGAATTGTGCCCTGGGGCGGAAATTGTGGGGCCTTCAGCAAGGGGGCCTGCAAACATGTCATATAAGACATGTACTAGGCATTCCAAGCAGGCTCTCCCTAAGTTTACTTTGATGCAAGGTATTCAACTAAAATTCAGATGGGTCACAAACTCTGGAGTTCAAACTCATAAAATCTTTCAGATCTGCTTGCGAGAGCTAAAATATTTCGAAGGTGTTCCGAATTCTGTTATATACTCGTTTTAAAAACATTTAAGCTTTTGAATGAATTTAGCTAGAACCTTAGCTAGAGCAATCTTTAAATATTTTAGATAGTGAAATCGATTCATTTTCTTGTGTATGTGGCCTGCTCATATCTATAATTGATAATATGGCTTTTGACATGCAAGGAAAATTCTTTCTTGTTTTTTTTTTCGATATTTCATTATTTATTGGATCTTTCATACCTTACGAAAATAACAATAAATATTCAAATCTTAACCTAGGATACTTCATATATGATACTATATATCATTAAGAGAACATTGTAATAACACTCACATCAAAATATTGGATTAGTATTAAATGACAATTCATATTTTCTAGAGTATTTATTCTCCTCAGGCGTCTATGACCTTCATAATTCACCAGCTCTCTAGGTTGTGTAACTTGGCAGTATTTCTTAACGTTTTCTGTAACCATTGGGATGTTGTTGAATGATCAATAATATAAAAAATGTCTAATTTTTCAATCACATCCTTGTTAGATGATTCTTCTCTAATACTACTACAAAATATTGGATTAGTATTAAATGACAATTCATATTTTCTAGAGTATTTATTCTCCTCAGGCGTCTATGACCTTCATAATTCACCAGCTCTCTAGGTTGTGTAACTTGGCAGTATTTCTTAACGTCTTCTTTAACCATTGGGATGTTGTTGAATGATCAGTAATATAAAAAATGTCTAATTTTTCAAACACATCATTGTTAAATGGTTCTTCTCTAATACTACCACAAATTATATTGACTGTTTGAAGGCTTTCACCAATGCCCTTCATGGCAAGGCCTGCCGTATTCCGTCTCTGCTTCTCATTTTAATCTTTGCATGTGTGCTTCGCATGCATTATATGAATTTATAAATAATGTGCAATTTTTAGTTTGAATATTCCGGTTAAGTGTAGTCTACATATATATGTGTGTGCTTGTACTCGTGGCATTGATTTGTGGTCCGTGTTGGGAAACGTAAATGGAGCAATAACCCAACAAACCAAGGGATACAAAACAAATACAAAGGTATCTAAAATTTGTAATGTTTAAAGTAGAACTATAATCGCGAGGCCGTTCGATGACTTGCCATTTACAAATATTGATACACTAGTGTCTCAGTTAGTCACGGCAGTTTATAGTTTTAAATATCTATTTAATTACAATAAAGGTAATCAAATGCGAAGTCCAACCCGAAATTATTCATGTACAGCATACATTTAGGGGCAATATTTTTGTACAGCCTACCTTTAGGGGCATTCATTTGTACCTGTAGGGCCGACAACAAGAGATTTCAATGGTAAATTTACTCTAACTTAAACCATGTATAGGGCAATATAGTATTGTATAGTATAGTATTGAATATACACATGTTCCAATCAGTCGATAAGTTTGTAGGAATGAGATGGCAGGATATTTGTAATGATTATCAAATAAGTAAAACGATGTTAAGTTCGGCCGGGCCGAATCTTATATAACCTCCACCGCGGAGTGCATTCCACGGTATTATCGGCAGATTAGAGGCTGTCAGCTTTACATACAAGTGCGCTACCATATTAGTAAAAATTCATTATTTTGTATTTCATTGTTATAATATTAATAGTCCTCTACTATATACAAATATAAAACTTCAAGTGGAATCAAAAAGAGAATATTAAGCAGCTATCTTAAAAAATCAATTTCCCCCAAGCTCGATTTTCCCCATTTGTAATTTCTTGATTCCAGATACAGCCTAAATGTATGTTACAGACAGTTGATAGGAAAAATTCTAATATTGAAGATCCAATATGTGACAGAGTAGAATATATACACCTAATTTCATGATTTTCGCTGCAGCTGTTTGATTGGTACCAGTTTCTCTCATTCTTCCATTTTAACCTTAAAAGTATGAATTACCTCTTTTTTCCGCCTCTACGTAGACGGACGAGTAAAAAGAATGAATATCATGATTCTAGCTACAGCCATTTGATTGTTGCCAAACTTAATACCATTTAGATACTGAAGGTACGAATTTCGAAAGATCACTTTATTTTTCGCGTCACGCAGTCAAAGAAATGTATACACCGGATTTCGTTATAATAGCTGCAGTCGTTTAGTTGGTACCATTTTTATCCCCATTCGCCCCATTTTCTGGCACATTTCGAAAAAATTCTTTTTATTTCGCATCTTTACAGTCAGCTGAATGTACACAACGAATTTCCAGATTTCAACTTCAGCGGTTTGGTCGGTACCATTTTTATACCTCCTTTCCAATTGTATCCCTTTAAAAGTACGAATTTTGAATAATCCCTCCATTTTACGTATCTGTAGAGGGAAGTACTCTCCAAACTTCATGTATCTAGCTATTGTCGTATCATTGGTACCGTTTTTATCACTTTTTGACCCATTTTGCCGGCTAAAACGTGTATTTACTTTGCACGCAACAAATTTCAAGTGCAATAAAGCAGAAATTTTACAAAAATGCTTGAACTGTCTAAATATTAAGTGTTATTTTCAGTCATTGTTAGGGAAATTGCAAATTTACCCTCTGGGCCGATATCGCCCACTTTCAATCCCAAGCTTTCTGCATCCATAAGACACATTTAGGGAGAATTAGAACCCTAGCTCAATAGACAGGCAGACGGACATACTGGCAGGCAGAGGGACATGGCTAGATCGTCTTAGAATTTTTCATGAACCAGAATATATGTATATACTTTATGGACAGAGTTACAAGCCAAACCATAATTATCGGCGACGACGGCGCTACCCAAAATGGTTCGGCTTTCGTCTGATTTACCGGCTCGTTCTGTCATTCGATCACCCCCATTACGAAATTTGTTTGCCAGGGAAGGAACAACTTGTATTGGTTTTTAATAATTTTTCTTTTATTTTTTGGGAAAGTAGTTCTATATTAGTTAATATTAGCCTATTTTAACCAATGTTCCCATAATTTCATATTATTATCTCGCACAATTATTTTTTGGGAGTGGAAATCCATCCCAAAATTTTTATAATAAACTTTTTGGAAGTACAGCTTTTCATGTGAGGCATATTTGATCAGACATTCTGAATATCACAATCCTTCCAAAGAATGGTAAAGCTCTACCTACTTTAACACACCAAAGAAGCACAATATTAAGGTTCATGCTCCAAAAGTGCCCGAACAGTGAAAATGGCATTGCAGTCGGAGGACAGTGCAACTTCATGTCTTATATATACATGTGAGTTCCGACGATCATCGTTGTGACATTTGTGGCTTTGTGTCCTACACAAGAGTGGCCTAAGAAATGCGAGTTTCAAATTAAAATACAATTATTCAACTTACTATAGACGTCATCATATACCAAATTCAAAGAAAGATACATATATTGCACAGTAGTAGGTTATCTAAGTCGACAGATATATATTCTTTTGTAATTTTAAGTAGGTTGTCTATTTTGGTAGTAAGATTTGACGGAGTTATACCTCCTTAAGATTTAAAAAAATTATCGGCGGCGTGGTTGAAGTCGATATGAGCCGATGAAATCGGCGGCGTGGTTAAAGTCGATGTGAGTCGATAAAATCGCCGGTGGCGCGGGTCGTTCAGAAACGTGCGGCGGCGGCTTAAAATCGGTCGGCTTGTATCTCTGTTTATGGAGTTTCCGATGTATTTTAAGGTGTTAAAAACTGAATGACAAAGTGAATATACCCCCATCCTTAGGTGGAGGGTATACAAATGTACACGCCGAATATCACGCTTCACCGTTGGTACAATTTGTATCCCTTTTCCTTCCACTCCCCCGTTAAACTAAAAATTACTAAAACTACATTTATGTTTCCTGTCTAGGTAGCCAGTGGGGAATACACACAGAATTGCTCGAATCTAGCAGCAACTCTGTGGTTGGTACCATTTTTATCCCTCTTTGTTCCCCTTCTGCCTTGAAAGTAAAGGGTGATTTTTTAAGACTTGATAACTTTTTTAAAAAAAAAAACGCATAAAATTTGCAAAATCTCATCGGTTCTTTATTTGAAACGTTAGATTGGTCCATGACATTTACTTTTTGAAGATAATTTCATTTAAATGTTGACCGCGGCTGCGCCTCAAGTGGTCCATCCGCTTAGTCCAATTTTGGCATTTCCACGTTTTTGAGTAACAGATGCCCAATTGCTGCGAACGGCGACGAATCGATAATTGATGGTCATCATTAACATTGGCCGATACAGCTGCGATATTTTCTTCAGTTCGTACTCTACGTAAGCGTCTTGGTGGTTTAATGTCCAACAATGTAAATTTGGTGCGAAATTTAGTCACAATAGCCCGAATAGCCGCTTCAGTGGGTCGATTAAACTGACCATAAAATGGAAGCGTGCGATGAACTTTCTTAACAGAGCACGCATTTTGATAATAAAATTCAATGATTTGCAAGCGTTGCTCGTTAGTAAGTCTATTCATGATGAAATGTCAAAGCATACTGAGCATCTTTCTCTTTGACACCATGTCTGAAATCCCACGTGATCTGTCAAATACTAATGCATGAAAATCCTAACCTCAAAAAAATCACTCTTTACAAATCCATTTATGTCGCGTATATATCTTAAATAAATATTTATATATCTGTTATCTCTGTTATCACAATCAAACTTGGTAGACTTTTAATCGAACTTCAAAATTTATTTATTTTCTTACCTTCCCAACGCAATAGTGTTCGCTGGGTGGTGCTGCTGTGTCACAACAACATTTATCTTGAATTTATAATGCGTAATTTCTGCATTGTTATAAATGTATGAGAAATTATGTTCAATTAAAAAGCAGCGAACATTGTGCTGCACTGCGCTCTGTTGTTATGCTTTCCTGAGGATCTGTGATTTTTTCGTTTTTTGGCTCACAACTTAATATTGCCAAATTAATTTATGGTGATTTTCACTCACGTATTCCAGTGGAACTGCATGGAACTACATGGAAATGTGTTGCAGTTGTTGCTGTCGCTATATTTCGTTGCGTTCGGTTTTTTTTTGGCGTCAAGCGAAATGCTGTCAAACATTGAGGTTATAATGAGTTCAAATATGTCACACACATCCGTGTACAGGACTCAACCAGGGCGGGCGGGCGTTACAGACGTAAATGTGTTCAATGTCACTTTGCCATTTCTGGCAAATACATTCAACACACATGTGTAAGCAAACCAACCATCACATACTTATAGATTCCGGTCGTATATTTTACTTAATGAAAACCCCTTTTATTGCTGACTTAACACACATCCTCACATACACACACACAATTATGTCAATATATGTACATATAATCAATGCAAAAGTGTTTGAGTATGCATGGATGTGTACTCTCACATACACTCAGAAAAATTTTGTTCCTTAAGTATTTCAAATGGAGACTTCGATAAGTTTTCAAAATATTACTAAATGGTCGTAGGAAAAAATAATTCACGAATTGATGAATTGACACAATTTTTCTGAGTGTACCTGCAAGTTAAATATGTATGAATGTATGTTTGTAAATGGACATGAGTGTATAAGTACATCGCATATATATTCATATGTATGTGTTCTGTGCGGTTACAATGCTCATTTAAAGCAACGATAAATGTTGATTTATGCAAGTGTGTGTGTGTGTGCGTGTGTATTCGATGCAAAAACTCTCCATAAAATTCTTGTAAAAAATCGTTATTGAAAAAAAAGCGAAATAGCAAAATGTTGATTAATCATTTTTTAATTAAAAAAAATCATTAAAATATTGCAATTCTCGCCAGCGAGGGGCTGCGGCAGATGCATCCCAAACGGTTGGTGACGTGGCGAATTGCTCGAAACTGCCAATGACAGTGACAAAACCAATGACATTAATTTAATGGTCATGACACTGACACCGTGACAGTGACATGGCTAATGACAATAATTCAATTACAGTGATAATGGACGATATGTGCTAATGACATTCATTAAATTTCGAATGGCGTAGGGCTACAAGTCCAATTTAAATTTGTTTATATTTGATATTATAATTGTAGAAAGTTATTAACTATTGCGAAAAGTATTGGGTTTGTTATCGGAACTGAGGAGGCGATAAGAAATACCCAGTGTTGCCTGTAACAAATCAGAAAGGACAACTGTCAACTTTTAATTCTCATGATACCGGAATTATATTTAGACGAATTATGAATAATTTTTTAGAAAAAATACTTTTTTTTGTATTTAGGATGGGTCATTTAAAAATTTAAATTAGAATCGGCTATAAAAAAGTACTGATTAGTTTTTTTCAAATTTCTGGTTTTATTGGAAAGGATGAACTCTGTCATTTAAGAATGGAACACAATATCATTCATATGATCACGACTGGCTCGGCTGTACCTCATCCGATCAACCCAATTTTTTAAAAAGCCGCAGCAAACAGTGGCCCGTTGTAGATGCATCATGCATTGGCGTGTGGGTTCTCTGAACCCCATATGCTGCAATTTTGCTTATTGACATAGCCATTGAGATGAAAGTGAGCTTTATCTGAAAACACGAACATTTCCACGTAAATTTCTTAGACTTTGCGTTAAAAACTCACTACTTTGGAATTGAATTTTTAGTATTTCCCATTTTGTCGAGCTTATAGCGTCCCATCTTGCAAATGTTATTCTACCTTTCAAAGTCAAAGTAATCGGTGTTTCATGGGCCACCCTATAAATTTTGATCCTATATTTGAAAGTTAGGAAGTGGAATAAGCAAATCAAGGAATAATTTGAAATAAAGATGGTCTATTTTGTAATCCATTGTTATATTTGGAGATATTTTTCATATCAAAATGCTTCAGAAGTGGGATTTTTTAGTTATAGTGGGATTTTTTAGTTACATTATGTAGTTTATATATTTTATTTAATTTTATTTAATTTATTCAATTTATTCAATTTATTTAATTTATTTAATTTATTTAATTTATGTAATTTATTTAATTTATTTAATTTATTTAATTTATTTAATTTATTTAATTTATTTAATTTATTTAATTTATTTAATTTATTTAATTTATTTAATTTATTTAATTTATTTAATTTATTTAATTTATTTAATTTATTTAATTTATTTAATTTATTTAATTTATTTAATTTATTTAATTTATTTAATTTATTTAATTTATTTAATTTATTTAATTTATTTAATTTATTTAATTTATTTAATTTATTTAATTTATTTAATTTATTTAATTTATTTAATTTATTTAATTTATTTAATTTATTTAATTTATTTAATTTATTTAATTTATTTAATTTATTTAATTTGTTTAATTTATTTAATTTATTTATTTCATTTATTAAACTTTGTTTAATTTTTAATTATTTTACTTATATTTTATTTTGTTAATTTTATATATTTTTATTTTGTATGTTTTAATTGTTCTATTTATATTCTATTTATTTAATTTATTTTATGTATTTTATATTATTTTTGTTATTTTAGTTATTTTTATGTTTTTATTTCATTAATTTGATATATTTTGCTAATTTTATTCAATTTATTTATTTTATTGACTTCGTTCTATTCGTCTATTTATTTAAATTATTTTTTAACTTATTTTACACATATATATTTGTTAATTTGTATACTTTATTTACTTCACTTATTTTATTAATTTTTGATAGTTATGAGGGTTTCCCATCCCTTTTTCTTTCGGAAATTTGAACAGCTATATAATATAAGAGTAATGTAAATATTATTACACTAATACCCCGACTTGCGTCGTTAATTGGGACCGACCAAACGGGACGCAATGCGAAACAACGCAAATCGAATCACTTTTCTCCATATATTTGTATGGATTTTTCGTTAATTCGTTCCAGAAGAAAATTTTTAGAAAATTTGAACATTTTTACTATAAATAAATGTATACATAGACATATTTTTTATAATTTATTGCAACAAAAAGATAACGTAAAGTAAAAAAATAAATTAAAGCCAATTCATACATGTAAAAAATCAACATAAACATATAATTAATTCAATTAATTAAATTATTAAATAATTTGTGTTACTCCAAGGCAATGGTCACATCAGGGCTTTGATTCGATAGCTGCCCATCTTTTTGAAAAAATCCGGTTATTTTCCGTTGAACTTTAACTGATTTTTTTTGTAAATAAATTTCTCTATAACAATCAATAGCATCTGTCACAGCGTTTAAAACTTTGCTGCTTCGATTTTCGTCTGGATCGTTGTCTGTAAAAATATCCATAGCTTTTGATATAAGTTGCATAGCTTCTGATATCTGAGTGATCTTCAGATGTTTTTCTTCTGCTATATTATCTGGCGTAAGTATTTCGTCTTCTAATGCGTGTTCCACATCAACAGAAAATAAATCTTCGTTGTTTAGGAATTCTTCGTGTGACATTAATAGCTCATTAATGTCGTCTTCTTCCATACCATCAACTTCTGCTGTGCTAGCACGTTCAGCAATTTCTTGACAAATGCTATTTACATCGTTTATTTCTGGACTATTATTTGGAACACAGTCAGGCCATATTTGCCGCCAGACTCCATTCATACACGATTTTTTTACTTCCATCCAGGATTGATTTATATTTTCAATGGCCATCAAAATATTATAATTTCTCCAAAACTCTTTCATGGAAGTCTTATTGTGTCCATCCGATGCATGAAGTAGCTGACTAAAAGTTCTTCGTAGATAGTAACACTTGAAGTTCGATATAACACCTTGGTCCATAGGTTGCAAAATTGATGTGGTATTTGGCGGCATAAATACAACTTTTATATTTTCTGAAATGTCATCTGAAAATATTGGATGCCCTGGAGCATTGTCTATCAATAAAAGCATTTTGAATTCTATATTTTCAGAAGAACTGTAAGCCTTTAATTCTGGAACTGCGCAATTTTCTACCCAGTCTTTAAACAGGGTTGCTGTCATCCAAGCTTTTTTATTTGCACGCCAGTGGACCGGTAGATCACTTTTTTTAACATTTTTAAAAGGTCTTGGGTTTTCAGAATGATAAACAAGAAGAGGTTTAAACTTGAAATCACCTTCAGCATTTCCTCCTAAGAGAAGCGTGAGTCGATCTGACTTTATACCCTGGGCAAGATTTTTCAGATTTAGAAATGAATGTCCTCTTTGGAAGTCGTTTCCAAAACAGTCCAGTTTCATCGACGTTAAAGATTTGCTTTGGAGAGTATCCGCCTTCTTCTATAATGGATTTCAGTTCTTCTTTAAAGTTGTTTGCTGCTGAAATGTCTGCACTAGCTGCTTCTCCTTTCAATGCAACATTATGCAGATTTGCTCTGGTTTTAAAACGACTGAACCAGCCTCGGCTAGCTTCAAATTCTTCAAATATTTCACCACTTGTTGAAGCAGAATTATTTTTTAGATCGTTAAATATCGATAGAGCCTTGTTTTGAATTAGCATTTGGCTCAGTGGCATTCTTCTCTGGTTCTGATCTTCTATCCACATGCATAGAAGGGACTCCATTTTTACCATAAGTGAACTTCTAACTTTAGAAACTTGCGTTGACTGCAAATGTGTGGCAGTTTTACCATATTCTTTAATTTTATCAGCATCACGACTACAAATTGTTCTTATTGTAGTTGGAGCAAAACCCATGGTTCTTGCAATGTCAGCAGGTTTATCACCTGATTTAAAACGTTTTAAAATGTCTATTTTTTGTTTTAATGTAATTCTTTTTCGCTTTTGACTCATTTTATTTATTTTTTACGGAGCAGAAATTGCTCTTACACTTTTTCGCACTAATATTTCTTGTAAACTGACACCAAAAATTTTAAAACGACCAAAAGCAAATAAAAAGGGAAATACCCTTTCTATGCACAAAATGTAATAGAAAACGACACAAAACGAAACATTAACGACGCAATTCGAAGCCACAATTATTTTTTTTGCGACGCAAAACGAAACATCAACGACGCAGTTCGAAGCCACGCAATGTTTATTTTGATGACGCAAATCGAATCAACGCAAATCGGAGCGACGCAAATCGGGGTATTAGTGTATTATTAATATTGAATATATCTTGAAAAGTCACATCCTATGATCTCGGCAATTGCTTTTATTTCAGGTTGTTTTGAAAATATTTTTATCATCGTAAATCGCATAAATGTTATTTAAACTTCAACAATTCTAAATATGATTTCCCTTTCAACGAGGCACTGAATTAATTTTACCTGTAAATTTGGTTGAGGTCTATAACCTATTGTAGGTCATCAAGGCTAGGGTGCACCTAACGCCCCACTTGATAGGGAATGCCTTGTCCCTAGTCTTAAAACATTACATTAGGGCTACACAGATTTCTTGATTTTTTTTTTTTTTTTCAGAATTGGTTTAGGTGGTCCACCTCATTCATGAACTTTCATGCTATTAACTTATAGTATAGGTATATACTATATACATAGCATACATGTGCATGAATGTATTCAAATGGCAATTCACGCATTTTTTTTTTTCAAAACGAATATAATACTTTATGAATAAAATATTGAATGTGTTTGAATGCTTGATTGCTACAAGAAACGTACAGAGAGGTTATTGTCTTTCGGTTCCAATTTTTTGGAGCGAAAAATACAAAGTCTTCAAACAGAATCTCATACAAGACGTAAGATTTATTAAGAAATTGTACCAAATGGTCGATTCATCGTCCCGTTATCATTGAGTCGAAATGATACTGTTGTTGCAATACGTCCTTTATCAATACCTATCGGAACAAAGCTAAGAGACGAAAATGTTCTATAAAGCTAGCAAAACACTAACAACTACACCGCTGCCCATTTGCGCACCGGCATTTACAAAATATTGTTGTTGCAATACGTTCTTTATCAATACCGAGACGGAAAAAAGCTTCACAAGGTTTCGTAAGAATTATTCCTTGTTGCAGATAGATGCTTGTGGTGACACTCGTGTGCCATTGTCACGGTTCGACTGTAGATCATACAGTGAGAAGGTGCAAAGCTTCATAGGTGAACTGAGAGCCAGTGTTTTAGAGAAAACTAAATATGTGATCAGTGAAGGGAAAACCAGAGAAGACTATTTAGAGTTTGTGAACCTGTGCAATCTATACCTTCAGAATGAGTTAGATGGGCAAACCAAGCCATCCTTTAGACGACCAGGAGCTCTGCACAAAGCCCGATGGATGGCCAAGCTTATATACAGCATTAAGATAAGTCTGTTCGAGCAGCAGATTCAAGAACTACCTATTGGGACAATAACAACTAAGCAGCAAGTTGTAAAGGTTAGGGAATTTGTGAATTTTGCCACCCTCATTTATAGTACCTGGTGGTTAACCTGCAATTCTGCTGTTGATGCGCCCTGGAATGACTTGCAGTTGCTCCACTCTCTGTTGAAGTATGAAGATGTAAATACTGTGATCTCCAAGAGTGCAGTTCGTGCATTTAAAAACCACCTTTGGTATTTAACTGAAGAGATGGTGCCACTTGCACTTTGGAGCACAAAGGTGCCGGCAGAAACACGAAAAGCTATCGCCGCCCGTATGCTAACTGTCAAGCCAGACACTGATCAGACCATACCGAACAATAGATTTGGAACGGAATTTGGAAAGCCGAAGTTTCCAACGACAATCACTTTGTCAACAACCCTTGCTTCTTTAGTTGGGAGAGACTCTTGGTTTTTATTTCACCTTCTGAAGTTAGATTCCCAGTTCTTTACAGAGGATGTTGAGATATGGCCAGAATGCGCTTCCTACCGAGAATCATTGATTAACATACAATCGTTAAATGTTGTGAACGATTGTGCTGAACGTGGTGTAAAACTCAGCCCTGATTTCCTAGCAGCATCCAAACGCGAAGACCATTACCAGAATGTGCTGCAAGTCGTCGAACAAAATCGCAAAAATCAGCCAAACCTGCGTAAACGCAAAAAGACTCTGAATAAGTGTTTCAACCGAACTACTGATGCCATTTAGGCACCAGCCACATTAGCACATTACGATATGAAAAGATGTATATTAAAATGAAACAGTGTCTACATGTTGTTAGTAACCTTGTTGCGTCATTAAACAATATGAACATAAACGTCCTTTTGTCTTTTTTCTTTCGAAATTTCAAGTGGGTGGTGGACCACATAAATGATGTCCCAAAATTACAAATTTTGTTAAGCAATTCTTTTATAGTATATGTAACAAAATAAACATAGGGACAAACACTTCCTACAAACTTTTCAAAAAAATGGGGCGTTAGGTGCACCCTAATCAAGGCTCTCATTTAGTCCTGTCACATTTTATGTCAACACGACTAAAGACAAGCGGAGAAATCTAATGGTGTTGCAAGAAGCCACCTCCTGCGACGAACTCAATCATTTGCGAGACAGCAAAAGGAAAATCCTTAATTTTGCTAAGTACCACAGCTGGCCAGGACTGACTTTTGAATATAACGTTTTGTTATAATGTTTGACAGCATCATCGCTAATCCCTTACCCTCTTGTTGGACACACTGTTCTCGCGGATGATTATGTTGATTTTTCTTAAATAAATTATAAATGAATTTTTCATTAAACTTCATCTTTGGCCGTGATTGTTCAATTTTTCACTCCGCTCAAATTTCATTCTGGTGATTGTCCTTTTTGAGTTGTACTTAGGAATACCGTTTTTCGCTGTTTTTGTTGTTGTTCTTTCGCCATCGCTGTGCGTGAATAATTAATGTTTGGTGTAATAAAATAAATTAAAATTCATGAATTATTGAATAAATTATTATGGAAATTTCGGAGTGAGCGTCGTCGTCGTAGGGTTTATTTCAACACTTCTTTATTATAATTTTGTTTTGACGAAATTATGTTTGTGCACGAAAGGGGGACTTCCGCTGGTAAGGGCAGCAAAAGTGTGAAAATTTAACTAATTTAAAAACAAAAGGTTTTTAATTCCATTTTGTCAAGAGAATTTAAATGGTAATATTTAAGCAGAAATTTAAATTTCTTTGATGAAAGTGGCATAATAAGGCAAAGCTTAGCTGAATTGAATTGAAAATTGAACAACAGCCGCAAAAAGAAATTAAATTTGCGCCAATTAAGGCAGGACATATTAATGCATATTAAAAAAGGGATATTTGGGTAAAAAGGAGATTCTTCAAGGGATATAAATGGATTTTTCCTTTTATTAACTCTGACGTGACACTGTTGCCATTAAAAGCCTGAACATTTTAATTGCAAAAGCCTTCGAATTGCATTTTAAGTACATGGTATAGTCAGAAACTTTAAAGATCATTAAAGGATATGAAACATGACCCAAATTTTAAACAGTAATTGAATTAAATATAAGACGCAGTTTATTTTTCAAATTTATTCATTATTTGAAACTTAAAGTAAATATATAGTAAATATATCGACAATCATTATGGGAGATATGCCACTTTTATTTTAACCAAAGCCCATCTTCGAACTAAAACTAAGTTAGGGGAAAATATTACCATATGCGAAGTTTGAATAAATTCCTTAACATTCGAATTTAAATAAACCCATAAACAGATATTCGATGAAGTCAAACCAAATGATCTAGGAGGTCAATTATGATCTTCGAAGACAGAGAGAAAACGTCCTGGAAGTGTCTCGTGAAATTATTGAATTGTTTTAGTTCAATATTTGATTTGAACTGGGATATTGTCCTGGCTCAAGACCATTTTGCATCTATATTTAAAAGAATGCAAATTTATTTACAAATGGCATGGTGACATTTATTACTTGGCTGCAGACTACCACGATCATGATTTCGACCATGTCAAAAGTCTTTTCAAGTGGCTTCGCAGCGACTTTTCAACATCAAACCCTGGCTCTATAAGGAGATGATTCTCGCAAACGAACGACAAGCACAACTCACTTGCCGAATTTGCGTTTCTATTAAATATAGATGCAAAATGGACTTGAGCCAGGACAATATCCCAGTTCAAATCAAACATTATTGAATTGTTTCACGAGCTGTATGTCATGTTTGGCGCCACTCATTTCAAAGGAGTATGGTCCAATGTCACTTTCAGTCCATAATACGCACCGAACAGTTATGGATGCATTTGATTTTCGACCATCAGATGTGAGTTTTCTGAACTCCAAATGCGGCAAATGTGAAGGAAGGAAGCTATCTAAACTCTAAAACTGATTGTAAGAAACTTATTTTATTGTTATCTTATTTTATTAATATTCTTTATTTTATTTACTTTATTCATTTTATTTAGTTTATGCATTTTAGTTAATTTATATATTTTATTTCTTTTATTTGTATTTTGTATTTCTTTACTTTATTTATTCTATTTAGTTTATTTACTTTACTAACGAAGTATATACTATTTATTTTAGTAATTTTATTTTTCTGCATTTTATTATAATTATTAAAATAAAAAAATATTTCGTTACATTTTATTTATTTTACTTATTTTATTAATTTTATTTAACCTAATTAATTTTTTAATTACTTGATATATTTTATGTTTTTATTTATTTATTAGTTTATTTACTTTATTTATTTTATTTTTTGAGTACTTAAGTCAATTTATATTTTTTATTTTATTTATTTTTTACTTTATTTATTCTTTTTATTTTTTTTTAATTTTATTTTGTATATATTATATTTATTTCATTTAATTAATTAATTAATTAATTTTTTTATTATTTTAATACATTTTAGTTAATTTATGTATTTTATTTACACAAATACAAATAATTTTATTCGTTTTTAGTTAGTTTATATATATTATTTATTTTTTTATTTTAGTTATATTATTTATTTTAATTATTATATGTATTTTAGTTAATTTATATATTTTATTTCTTTTATTGATATTGTTTATAAAGTAAGGAATACTTTATATATATTTAGTTTATTTACTTTACTGACGAAGTATATACTATTTATTTTAGTAATTTAATTTTTATTTATTTTAAAATAAAATAAAACTAATTAAAAGTCATAAAATTAAAAACTAATATAAATAAAAAATTAAAATAATGAGTTTACTTATTTTATTTCGTTGCATATTATTTATATTATATATTTTTCTGTTTATTTTACTAATTATATATATTAATAATTTTATTTAACCTATTGACTTTTTTATTTATTTGATATATTTTGGTTAATTATGTTTTTATTTATTTATTTATTTTATGTGTTTTTTTGTATTTTAGTTAATTTATATATTTTATATTTACGTTATTTTTATTTTTTTAATATTTATTACAATTTAAAATTATAATAAACTAAAAAAGCATTATCTTATGTATTTACTTGTTTACTTTGTTTATTCTATTTGTTTTATTTTGTTGTATTTTATTTAACATAATTAATTTTTTTATTATTTTAATAGATTTTAGTTTATGTATTTTACTTATTTTATTCGTATTATTTATATATTTATTTTATATAAATTAGTATTTATATTATTTATTTTATTTACTTTAGTTAATTTACTTTGCTAATGAGGTATATACTATTTATTTTAGTAATATTATTTTTATGTATTTTATTATTTTTTATTTTAAAATAAAATTCATAAAATTAAAAACTAATGTATATAAAAATAAGTAAAATAAATAAAATAATTATTTTACTTTTTTAACTTCCTGTATTTTGTTTATATTGTTTATTCTTTTCATTTTTATTAATTTTATATATATATTTTTAATTTTATTTAACCTATTTAACTTTTTATTTATGTGATATATTTTAGATAATTTATGTTATTTTTTAGTGATTTAGTTAATTTATAATACATACTTATTTTATTATTACAATTTTAATAAACTCAAAGAAAACACCAGTTAAAGCTATCGGCTTATATTATATATACTTATTTTATTTATATCATTGTTTATGTATTCTATTTATTCCATTTCATTAAATTTTTTATTATTTTAATACATATTATTTAACTTATGTTTTTTTATTTACTTTATTCGTTTCATTTATATTAATGTTTTTATTTTTTGAGTATTTTAGTTAATTTAAACATTTTATTTATTTTATATAAAGTAATATTTATATTATTTACTTATATTACTTAGTTAATTTATTTTATTCATTTTATTTTTTTGCATTTTTTATAAATATGGTAAAATATACTATAATTAATAAAAATAAAAGTTAATTTAAACAAAAAATATAAAAATTATGAATAATGTTTTTTTTTCTTTCGTTTTTGTGTATATTGTATATTTTATTCATATTATTTATTTTATTTATTTAATTTACTTAATTTTGTTTATTTATTTATTTCATATTTATTCCATTTATATATATATATATTTCATTCCACATATTTCATTTATTTATTACTTACTTATTTTTTTAAATCAAGTATTTAATGTTCCTTCTACGGAAATATAAATCGTCCTTTCAGAAAACTAAAGATATATTAAGTAAATAGCAAAGTAAGCTAACGTATCACTAAAATCATGTTTCAATTTGGACATATTAATGGTTCATGCGAAGAATTATTTGGAACAAAAAATGCATGAAACTGGCGCTGAGAAAGTGCTTTTGCGTAGAATAATAAAGCGGTAAACTGGCGCCCAATCAGAGACTGCATGCCTATTAACAACTGGCAGAAATACAGGAGAGGAGTATGCAGGTTTTTAGTCTTTAAGTAAAATAAGTTGAAATAATAAAACTTGCATTCGTTTTGGCATCGCAATTAATATCAAAAAAATCAAAATTATGAGACTATTTTCGGAAACATGACACAAAATTTACTTTAAAAATATTTTATGTACAAATTTATATTTATAACTTAAGCTACTAGTAAGCGATATGGACGCCATTTATATGAGGGTAAATTTAATACATTGTTTGACATTTTTTGATCGAAATATCAATTTAAATGTGAAAAATCAAGAAAAGTTGAAATTGTTTCAGCCAGAGTATATTTTCTCATTCGCAGAAGCCAAGGACCGAATTAATATACGTTAGGTGACAATCGATAGGTCTAACATCCAAACTTATGGTTTGTAATGTAAAAGAATCACCTTAATCATTATATGATGTACACTCGTAATATAGGCCATAACTATGATAACAAACTGAAATATTCTCTAAAGAACACATTGTGCAACCTGGTTTGAAGTTCGTTGCCCTTTTGTAATAAATTATTTATTTTTCATAGGAAATACTATTTCGTATAGGAAATACTATATGCCAAATAATCATAAAATAATATATGACAATCAAATTATAATCGGCCTCAATTTGCAATTCCAAAATTTAGTCACTCATCTCATTCATTCTTGCGAAAAATCCTACGTTTTCAAGGCTATCGTTCCCTGTGAATTTAAAATTTCGCCCTCCCCTCAAAAAATGTATATAATTTTCTTCATCGAAATAAATCACCACAACTCTCGGCGAACAAAGAAGAAGAACAAAAATAGCGAAATTATGAGAAAATATAGCCGAATTCGTGCAGTTTATTTTCATATATTTCAAGCAGCAGCACAACAACAACAACATTTTGTGATATATGCCCGTTGTTATGAATTCATAAATATGTTCTATGTGGGCGATAACAAGCTGTGGAGGGGGGTGGTGCTGGGGATGAGATGAGCTTAGCTCCTCTTTTCGCCTTTGCACAGAGAGGATTCATTTCCTCCCTGTCTTCTTCGGTACTTTTTTCTTTGTTATTTATTTGTGAGAGAAGTTTATGCATTTTAAAAATCTAATTCTTCTTTTTCTTCGCATATCCTTCGCCATGTTTGTGGTAGTCAGGATAATGCTTTGCCAACGCACAGAAGGTAGTGTTGTGGGTAGAGGGAGTTGGGAGGTGGAGTAGTGAAAAGAAGGATTGTTGGAAAAAACACATCCATGGCTGTGCATAAAGCATAAATAAGTAAACGAGACGCTTTTTAGTCTGAGGTTTATTCCATGAAATTGTTTTGTATTCTTTTTTAGTTTTCTCCCCGGGTTTTCTTTCACAATTCTAGAACAAAATATGATGACAAAAAAGATTTTACTTTTATTCTTCTTATTTTTTGTATTTTTTTGGTTAAGTAAATCTCGTAGAAATGCTGTCCCAAAAAGTAGATTTTCCACATAATAATAATATTTCGTGGAAACTGGTTGTTAGCAGAGGGGTGACAGGGAGTGCGAGAGGGGGAATTGGGAAGAGAGAGATGACTTTGTGTTTGCCAAAAGAATTTTTCTTTCCATACACATGAGATTTGATGAATTTCCCTTGGAAAAGTACAACATTTGATTTATAAATAAATTAAAGTGTATTGCTGTATTTACGAAAATCATGTACATATATGGAATTAATATGTTGCAAAATCTTATTAAAATCGAGTAAAACGAAAAATAATCTGCAATGCTTTGGTTGCAAAATTTCTGCAACAAATTATCTATCCCTATGGATATGCTCTATTTTAGTTAATTTTCAGCGCCCCAAAGTATGCTTTAACATTTTATCGGCATCTTACTGCATAGCTTGGTCATGAGATTTTCCTTCATTGTTATTATGATGATTAGCCCATTCAGGATTTTCTTATAACACGTTAACTATCATATGATTTAGGGAAAACTAGGTTCAAATCTATGGACAACTTTTTGACGTTATCGGGTTTCTTCAGTTTTAACACACAGAGCTCATTGATTGAGAACAGTTTCCTCAATCACCTGTTGCTAAAATAATGTATCTGTATTTGGAATCGAACCTGTGCCAAGACTGACCTCGTCAATAAAAATATGTTGTTCAGATCTATGGGTACATTAATAAAATAAATTAACATCAGTCAATCCTCATTCAATCAACATTTTAACATTCAAGCTCCTCAAATTATCCCTACAACGATTCTAAACGTTAATAGTTGCTCGCGAAATGTTGCTAGGCAGCAAGTCACAATTAGCAACATGTTGCGTGACTGCTACCCATAATAAGCAATATATTGCGATTAATGACTTCGTGAAAATGGGCGAAATATACTCCTTCACTGATGAAATAGAAGGTTAATATGTTCCATAGCTGCTCGCGACATGTTGCTAGGCAGTTAGTAAGCAACATGTTGCGTTTGATCACTTCGTGAAAATGGGTGAAGTAGACCCCTTCTCTGATGAATTAGAAGGTTTAAATGTTTCAAAGCTGCTCTCGACATGTTGCTAGGCAGTTACTCACAATTAGCAACATGTTGCTAGGCAGGTACCCATAATAAGCAACATGTTGCGTTTGATGATTTCATGAAAAGAGGCGAAGCAGATCCCTTCACTGCTGAGTTAGAAGGTTAAAATGTTCCGTAGCTGTTCGCGACATGTTGCTAGGCAGTTACTCACAATTGGCAACATGTTGCTAAGCAGTTATCCTTAATAAGCAACATGTTGCGTTTGATGACTTCGTGAAAATGGGCGAGATAGACCGCTTCACTGATGAGTTAGAAGGTTAAAATATTCCATAGCTGCTCGCAACATGTTGCTAGGAAGTTACCTACAATTATCAACATGTTACTAAGCAGCTATTCTTATTAAGTAACATGTTGCGATTGATGACTTCATGAAAAGAGGAGAAGCAGATCCCTTCACTGATGAGTTAGAAGGTTAAAATGTTTCATATCTGCTCGCGACATGTTGCTAGGCAGTTACTTACAGTTAGCAGCACGTTTCTAAGCAGCTATTCTTAATAAGTAATATGTTGCGATTGCTGACTTAGTGCAAATGGGGGAGGTAGACCCCTTTACTGATGAGTTAGAAGGTTAAAATTTTCCAAGCTGCTCGCGACATGTTGCGTAGCTACACATAATAAGCAACATGTTGCGTTTGATAACTTCATGAAAAGGGGCGAGGCAGATCCCTTCACAGCTGAGTTTGAAGGTTAAAATGTTCTACAAATATTTTCTTCCTAATGTTTTACATAAACATGCTGAACACACTGTAAACCAAAAGTTTAAGGGCCACATGGTTTCATATGACATTAGAATGCAAAAGTCTACCAGAATCTGTTTGTCGAACCTGGGTATTTTCTAATCATCAAATTTCTATTATTATTCCGATTAACCTAAAGTTACAGATAACAGTTACAGCTGCCGCTTTGTTTGGAACCTGACAACTACAAATGTAGGTTATGTCTAGACAGACATTGCGAAAATAGGGGCTAATCACTTTGATCTTCTTTGCTTTTTAAAATTAGTGATTTTAGTCACTGGAATGGCTTCGCTGAATAAGCTATTAGCTCAGGAACATTGGAATTAGAATTCTATAGATAGCACTCACATTTAGCATCCGATTAACCTATTATCGAATCCCATGTGTTTGTACTTTGTTGCTCATTAAATTTAGCTCCATCGCCGTTATCATGCCACAAATTCCAATCAATTTATTTCAATCACATTTCAAATTAATCATGCGTTTTTTCTCGTGCATTTTTCCCAAAGTACACTCAATGGACCGTTAAACGATGCAATAACATATAAATTTTAATTTCAACATATATTAACCTCGCCGCAGCTGAATGGACTTTTTTGTGCTGTCCGAGCCGAGCCATTTTTCATTGTCCGCGTAATTAAGGCGAGCGTTTTTTTTGCCCATAAATATTATTGTGTTTGGCTGTCAAGTGCAACAAAAAAGAAACACACACACAGTCGTCCTTTTTTACAAATAATATATTTAATAAAGTATGCTTATTGTACAATTACAATATTTATTAACACTTGAAAACATTAAAAGCTTCGTATTAACAAAAACAAAAAAACAACAACTAAATAGAAAACAGAAATCCAGACCGATAAAAAACAAAATGTCCATATGTTGCAGTTCGCGGGTAAGAATTAAAATAACCAAAAACCCACAGATGTTTGCTGTTGGTGTGAAATGACAATGGCTTTGGTTTAATTTACGGCGATTAATTTGACAAAGGTTTTGTTTGTTGTAAAAAAAACGAGAGAATTTATTATTTTTGCAGTTGATTTTTTTTGCTTGGCTAGAAATGCAATGACCACTTACCCTAAGCTCATTATTGTAGTCAATATAACTGCAACAACTACACGCATACATATAATGATGTTTAAATAATTTTATTGTTCCATTTCAATCATGGGTGATTATGATAATTCTAGTTTAGTATTTTAGAGTTTATCATAGACAATTTGTTTGCCCTGTTTATTAAGTGCAATTTAAAAGCTCATTATCGGCTGAATATGTAAATAGACATGGCGAATATTTGTTAGAATTTGTATAAAAAGGAGGTATATATGTTTCGTGAAAATATTGCGAATGAAATGGAGAGAAAGCTGAATCGTACTGAAAATCCATCAGCCTACAGTAAATTTGGAAAAATGTAAATATATGTAACAGCTGACAACAACATAGTGTAGTTTTTCTCCTTTCCATTGCCAAACTAAAAAATCGTAGGAAGAAAATATGAAGAAGAAATCAATTGAAATCGATCACTAATCAAACAATATTAAAACTAAAAAATAAAACTAATCAAATAACATGGCCTAAGACTGAACTAATCAAGAAGGCCATTGTTGGCCAACTTTGCGATTATTTTTTTCATAATTTCATGAGGCAAACTAGTTCAATAAATTAGGTTTTTAACAACTTGCCATCGTTTTCCCAATAAAGTCCATCGAAACACAACTTGGAAGTTCTTTCCAATTGTTTAAACTGAAGGCCTTTAATGTACATACTTCAATCTTTGGAATTGGGAAAGTCGGGTAAAATTTCACTACGACTGTGTGCACCCCCGTGCGTCATAGTCACACTACGGTGATGTATTGATTTCTCTACGACCAGAGATCGATGTTTCTGATCTTCAACTACATATCTCAACCTATAACATACATTTTGAATAGGCGTGGTCAGTGCACGGTTCTACAGAATGTAGTATCATTGTGGACGATTAAATCTTAAAGGCAAGAGATCAATTGAGAGCAAATAATCTCCATATTTGTTTCCTACAAAAAATAGAATGGAATCATCAGCACGTGTTAACTTCAAAGTACAATAAAATTTTAGTTTCTTATCATATTTGAAAAAAAAAAATGATTTATGTATATGATTTAAGTATAAACAATAAAAATATAAATAATGAGAATGATCGTTTTTTAGTGTATAATTTTTGTTATCATCTGTAAGCAGACGAATCCATTTATTTACGAAAAGCAGACATCCCTAACCTACCAAAATAATAAAACGAGTTCTGTTTCTGGAATAGTTGCAACATTTTCCCAAAATGCAATCTTTCAGTACAAATGTCGTTTCTATTGCCGTGGAAGAACCTTATGTTATTCGAAAATCGTGAGAAATTTCTTTTGGGGGAAAAGTAGAAAACGTGCAAAAGTATTGTGGAAATAATACGAAAAGTAAGCGATAATTAATTTTTCAACACTAAAATAAAGTATAATAAAATTGTTCAATTTAATTAATACCATATCTTGTTCAATTCAAAAGGTTAGAGATAATCAACAGTTATAAGTTATATATTATAGTTTGCATATAATTTGAAATATTTCACAGTCAGCTACATGAGACGTCCCATCCGTTTTATGTGGTCCAATTTTGCTGCAAATGTTTCTAGATGAAAAAAAAATGTTTCTAGGCCAAAATCGCAACTAATACATCCTATTTGACTTCTAGAGCGGTGAAAATCAAACCGGGAAGGACATTGAACATTGAAAATGTGCGAAAAAAGTGCATTATGACGAGCTATATATGAGGTTTCTAGAATAATATTAATATGGAGCTATATCTAAATCTGAACGAATGTGACTTTCTTTCACCACAGATCCATTTCGACAAACCAAAAAAAAAAACTGTTTGATATAAACCCACATCATAAAAGACTTTGTTCATTTACAACAATAAGTTATGGCATGTTTACTGCAAACATAATAACGCTATATACAAAAGAAGTTCATAAACGAAGTTCGTTTGTGCAAAAATTTTGTTTCTACTTAGTGAGTTTTTCTCTGTGTATGGTTGTCATCCATCTAAAATAATATATATGCTATATAATAGAATGTCGTGAATTTAATTTGAGGAAATATTTGTTCAAGATCCAGAGAAATTATAGAATTTTCGAAAAGTAAAAGGTTTGTAAGTGGAATTTGTAATATTTGACTGAAAAGTAGAGCAAAGCAACTAAATTCAAGTGGAGGTTTTTGAATCGAAATATTGATGGATGGCCCAAATTGCTTCTCATACTTACTTCAAAGAAGTGTACTAATTCTACATTTGAAGATTAATGTCAAGATAAAAAAATCATGCAATAAGTGTTTTTCAAGCAATACGACAAAAGTAATCGATAATATATTTTGCTGTTGAGTGATATTCCAACATTAAAATAAAATATATATATTTTTTCAAATACGTTATATAGTTTATATAGAATAGTAAATATTTTGCTGTCAGTTGCTTTTGAGTGATATTCCAACACTACAATGATAAATAATAAATAAGGTAGTTGAATTTAATTCCAGATTTGTTTTCAAATTTGTGCCTTAAATAGTTATAAGTTAAAAACTATTATTTATATAGAATATTAAGTATTTTACTTTCAGTTGCTTGAACGGAGCTAAATGAAATGTCGTTTTGTTTCAATGTTTTCTGCTACTTCTAAATATTTTTGGAAGTTTGTAATATCCACTATGACAAATGAATAAAATTTTTGATATAAATATATAGGGTCCACAAAATAACTTTTTTTTGAAAATGCTATAAAAAACTACCGGAAAGTACAATCCTTCCGGTTAATAATGGAAAATAATTTCATTCAAATGGCTTCCTCGGGCACCCCACAAGTAATAGTCCAACGGTTGAATAGGTGAAAAAAAACGTTAGATGGCGGACCCTATATTTCCCTTCTCGTAAAAGACTACTTTCATTTACATGTTTACGGCAAACAAAATAACTTTACTCACAAACGAAGTTCATTTGTGATTTTTTTCTCTGCGTGTTCTTGAGTATACTTTTTTTGCTTATATTTCAGAAACTACTGGCGATCCCATTATTTGTAGACTTTTGAGGCATAGTGTATATATGAAAAATGTAAACGTTTGCAAGGGAATTTTTGAAGAGAAGAGCATGATTTTTTCACAGATTACATTTCAATATATATTTTTTCTTTTTGAAAAAAATATACATATAGACATTTTATATATTTTTTCTAATTTTATATAATGTTTTGTTCGTTTGTAATGGATTTTTTAAAATGAAGGGCATGATTTTTTTCACAAACTACATTTCAATATTTTTTAAATATATAAACATTTTATATTTTTCTCTATTTTTCGTATAAAAGAAAATATGACTGGCTCAATAAAACATCTTCATCAAAATATGCAAAATTTCAAAGTTAAAGGTTTGCCACAGTTTTAAAATTTTTGATTTGAATTGGGATATTGTCCTGGCTCGAGACCAATTTGCATCGATATTTAATAGAATGCAAATTTATTTACTACAAATGACATGGTGACAATTATTAATTATTATAATTAAGTAGAAAACTATAATTTATATAGTTTATATAGAATTTTAAATATTTTACTGTCAATTGCTTGAACGGAGCTAATGTAATGTTGCAATCATTTTGCCACAACATTTTCTGTTACCTCTAAATGCTTTTGGGAGTTTGTTATGACCATTTTGAATATACATGTTTACGGCAAACAAAATAACGTTACCCGCAAAGAAACTCACAAACGATGTTCATTTGTGTAAAATTTCATTTCTGCGTAATGATTTTTTTCTCTGCGTGTTCAGAAACTTCTCATTACTTGAAGACTTTTGAGGCATAGTGTATATATAAAAAATGTAAACGTTTGTGAGGGAATTTTTTAAGAGAAGAGCATGATTTGTTCACAGATTACATTTCAATATATATTTTTTCTTTTTGAAAAAAATATACATATAGACATTTTATATATTTTTTCTAATTTTATATAATGTTTTGTTCGTTTGTAATGGATTTTTTAAAATGAAGGGCATGATTTTTTTTCACAAACTACATTTCAATATTTTTTAAATATATAAACATTTTATATTTTTCTCTATTTTTCGTATAAAAGAAAATATGACTGGCTCAATAAAACATCTTCATCAAAATATGCAAAATTTCAAAGTTAAAGGTTTGCCACAGTGGCTCAAGATCATTTTGCATCTATATTTAATAGAATGCAAATTTATTTACAAATGGCATGGTTGTTGAGTGATATTCTAACACTAAAATAAAATATAATTAAGTATTTGATTTGAACTGGGATATTGTCCTGGCTCGAGACCAATTTGCATCGATATTTAATAGAATGCAAATTTATTTACTACAAATGACATGGTGACAATTATTAATTATTATAATTAAGTAGAAAACTATAATTTATATAGTTTATATAGAATTTTAAATATTTTACTGTCAATTGCTTCAACGGAGCTAAATGTAATGTTGCAATAATTTTGCCACAACATTTTCTGCTACCTCTAAATGCTTTTGGGAGTTTGTAATGACCATTTTAAATTTACATGTTTACGGCAAACAAAATAACGTTACTCGCAAAGAAACTCACAAACGATGTTCATTTGTGTAAAATTTCATTTCTGCATAATGATTTTTTTCTCTGCGTGTTCAGAAACTTCTCATTATTTGAAGACTTTTGAGGCATAGTGTATATATAAAAAATGTAAACGTTTGTGAGGGAATTTTTTAAGAGAAGAGCATGATTTTTTCACAGATTGCATTTCAATATATATTTTTTCTTTAAAAAAAAAATATATTATATTTTTTTTTTGTCTAATTTTATATAATGTTTTGTTCGTTTGCAATGGATTTTTTAAAATGAGGCCATGCTTTTTTTCACAAACTACATTTCTATATTTTTTTAAATATATAAACATTTTATATTTTCTCTATTTTTATATAAAAGAAAATATGACTGGCTCAATAAAACATTTTCATCAAAATATGCAAAATTTCAAAGTTAAAGGTTTGCCACAGTTCTAAAATTTTTGATTTGAACTGGGATATTGTCCTGGCTCAAGATCATTTATGTCAAAGGTCTTTTCAAGTGGCTTCGCCGCGACTTGCCGAATTTGCGTTTAAAAAATCGCACCAAGTAATAAAGTACACATGCCATCTTACAAGCATCTCATTGAATTGCATATGTATGTGTATATGCAGGTGTAGTTACCCAGCAATACTTCTGCCTCGGTGGGAGTGGCCGTCTTCCAACTGCACCCATTTTCTCATCACATGTAGTGCATCCCTAATATATTGTTAGACAAAATTTCGAGGCAAATTGGCTTAAATGATACTAAAATTTTGTAAATCGTATATTGTACGTTGCCTCAAGGCACTACTTGAAGCCTCCAAAGAAGCGGTCATGTAAACCAAACAACCTATGATATGTTTGTAATCAGTTAATTTAAATAATAAATTTGTAAATTGATTTCATTAACATATAGTCGGCCGCCCGCCTGACTTTAGCCGTTCCATAAAGTTCCTGAAAGTGGGTAAGATCGGTTCAGATGTAAGTATAGCCCCCATACAAATGTCGCTCCCTATTTCACTTTTTCCGCTTTAGAAACCACATATGGTACCCGATTTTCTTTAAAATTGGCACAACGTTTTATAATCGAACTAGAAACTAGTGAAAGCGGGTCACATCGTTCCAGGTTTCAATATACCCCCATACAAATGTCCTTTCCGATTTAACATTTTTTGTCAAACACATACATTTACAGGATGCAAAAATCCTTCCCGATTTCACTTTTTTACCGAATTGAATTATAATGAGATAGAAAGTCCGTCCGTATTTAGCCTTTCCTTACTTGTTTGAGAGATGCCCATAAATCCATACTTTGGTATAACCCAAATGGGGCCCCATTCTGATCTATTACAGCCCTAGAAACTACATCTTACATCGGATCTTCATCAAATATTGTAGATCATGATATTTTTCAATTAGGAATACCTACCGTGAATGAAAAATATATAGGCCCATGTTTTGGAAAAGGCCCAAAATGTTTCTATAGGATTTCTTTTGAAATGTCGGTCCGATTCATCCTACTACTACTACTACTACTAGCCTTACCTTACTTGTTATACCCTCCACCTCCAGGATGGGGGTATACTAACTTTGTCATTCCGTTTGTAACACCTTGACCCAACCTGAGACCCTATAAAGTATATATATTCTTGATCGTCATAAAATTCTAAGACGATCTAGCCATGTCCGTCCGTCCGTCTGTTGAAAGCACGCTAGCATCTAAACGAAAGGAGCTAGAACGTTCAAATTTTCCATAAATGTGTCTTATAGTCGTAGATCGGTTGGGATTGAAATGGGGCGAAATCGGCCCAAAGGGAAAATTTTTTCCCCCACAAGGACTAAAAATACCCATAATAATCCCTAATACTTTAGCGTATTTAAGCATGTGTTTTGAATATGTCTGTTTATATTTGCTTGATATTTGGTATTCCCATTCCCCTTATAGCAAAAACGTGCACCAAAAAGTGATTCTTATTTGTAGGGGGTGAAATCGGGCAAAAAAGGGATAAAAATGGTACATATTAAACGACAACAGCTAGAAACACGAAATTCGGTGTGTACATTCCTATAATTGAGTAGATACATAATATAAAGTATTTTTTCAAATTCGTACTTTTAAGGGTGAAATGGGGCAAAAAAGGGATAAAAATGGTACCAACCAAACGGCCGTACCTAGAATAATGAAATTCGGCGTATACATTCCTCTGATTGCATAGACAAGTAAAATACACGGATTTTTCAAAATTCGTCCTTTTTGGGGTAAAATGAAAAAAGGGGATAAAAATAGTACCAATCAAATGATCGCGGCTAGAGTCATGAAATTCGGAGTATACATTCCTCTGACTACGTAGACATGAAAAATAAAAGGTTTTTACCAAATTCGTACTTTCAAAGGATACAATGGGCACTGAGGGATAAAAATGGTACCAACCAAACGGCTACACATAGAATAATGAGATTCGGTGTATACATTCCTCTGACTGCGTAGACACGGAAAATACACGGATTTTTCGAAATTCGTACTTTCAAGGGATACAATGGTACAGAGGGATTAAAATAGTACCAACTAAACAACTACAGCTAGAATGATGAAATTCTAATTTCGTAGAAACGTCAAGGGGGTAAAAATGGTACCAACCAAATGGGCGCAGCTGGAATCATGGAATTCGGTGTATACATTCCTCTGACTGCATAGACACGCAAAATAAAAAGTTTTTTCCAATTCGTACTTTCTCTTTTTCGGCAAAAATTGGTTGAATCATGAAGTTAGGTTATTTTGCACTATGTACGTCTGATAATGGATTTTCAAAATTTGTACTTTTGGAATTAAAATAGAATTGAAATACAGCCAACTGTAGCACCCACTATCCACCAATATTTATAGTATTTAAGCTTTTTGAAAATACAAATATAAGAACATTTATTTTTTGAATTGACGTATTGGTAGCCTTGCCTTGTAAGCGTGGTTTGAAATAATTAAAATATTATATTTATTTATAAAAATATTTTTTCAATATTTGTTTTGGTTTGGGTATTAAAAAAATATATTTTCCTGTAATATTATTGAAAATCGATATCCTCTGTGGAATGCAATCCATGGTGGAGGGTATATAAAGTTCGGCCCGGCCGAACTTAACGCCGTTTTTACTTGTTGTTTTTTATTTTGTTACATTTTCAAGGGCCCACAAATCATATGAGAAGCCTCATACATATACTATCAACACATCATTCCTTGGAAAATCGATTATTTACTTAACCATTCGAGTGTCAGTTTGTCAAAGTATTAAATTTAATCTGACACCAATTCAGACGACATCAACTGCCAAAATGTGTGCCACTTACTTACTCGGCAATCAGAGATCAGAGTCCTGCCTGCTTGCCTTCCTGCCACGCTGACGACAGTTGTCGCCACTTATAATTCACACTTAATTTGTCCTTCATACTCTAAGTAAGTACACTTATCCACCAATTAGAACTGCGTTCTATCAAATGTCATCGCCGAGCTTTTCGTGCAAATTCGTGTTCAGAGTCAAACATGGCGCCCGTGCATACCGGCAACTATGAACGAACTCGAATTCAATTAACATCTTTATGACTCCAAAGGATTTGCATAAGGAATTCAACAATAAGTAACATTTAATTGGCGTTTCAAGCGCTGCTTCTCCTTCACATCGCTGCGTGTATGGCGGCGGGTGTCAGAGTGCGTAGTCGATGCGATGCGGGATGTGCAAGTGGATGGGTTGTGTGGGTGTCGGTGTCGGCGTTGGTGTGCACAAAAATATGACCTTGTTTGTTTTAATTAACGAGTTGGAATTGTACGGAAACATTTGTCACTGCGTCGTCGTCTTTTTCCCTCCCTCGGCCGCCAGGACGAAAGCAAAGCTTGGCGCTTGAGCAAATGTTTAATAAATGCAGAGAAATATTTGTTAAACTTAATTTTATGTTTGCAGATTATTTGATGAACTTTAAGGCAGTTTGCCCACAAAAAGCAACGAAAATTCGCAGGGCGAGGTGAGGAAAGATGAAAAGCGCCATAATTATGCGCATATCCTTTTGACGCTGATGGCCAATGAAATTATCCACTCAAAGTCAGTATGCCTGACTTTGAGTCTTAACAATACGTTTGCCTCGAAGCGTAAGACGAATATAGCGGTGTGCGGTATGCGTGTATGTGTGTATGAAAAGGAGAACTGCGAAAGTGTGAGTGCACATACACATACATATGTACGATTCATTAAAAAGTCAAGTACGAATTTAATATTTGACTGTAGTATGTGTGTGTGGCCTCAAAAGTGCAAAAGAAAAGGTTCTTTTGTCAGTGGCAAAAAGAGGCCGAAAATGTAATGAATTCTCTTGAGTTCCACTAAAAGATGAGGAAGAAGAAGCCTAACCAGACCGCCTGCCTGTTCCCCTTTAGCCTGTGCTTTGCACTGAAGGTCATAAAGGTGAATGTGGGGTTAATTAAATTTAATGCACATACAGTCTCTTAAAATAAAACTGCTTGTTCCATTAAGCCGAACGCAAGCGAGCAGACTCGAACAAGTCAGGCTGTAAAAAGAACTCGAAGTAATTTAGGCGGAACATATAAAATGACGGCATAAAGTTAATGACTTATAACGGCTAATTGGATTATAATTTGCAATACTTAACTCGACTCGAAGACAATTACTTTCGCCCCTTTTATTACAAGTGCTATTGAAGTTTTCATTCCCCAAGGATCATTTTGTGTAGTGCACACATAACGTTGGGCGCCACAATTGCTCGCAATCGAGCATAAAGCGATATTATGTAAATATTGATGGAAGACAAAAGCATCTCACTCACATAGACAAGTAGAAGTTCATTGTGATGCCACAGCCATAATCTTCGGGATCTGTGAACCTCACTATGAACTTTATATTGCATGATATTTAAACTGGCCAAGAAAGTTGAAAGTCCAGTGTCACTATAAGCCTTCCTAACATAATCGTCCTCACAGCTCCGACATAAGTCGTTTAAGTGGCCAACAACAGTCTCAAATCACATGTATAGGCACAAAACTGTCCACCTCAAAACAGAAATTAACACAGATAACATTATGCAACAATAATATAAAAATTGTGTGTCCAAGACTTCAAATATTATTTTTTATGTACATTAAGGCATACTGATTCATAGAATCATCATTAACAAATTTTTGTGGACAATTTTATTTTTTTTACTAAAATATGGGGCAATTTTGCTTATTGACATAGCCACCGAGATGAAAATGAGCTTCATGAAGGCTGAACTGAAGGCCAATCTCTTCTCGAAAATTTTCCACGTACATTTCTTACAGTTTGCGTTAAAGAATCACTACTTTTGCTAGTAAGTTTTTAATATTTCCCAATTTTATTCGAGCGTATATCGTCCCATTTTGCAAATGTCAAACAAAAACCTGAAAATAAAAATTAATTATTCTTCCTTTCAAAGTCAAAGTAATCGGAAGTTCAAATTTAGAATGTTAAATGGCCCAACCTTTATGTTCAATTATGATGGCTACACAAACGTTTCGAAATGCATCTTCACATAGAAGCAATGGTTTAAGAGCAGACTAAAGAATTTTTTTTTTTCAAAAAAAAAAAAACAGAAATAACTCCTGTAGCTGACTTTTACGAAGTCTTGATAAGGTATCTTCGAAATCGTGGAACGTTTCTCAAATTCCGAAGAGGAAAGGTAAAATGTTACCAACACTCAAGAGAAATTAAGTTATGTACCAGTCAGTAAGCTGAAATTCTTTTATAACAAAGCACTCAATATCTACGTTCTATATTAAATATACAAAGCATGTCTTTAATTTGGGTACTTTCCATTAGCAGCCACAAATTTACTTCAATACTAAATACGAAAAAATATTAAAGAAATAATATTATGGATAATAACATCTTTCCATCACAGCTATTCGCTTTCCAAGATAAGTATAATACCATTCAATCTCTGGTTAATAGTTAAGAAAATTAATATTGGCAGTCTACCGCAATATTATGACATGATGTCAAAGCTGCCTTCGATTCTGTTTGGGATAATGCACTTATTCAGAAACTTATTATATTACTACAAGAATTATGAAAATTATAAGAAGACTTAAGGCTCATATATTTCTTCGATTTTACACAATATCTACAGCCATGATTGTCAACGTTAAGATGGTTATATTTCTCCCATATGCTGATGATATAGCCATTCTATGCTCGCTGATAACATTATTCAAGTCTTTCCGAAAGACTTGTAAACTGATAAAGACTACTGCATAGACAATACCATCTACAGAATAGCACCAAAAACTAGAAACACTCTAAAAATATAAGGGTGTGAAGATAAATTCGTAAGTTAAATACGTCCCACACCCAAGACACAAACCAATTTAGCTTGTGGAACGTATTTAAAAAATATTTTTTTAATAAAAACACTAAAAATAATAAAAATAAAAGGAATTATGCAATTATTTTTTAACAATATATCCCGTTACAAGTATTTGAATGCATCAAATCAGTCAAAAGTCCAAAAACTATACAAAATAGGCCATTTTAGGCCATGTATTGTTGTGACATTGAAGAGCCGATATCTCGAAAACTGGAATACATGAAACTCTTTTTTGGAAAATATTCTACTTACCAAGGGCTCAATAATTGCCTTTGGAATACCCTATTCATGTATTCTAGTTTTCGAGATATCGGACAATCAAAATTCGATATATATACACCCGATATCTGAAAAACCTATATATCTCCGATCTCACACGGAATTTGGACCAACTCTTTTTTGGAAAATATTCTACTTACCAAGGGCTAAATAATTGCCTTTGGAATACCCGATTCATGTATTCTAGTTTTCGAGATATCGGACAATCAAAATTCGATATATATACACCCGATATCTTAAAAGCTATACATCTCCGATCTCAAAAGGAATTTGGACCAACTCTTTTTTGGAAAATATTCTACTTACCAAGGGCTAAATAATTGCCTTTGGAATACCCGAGTCATGTATTCTAGTTTTCGAGATATCGGCTCTTTTTTGTATAGTTTTTGGACTTTTGACTGATTTGATGCATTCAAATAATTGTAACGGAAAATATTGTTAAAAAATAATTACATAATTCCTTTTATATTTATTATTTTTAGTGTTTTTATTAAAAAAAATATTTTTTAAATACGTTCCACAAGCTAAATTGGTTTGTGTCTTGGGTGTGGGACGTATTTAACTTACGAATTTATCTTCACACCCTTTAAAAATATTATTTTCGAATATGAAATCACCAATTGACACTATGGACATATCAAATAAAATGTAAGAGTAACGAAACAACTAACTGCAGCCAAATATACATCGGGACAACCAAAAATAAACTCTACACACGATTATCGGGTCATAAATCGGACAAATTAGACAAATTAGAGTACAAATCTTAAAGGTAGTTGGAATTATTATTTGGAATTTTAGTAAAAATTTAAAAAATATATGTCAATAAAAATCTTTCTAATATCTTTTTCGAGTTTACAAACATTCGAAAATATTGTACATAGTGTTATTGACGAAAAGGTTGTAGGGGAAGAAATGTAAAAAAGCGAATTGAGTATAAATAACATTTCTCTGATTTATGTTACACAGCTAAATATTTGATTTTTGCGAGTTTTATTTACTATTGTGACAAAAAAATCATAGAACACGTGTAATTCAATTTCTGTTCTTGAGTTTGAATTCACTCACATTTTTCAAGTACATCTTGTACATTAGCTGTCATTGGTAAGCACATTATATTTCTGTTTTATTTGGAACTGTGTATAATATCAATAAAAACAAATCCATATGTGTATAGAGTGAGTGAAGAAAGGTGTTGTCAAATTCAATTATTTGACTAAATTTTCATAAAGTTCCTGCAGAATTGTGTCCTTTAAAACCCAAGGGACAATTTGCAATTTAAAATTTTATTAACACATGACGCCGTTTCTTCAGTTCCGCTGTCTGTCTGTTTGTCTGTCTAGCGAGTGTTGTGCAGCATTTGTAAGAGTTTATCGGCGTTGTCACAGCAACAACAGGAGCCTCCAAGTCGTCGTCGTCACCGTCGCCGACAACAACAGCTGAACAAATATGATTGCCTATCTTTAGGGATTTGCATATAACGGTTGCACATTCGCAAACGGCGAACAGGACGAGTGCGAAAGAGAGAGAAGTGTGACGACGGCTATACTAGTATCATATTTCTGCTTGACTCGACAGGAAACCGGAAATAAGTTAAATTTTTAATACATACCTAACAATATGAGAACACACTTATTTATATTCACACACACATGCATAACTTGTACATTCAAGCAGACAATGTCGTATGCGACGAACGATATGTTGGCTTTCCACGACATGGTACAACTTTTAACATCCCAACAAATGAAATAAAATTTTAGGAGTTTTGCTGCCTCTTCAATTCCCCTTGGCCACTCTTGCCTTGGTTTCCTGCTCGATTTTGGCATAAAAATCATAAACCCTTCGGCGTTTAATATGCAAACGAACGTACAACAACAACAACCGAGCAGAAACATAAGAATTATGGGTTTCAGTGTGCCTTCACATGACGGTCGTCCGCCATTGTCTGCCTGTCTGCAGTCTCATATCAAAACTGTTGTTGGTTTTTTCTCTCTTTTTCTGCTTCTTCTTGTTCTCGGTGGGCTTCCACTTCCATTTCATCCAGAACGAAATTGTTGTAACGTTGAAGTATCATTCAACTTGTTCTTTTCTTCGGTCGCTTGTTCGCTCGTTTAGTCATTTTGTCTTCTTTGTTTGTTATGTTGCTTTGTGTGGGGCGGGGAGGGGGCTTCTATCTTAATTTTCGGCGCTTTCGCCGCAAAATTTTGTTTAAAGTGATGATTTATGTTTCAGTGACATGTGGATTTCGTTATGTCTGGTGGTTTCACGAGAAATTTCGCTTTAACAACAAAAGGCTACCTCGACTACCCTTTTCTATCAATGGAAATGAAACTTGACAATGGTACCTTTTTTCTTGTTTTTTTTTTTTATTAAATCCTTGAAATTTGAAAATAATATTTTAATGGTTGCAAAAGCGTAGAAGTTTTAATTAACATGTATTCAGTCGGTTTTCATTTTGTGGCATGTGTGATATACACATGCCTACTAGGAATTTTTGGAGGTGAAAGTGTGCCAGTGGTTTGAGTTGTCAAACCCACACATTATTGGTGTGGGAAAAGATTGTAAAATAATCTGCAAATTTGAAAATTCTTTACAACGCGCAAAATAAAGCCATATTTGCACTTTTTCTAAGTTAAATGTGAAATATATAAGCAATTAATCAGCCACAGAAGCCATAAAATTTCGGACTTCATAACATAGCCTCAATTCGAAAACTCAGGTAGTTGTTATTCTTGGATTCTCCTACCAAAAATATATACTCTTTTGGGCAGTCATTAAAAACAAAGAAATGAAAATAAATTTCATCCTACGTTGGGCGCCACTTGTATTGTTATTCTCTCCACCATGGCATGAAATTCGCCATTCGGCTTGAGATATGGATCGGAAGTATTAAAAATATATATAATATGAGGATACATCATGGCAAATCTGGTTAAAAATAGATATATTAAAAATCGGCGCAGAGGGCACGCAATTTCGCCATCAAAGATTCGATTAGCATACCAACAAATGTCTCTTAGGAGTATTTTTTCCAATTAATATTATCTTGAAAGATTTCGAAGGGTATATATCTCTCTAAATATGTATTTCCTCTGCGCCGCTCGTGAGCATTAAAATTAATGCTATGCAACAAAAAATTTTTCGAAGTACCATGTATAACATTTTCTAATGTATACTCTCGAAAACTATATTAATTTTTGTTGTTTAAACGTTTTCAAATTTTAATAAAATTCCCATTTAATCAAAGGTATATTTAAACATATGGTCCTTCTTGTGGGAGTACATGCCGTCATCACATATGTAGGACTAAATCAATTTAAACCAAAACTTCATAAAAAAATTGCACGCGATTTTTTTAAATTCCATTATGTATATTTTAAGGGTTACAACTTCTACATTTATATATAATTTTTTTTCAAATAGTCCTTGTTTTCTTCGATAAAATCGCAGCTATTATTAAATAAATGTTATCTCATTTGTCAAGGGACTGTCGCACTGTTTAAGCAAAAATTAAAAAAAATCATGATTTTTATAAAAAATATTTTCCTCCACAAACAGGGTCATACATTTATCCAAAGATCTTTTACATATAAAATGTTAGAATGTTAGCTATGCAAAAATTAAACAAAATATAAATATTTTTTCATTTTTATGTTTTTTTTTTTTTGTGCCAGCAAAAAATGTTTTTTTTTTATTAATTTTTTTCTCAAATAGTGCCTAAACCACCTTTTCTATGAGAAAATGAAATTTAAAACATTTATAGTCATTATCAATACCTTTAATTGAACATAAAAGTGTGATCGGACGGATTTTCGGCGAAAATGGGATTTTTAGTAAAAAATAAAAAATATATATTCATACAAATTTTATGAATTTATGAATCACACAAAGTACTTTTGTAAGTATTGGACACAAAATGTTTATTTTTTGCTGCATAGTGTTACTACTTTTCTTGAGTGATTTGACCTCACCCATCTGTGTGTAATGTGTTCATTTCTTTTAGCTTAAAAAGTACAGTGATTCAGATAATGATGGTTGTCCATCCAAGGCTTATCATTTTTTTAAATCAAGCTCTCAAAAATATCTTAACTTATAATTGCCGCCCAACGCGAGGTGTTTTGAATAGACACCATTTTCTGGTTCCACTTCCTGACATTTGCGATGAAAACGAGATCAAAGTTTGAAAAAATTCAGATATGGAGTGGAAAATGAAATTTTATGAAATAAAATATTTACACAGCTCCGCTTCATGGACAAAAATGTAAGTCCAAATATTTTTTCATAGAAATAGTTTTTTTGTTTGGGCTCCAGAGAGTGAGGAATTTGTATGTAAAATAAATCATTCGTGCGTAGTTGAAGGAAAATATTATCCACAAAATATTTTCTAGGGGGATTTACATATACTTATACTTTCTGAATAGCTGCGTAGTGGTACGAATTTAGATTTTTTCCCTAAATCTTAAAAATATTTTTTTTAATTAATTTTTATACATTTAAATTTGAAAGATGAATATTTGAAAAATTATCAATTTTTGTGGGATTTACCTTCTTTCATCACTAGTGACTTTGTCCTGCTAAATAATTATGTGATTTATTAGCTAGTTCGATTACACCTTTGTCGTATATATTTGATTGTTTAAATCTTATGCTACAATTAAAAAAATTTTTCAAAACTTCATTCAATACAATAAGTGGGGTAAGTTTTGACGCCAGAAAAAAACCAAGTCAGTTTTAAAGGATTTTCTATTGAATATTCGATTTTTTTCAATTTTGAGAAATACAATGTCCTTTCGCAATGTTCCAATATCCTACAAATATACTAAATATTATAATTAATTAATTAATTATAATTGGCGCCTAACGTAAAACGTTCATTGTTTAACTACAAATCACAAGAAAGTAAATGTTATAAATTGGCGCCCAACGAAAGGCGAAGAGCTCCTCCTATATTGTGACGTGAAGATGACCATTATTATTTATTCCTTTTACTCCTGCAGGGAGCTTTGGGCCTTATCATAAGTTATGATTGTCGACATTTCTCGCTAATAGAACGAAATATTATGTTGTGTTATTTTGAGTGAAAATATTAAATATAAATATTATAAATATTGCTGCATGAGCGAACCAAGAATAAAACATTAGTATACGTATAAAGCTTGACTTGAAGCCTCGAAAACCAATTTCAAATTCTAATTTTAAATACAAAAAAACAGTAATTCATTGTTCTGATTAATTTAAATGTATATCATCTTATTATTATTATTATTTTTTGTAAAAAAGCAACACATCGGATTTTCCCCACTGGGACCATTTACTTGAAGATCCTTTAAAATCATTGTACCGTATATGTCTAGTGGTTGTTTTCGCTTTTAATGTGGCAAACATCATTTTATGTTTTTTTTTGTTTTTCGAACAACAATTTTTTTTCCATCATAATTGTGTGTTTATTCGTATCCTTGGGGGCAAAATAAATGTTTTCGTTTTTCATTTATTTCGACAAATGTCCTTTAAGGATATTTCATTATTATATTTTTCTTTAAAGAAAATAACAAAAAACATAAAAACTCACAGAAGCACATCTTTTGTCAACTGCTGTCAAACAAACGAAATGACGAAGAAGAGGAAGAATAAAAAACTAATAAGAAAGAAAGCAGTTTTCTATATTTTTGCAAAACAACAAAAGAAACAAATTAAATGCAATTTTAAATGCTGCTTTTTCATTTTCAAAGGGATACGCTTGCTTTGTGTGTGTGTGTATGTTCCCAGCTCGTCTGGCCCTGACTCTTATCCTGTGTTCATCCCTCTGTCACTCTTCTTTTTTCCAACTGTTCTCCTTTTTCTTCGCTTCTTTTTTGTTGAGTTTTTGGCAATGTATCATAATAGATTATTTATGTTCCTGCAGACATTGTTATTGTCTTTGCCAAAAAAACAAAACGACAAAGGGAACGAGAATGAAAGAAGAATGAAATGTATAATGAAGAGAGACCATCAAACGTGCAAATATGTGTGTATGTATGTTTAGGTTAAAGGTTCCAAAGGGGGTCTGCCTTTAGGGCAGCCAGCCATATTAATATTTTAGAGTCAATTTAAAGAAATGTTTACTTTTTTGTATTTAGAAAATGTTGTGTAAAAATTAATTTTTATACCTTTCTTTTATATTTTTTCTTTACAGGTAAGATTGGCGAAATTATTAGAAAAAAAAAAACGAATGGAACAAAAGCCATTCAGGGTCTTGAGTCACAATGTATCTGTAAGTGCTGCAAACTTTGTTTATCTAATACTAGCAGTACCCGCTGCTTCGCACGCGAAAAAGCAAGTTATTTGTTAACTTTATCCGTCTGTGTTTTTGGATAGTATTTATTTAATTTTCTTTTGGTGGATATATTCCTTGTTGTCCCGTATCCCCCTTTTAAGTACAAATTTTGAAATATCCATTTATGTTCCCCCTAAAAATACAAATTTCAAAATATCCAATTTTACTTCGTTTCTATATGATCTGAGGAATTTACATACCAAATTTCACGATTCTAGCTGTAATACTTTAGTTGGTACCATTTTTATCCCTTTTTGTCCCGCTCGCCCCTTAAAAGTACAAATTTCGAAAAATACAATTTTACTTCGTTTCTATAAGTTCAGAGGAATTTACTTATCAAATTTCACGATTCTAGCTGTAATACTTTAGTTGGTACTATTTTTATCCGTTTTTGTCCCCCTCGCCCCTTAAAAGTACAAATTTCAAAAAAAATCGAATTTTACTTTGTTTCTATATGGTGAGAGGAATTTACATACCAAATTTCACGTTTCTAGCTGTAATACTTTAGATGGTACCATTTTTATCCCTTTTTGTCCCGCTAGGCCCTTAAAAGTACAAATTTCGAAAAATCCAATTTTACTTCGTTTCTATATGGTCAGAGGAATTTACATACCAAATTTCACGATTCTAGCTGTAATACTTTAGTTGGTACCATTTTTATCCCTTTTTGTCCCGCTCTCCCTTAAAAGTACAAATTTCGAAAAATCCAATTTTACTTCGTTTCTATATCGTCAGAGGGATTTACATACCAAATTTCACGATTTTAGCTGTAATACTTTAATTGGTACCATTTTTATCCCTTTTTGTCCCGCTCGCCCCTTAAAAGTACAAATTTCGAAAAATACAATTTTACTTCGTTTCTATAAGTTCAGAGGAATTTACATATCAAATTTCACGATTCTAGCTGTAATACTTTAGTTGGTACTATTTTTATCCGTTTTTGTCCCCCTCGCCCCTTAAAAGTACAAATTTCAAAAAAATCTAATTTTACTTTGTTTCTATATGGTGAGAGGAATTTACATACCAAATTTCACGTTTCTAGCTGTAATACTTTAGATGGTACCATTTTTATCCCTTTTTGTCCCGCTAGTCCCTTAAAAGTACAAATTTCGAAAAATCCAATTTTACTTCGTTTCTGTATCGTCAGAGGGATTTACATACCAAATTTCACGATTTTAGCTGTAATACTTTAATTGGTACCATTTTTATCCCTTTTTGTCCCGCTCGCCCCTTAAAAGTACAAATTTCGAAAAATACAATTTTACTTCGTTTCTATAAGTTCAGAGGAATTTACTTATCAAATTTCACGATTCTAGCTGTAATACTTTAGTTGGTACTATTTTTATCCGTTTTTGTCCCCCTCGCCCCTTAAAAGTACAAATTAAAAAAAAATCTAATTTTACTTTGTTTCTATATGGTGAGAGGAATTTACATACCAAATTTCACGTTTCTAGCTGTAATACTTTAGAAGGTACCATTTTTATCCCTTTTTGTCCCGCTAGGCCCTTAAAAGTACAAATTTCGAAAAATCCAATTTTACTTCGTTTCTATATTGTCAGAGGGATTTACATACCAAATTTCACGATTCTAGCTGTAATACTTTTGTTGGTACCATTTTTATCCCTTTTTGTCCCGCTCTCCCCTTAAAAGTACAAATTTCGAAAAATCCAATTTTACTTCGTTTCTATATCGTCAGAGGGATTTACATACCAAATTTCACGATTTTAGCTGTAATACTTTAATTGGTACCATTTTTTATCCCTTTTTGTCCCGCTAGGCCCTTAAAAGTACAAATTTCGAAAAATCCAATTTTACTTCGTTTCTATATGGTCAGAGGAATTTACATACCAAATTTCACGATTCTAGCTGTAATACTTTAGTTGGTACCATTTTTATACCTTTTTGTCCCGCTCGCCCCTTAAAAGTACAAATTTCGAAAAATCCAATTTTTCTTCGTTTCTATATGGTCAGAGGAATTTACATACCAAATTTCACGTTTCTAGCTGTAATACTTTAGATGGTACCATTTTTATCCCTTTTTGTCCCGCTAGGCCCTTAAAAGTACAAATTTCGAAAAATCCAATTTTACTTCGTTTCTATATGGTCAGAGGAATTTACATACCAGATTTCACGATTCTAGCTGTAATACTTTAGTTGGTACCATTTTTATCCCTTTTTGTCCCGCTAGGCCCTTAAAAGTACAAATTTCGAAAAATCCCTATTTGTAGCTCGTCTGCATGGTCATTGCAAGGAACTCACCGAATTTCATGTTTATAGCTACTGCCGTTTAGTCAGGACGAAGGTTCGATGTTTATCCCTTTTTGGGCCATTTTATCCCCTAAAAGTACGAATTTCGTAAAACCCTTTCTTAGTCGACGTCTACGTCATATTTGGGAACTACCCTGAAAATTTCATGACCCTGGCTTCAGCCGTTTGGTCTGTGGGCTGGTCAATGATAAGTCAGTCAGTCAGTCAGTAACGCAACTCTTTTATATATATAGATTTATATGTCGGGTTTAGAACGCCAAAATACACCGGAATATGTTATAATGTGTAATTGACGCCCAAGGCCCAAACCGCAAGAAAAGGAAATCGCTTCTATTGGCGCCCAACGAAAAACAATAACAATTGAAGTCGAACCCTAAAGCCCATAAAAATTGTAGAATTCAAATTAAAAATTGTATGTGTTCCGGTAGATAAAGATATGCTCAATGCTCTAAAATTGAAAACTATACAATTCTTATAACTTTGTGGAACAAAATGACAGTGGGACCGTTCAGCACCAATTCGGAAAAGTAAAAACTTGTACTTTTTGACTTATTTATGGCATTTAAATTGAATTTTAAACTTTGCTATATTCAGGGATCAAAAATATGCCTATATTGAGGAGCTAGAGGGTTAAAATGTTCCACAAAAATGGTCCTCGTGGTGTTTTAAGTTATATTGCTGAACACATCCTATCCTTAAAATGTAAGGATCACAAGGTTTCATATGCCGATTCAACATAAGAATTTGTAAAAGCGAGAAATATTGATCTGTCTTTTTTAACCCCTCCATCAAAATGCGCTGTCAAAACCTTGTTTTTTTCTTTTTTGCAATGAAATGTGCATTTTAGGAACGTAAAATAAGAGAAAATACAGGGTCCGCACCGTTGGGCGCCAAAAAGTTGTACTTTTTATTTAATAGTAGTAATAAGAAACAATATGTGACACACAACGTTGGGCGCCAGAAAATTGATCATTTTATTTAATAGTTGTGCTTGGAAACAATATGTGGATGACAACGTTGGGCGCCAGAATATAGTTTTATTGGCAAATGCTTTATGTCTTACATTCCCACAAAGCCAACAATATCTTACAGTTCCACAGTGTTATAGAAACTAACAAAAACTAGGCACATTTTGAAAATGATCAAATACACAAGTGTTATTACTGTCGAAAGCTCCTTAAGGACATCCCATTTTAAGGACAGCCTTATATAATTGACCTTAATCGAATATATTTTCGATCGATAATCCTATTCATCAATGTTCACTTGTCAACCAAAGAATGCCTGTCATCGCCCCAAAGAATCCTTTGATAGATTTCCTATTTACCAAAATTTGGCCATTGCTTAGTAAATACTTAAAATTCCTTTCCGGTTGTGTGGACAAACAAAGGAACGTACTTACGTCTCTCTTTGAGAGAATTGCTGATGATGACGATATGATTGTGTTTATTATAATTACATGGAAATCTTAATAAATAATTGATAATGACTCTTAAAATAACACAAAATGATGTGAATGCACCGAGCAATGATTGAGAATGTAATGTAAACTTAATTGTAGTTTATAAATTATTATAATTTAATATTAGGCCACAAGCACACACACAAGCACACACTAGCAGACATGATGTGCTAGTAATGATACTAACAAAGGCTTTGGTAATATATATATGTACTCAGAAAAATTGTGATACTAAATTTTAATCCTATAAGGCAGTTATAGGTTGGTTGATTTTATTGTGTGAACAAATGTGAATAATTATTTAATTTTTTTGTAGATTTATTTCTACGCAAATGATATTAATAATAATTATCCCAACAATTGCATTTTAGAAACAAAAAAAGAGAAAATACAGGGTGCGCACCGCCAGCGCAAGAAAGTTGAATTTTTTATATACAGTACGAGCTCGATGATCCCAACTAATTAGTGCCCGTGCTCGTTGCAATAACCGAATAGTTGTGATAACCAAACCCCAAATTGACCTTTGAATAATTGTCTCAGACTAAACTCAATAGATTTATTGAACTGGTTACAGCCTTTCGTTTGGATTTTTTTCTGATTTATTAACATCATATTGCATAGGTATGAAAGTAAGACTCTAGATTTGGGAGTCGGCGAATTGTTTCTGGATAAATATGGTTCGAATAAGCTTTCAGAAATTCAAAAAATATATTTTTCAACATATCATTCGACATTTCGTGAAATAGTGGTGACTAGACTTTAAAGAAATCTGAGTTCCCGGCTTCGATATCAAATCTGGAAAATCTAAAGCTATCGAAAAGGCCGGAAACTTTACTTTTGGAATTTTGACTTTTCGAAAACTTTAATCAACCAAGGATACTATAGCGAGATTAGCAATCTGCGGACCCCAATTGTTCAAAAAGTTTTTTTACGGATCATCGACAACAAAGTTAGTGTAGTATACATACTCAACACATAACAAACTACAATAATGAAGCAGGAAATAAACTAAGTAAGAAAGTGTAAAGAAGGTCAAAGTTTACACCCTGCAGTAATGTCTACTAAAAATATGTTCCATATCTCGATGATTTCAGTCGAATTGATATTAATTTCGATGGCATCAATTCTAGTAAATATCGCAGTAAATGGGTTCTTACTAATTCGCGGTCCTTCTAATACAGCTTCGTCTATCCAGAAAATAGAAAGCGAGCATTACAAGCTTTGTATAGAAGTTGCGATTATCGAGAGCATAAGTTGCGCTTATGCAGACTGAAATGCTAATATTTAGTTGGTTGCAAACAACGAGCAGTTACGATAATAGGTGGTTGCGATAATCGAGCTCGCACTGTAATTGTAATAATTACGTTGGGCGCCAGAAAATTTATATTTTTATATAATAGTGTGGTATCACATAAACAATATGTGATACCACACAACGTTGGGTGCCAGAAAGTTGCGATTTTAATTTAAAAGTTGTAATTAAAAACAATATGTAACATTGGGCGCCAGAATTTATTTTTTTGTTTTTTTTTTTTTTTGTATAAAAAATGTAAAGATTATTAGTTGTATTAAAAAACAATATGAGAAAAACAACGTTGAGCGCCAGAATTTTTTATTTAAAAAATTGCAATTTTTATTTAATAGTTCTGACAAAAAATAATATGTTGCATACAACGTTGGGCGCCAGAAAATTTGACTTTTTTAGTAGTTGTAATACGAATCAATGTGTGGATCATAAGGTTGAGCCTCAGACAATTGTGTTTCGTATTTCATAATTGTAATAAGAAACAATATGTGAAACACAACGTTGGGCGCCAGAATATTGCTTTATTGGCAAATGCTTTAATTTCTAAATTCTCACAAAGAAATCAAAATCTTGCAGTTCGTAAAACAGTGAAATAAATTATTATATTAAAATAAATTGAAAAAGAATCGCCTCAGAGCTACAAATATGATATTTTTGAAACACAAGTGATTTTATTTCCCTAGTTCATGCTTCATTTTTCTCAGTGTGCAAATACAAATGTACTGGCATACAATGTCACAGCAATATAAATACAAATAGGTAGCAATAACAACCACAATGAAGTAAAATGAAACATTGCGCTCCACAAACATAATCGTAATCGTTATTGTCACTAAAATATCATTAACAAACTTTAAATGGCAATAGGACCCGACCATTCCAGGCGGTCAGGCAGGCAGGCTGCCGCATAGAATTCCCACGTCATCGTCATCAACATGGACAACATGCCCTAGCTCTAGCCCACCATCACAAGGAAGTAGCAACAACTTCATCATCAATAATGAAAAAGTTTTATGTTTGTGAAATTGCAACAAAACTACAAATTTATGCTAATTAAGTAAATAACTTATATATCCGGTCTAAACACACACACTCACACGCACACACATTAACAAAATAATTCATTTGGTTTTGTATAAGGAAATTATAGAGAGAAAGACTCATGGGAAAAGCCTGCTCACAGAAATGCACAGACACACATGGCGAAACTTTGATTATGAACTTTCTCCTTACACCCCCCCTAGAAACAATTACAACAAAAGCCATTGGCAGAATAAAGACTGGAGAGGCTGGATGGCTGGCTGGTTAGCTGGCTGCTTTGTTCATGTGGCGGGCCTTACACGTAGAGAAAATTAACCCTGATATAAAGCTCCTCCGCCAAAGGATGAGGACTATATCATTATATTTGCCACAGCTGTAAGCTTTCACCAGAGATCCTATAAATGGCCAAATTTTTACGACAAAAAAATTTGTTTGTTAAAATTCACAAAACGCAAAGCGCCGAATAGAAAATTTTAAGTATATTTTTTTAACCTCATATGTTGACTTCTTACTCAAGAAGTTATTTTGAGGTGTTATTTTGAATCACCCGGTATTTTGGTAGCTGTCACTTTTGAAGCTTTTATTCTTTGACATTTGACAAGTAGAAACTACGCCATTACTAAAAATGGAACGATACACTCTTCAACAACGCATTGAAATTATTAAAATTCATGAATGAAAATGATCCGGAATTCCATCGAAAAATCATCTTGACTGATGAGGCCCATTTCCACCTCGGTGGCTACGTCCACAAGCAAAATTGTCGCATCTGGGGCTCGGAAAACCCAAGAGTTATTGTTGAGAAGCCTCTCCATCCTCATCGTGTGACTGTTTGGTGCGGTTTATGGTCCGGCGAGGTCATTGGACCTTACTTTTTCGAAAATGAGGTTGGATCAACAGTTACGGTGAATGAATTGCGCTATCGAGAGATGATTAATGATTTTTAATGATCGGAGTTGGATGGTATTGATCTGGACAACGTTTATTTTCAACAAAACCATTGCTCGTTTACGGGAAAAGTTTCCGGACCGTGTTATCTCTCGAAGAGGTGATCACAATTGGCCACCGAGATCTTGTGATTTAACACCGTGTGACTTCTTCCTTTGGGGTCACGTGAATTATAAGGTCTATGCCAACAGCCCAGCGTCGATTCAAGACCTCAAAGATAGAATTCGTGAGGCTACCGAGGACACTTTGCGATTTGGTTATGGAAAATTTCATGAAAAGGAGATTCTATGTAGAAAAGCTGTGTATAGGGTATGATGAAAAAATGTGTCATATGTTTGGACTCCAAACCACTAGCATAATAATATATTAACTCTTATTTTAAGCGGATGGTTATAATTGAATTCCGACTTTAAAAAATGATAAAAAAATAAAAATTAGAAATAATCAATTTTATGTAAGCATATTTTACATAGTGGTATTAATATTTTATACAAATACGGATTAAAAATGGAATTTGCATAAAAGTCCGCTTTCTAATTATAATAAAAAAGATAATGATGGAGATAATGATGGATCATTTACAATATACGTCATTAACCGAATATAGTCTAAAATTCCAATGATATAGCATCCCTTTTATTCTCAATTTAAAACAAGTTTATGGAAGACTGATTAATTCAAAATATTTCCTCATTTCCCCTTCATAAAAACTCCAATTTACACTTAAACAATGAGCTGCAAAATAGAGGAATTACAATTAAATTAATAAATACATAATGTCAGTACATGTGGCGTATGATTGATATTAATAAAGAGGTAGTTTCGGGAAAAAACTATAGTTTTAGGCTCACTTGGGTTAGACGAATTCTATCAATTTAAAATTATAGTTGATATTTAAATCTTCCTTCCTGTGAGATTTTATTAATCTTAAATATTTTTCTTGTGATTCATTTTCGCTCAAAGATAATATTAACTTGATTTCCTGTGGATAACTTAAGATTACTTTCTTAGCGAATGCAATGAAATGATGTCATGGAGAAACATTCCTAATTTTGCCTTCATAAAATTATTTTTTTTCCATTTGGTGATTTGTTCTCTTTTTTACAGGAATTTTAATTTCCGCAGGATATGGATGTTTTCATAATTTATTTTCGTACTCTTCCGAGCCATATAAAGGCAACATGGATACCAAATGAAAGAGAAGAATATATGTTTAAAATACTTCTAATTTCATGCTTCTGTGTGTCTTAGTTTAACATAGACATTAAGGACATGCAGTACATTTTTATTGGCTTTTAGTTCATTTTACAGTAGTTTTGATTTAAATTTTCTCAAAATCATACACAACCCATTTTATTCTGAGTGTAATCGTTTGGAGTAGTTCAGTTAGCTGCTGTTCCGAGGACAATATTGGCTTCTACATTGCATTGGCAACTGGCCATGGGTGTGTAAATGAAGATATGAAAAACTGGTAACATTTGTTTCCAACTAAACCAGCATCAGCATCCCAACATCTCCTCCTGGCAGTTGCAGTCCAAAAATGATGGCTTTCATTACTAGGCGGTGGGTTGGTTTTAGGCTAAAGTCTAATTCACATGATATTAAATTCACATGGCATTAACCCTACTCCTGCACCCTCCCCTTGGAACAATTGAAAAGCAATGTCCCCTCAAACTATGCATTATAATATCAAGTTATTGGATTGTGTGTGAGTGTGTCTGTATATTTATGGGAATTTATCAATGTTTGTGTAAGACTGTGTGTGCGTGCTTCCTTGCACATATTTCTTCTTCCATGTGATTGTGTGGTGTATGTATGTGTTTGTGTGATTTTGAATTGTGTATAAATTTTGCCTTTGAATGCCAAACAAAAGTTATGTTTGGTCATGGATCAGTGCCTGGGCTAAAATTTCAAATTGTTCGTTCGTTTACCATAATATTGGGTTGAAAGGCAGAGCTGGGCGACAAACAATCAAACAAGTGGGGGCCCAACTAGTAGTGGAAAATATTTCCCAAATCTTTGACATGTCGTCTTGATAATACCACGTACAATTCTATTATATTACTAAGAGAATTCAATTATTAAGAGAATTTTGAATATAAGCTAAAAATTTACGGTCATTTTAAGTTTAAATATACCAAATTGGCATAAATGGTAGTATCAGTTTTTTACATCGATCATTTCAAGTCAAACGTGATAGCATAATTCAACTCGTTAAAATATTTTGTTTCTAGAGGAGGACTTTTTCAAAAAGACATGACCAATTGAAAATAAAGAGAGAAGTGCCGAGGTAGAAATATTGAACATAATTTTTAAAACTTATTTTAAAGCTAGTTACGCATGCCGGATATTTGCATACTTATCTCTACTGACCAAATATTTGTATTTTTAGTTTTTTTTTTTAATTTTTTGTGGTTTTCACTACAAAATCACCAATCCAAAAAATCAGAAAAATATAGGCGTATTCCCACCACGATTCTAAACAAACCCTTATAGTTAAGAATGAAAAAATAACGAGTTACATTTCACAAAATAATTTAACTAAATGTAGTCGATCGAAAATACTATTTCCTAAACGATATATTGTATCCATTATTACTGGGCGATGGCGCTACGAAATAATCCCCAAAACGAAGAAATGAAATAATCCCCAAAAATTGGAAGAATTTAATTATGGAATACTTTTTGCGGGATTTATTTCATTTCCAATTTAGTGAGTATTTATTATGAATAACGCCCAGAAGAAATTACACCCAAAATATTTTGTTTGGTATAGCTTCATCTTTGGATTTGGGCATTACTTTTTCTATTGGGGCTTACTAGATTTCAAAGACAAAATATGAATAAAGGTTTCTTATATTGTCGGCCTTCGATTTTTCTTGCGTTGCCGGCTTAAAGATTTTTCTCCTCTGGGAGATTTAAAATATATTTGAGATACAGGAAAAATGCACATTTCTGATCGAGGTTGGATTTTTAACGATGGAAGCTCATCATTAGTCCGTTTTTTTAATTTATTTATAATGTTGGATTGCTTACAAAATTCTTGAAAATACAAAATGGCGGGCCTCTAAATAAATTGGTAAAAATTAAGCCTAAAATTAAGCCACAAAATTTCAGCACTCTAGGTGTCATAGAACTGACAATATTCAATAATAGGTTTTAACTTCGTATGGGAGATGCCACGCCCACTTTTCCAATACCGCCCATTTTTGGCACAACTATGCGAATTGATGCTAGATGCACTTACACAAAATTTCAGCACTCTAGGTGTCATAGAACTGACAATATTCAATAATAGGTTTTAACTTCGTATGGGAGGTGCCACGCCCACTTTTCCAATACCGCCCCTTTTTGGCACAACTATGCGAATTGATGCTAGATGCACTTACACAAAATTTCAGCACTCTAGGTGTCATAGAACTGACAATATTCACTAATAGGTTTTAACTTCGTATGGGAGGTGCCACGCCCCTTTGTCCAATTGGTCAAATTTTTCCATTTCCTTGTATTGTCATCGAAAATGATTAAGTGTGCAAAATTTGAGCAAAATTGGTTGAGAAAAAAGCTTTCAAAAATTGATTTCAAATTTTGTGGCACACAAACATATATAGAAAGTAACCTTATGTAAAGCATGGAAAAAATCCTATATAATTCTCTACATAAAGTTTTTCTGAAGATTTATCCAAAAATGCAAGTGAATCGGTTGTAAGTTCTAGTTAATTGTAATTATTGTCCAACAACTTGAATTAAATATTCACTTCAAGTCGCCTTTTCTCTTCTAGGCTTCAGTATGGCTAAGGAACAATGGCTTATTAATTAAGCCACTACACGCAAAGCAAAAATAGGGTTGTGGTGACCATAATGGAAGGGTATGCATGCGTGCATGATTGGAGTTATGATTGTAGCCAATCATGTTATAGTTATCATGTTGTGATCCCAATAATCATACAGTTATCATTATAAGATCCCCACTCAATCATAATATTGTCTTTAAATTATCATAATATGATCAAAGCAATTATATCATATCCCCAGGTAGTCATAGTATGATCCACCATCAATCATACTCTGATCAACATTTGATCATATCATGATCATCAGATAGTCATATTATGACCCACCATCAATCATATTTTGATCCCAAGTGAATCATAATATGATATTCATCAAATCGTGTTATAATTATCATATAATCATATTATGTTCAATATTTTGCTATGTAGCTATATTTTTGCAATGAAACATATAATATGAAAAAAGTAAAAATATAATTCAATTCAATAGTAATTACTTATTAATTTAAGAAAATAATAGTATATCCATAATATGGATATTAAACAAACATAGTATGATAAACAAGTCTAATGGGATGTTGCGAACTGTGTTCTCTTTCAACCACCACACATTTGAGGAGATCAACAATTACCATTATAAACTTTTCATTTCATTACATACAAAATTGTTTTCGATTATAAAAACACATTAGAGGTTCATTAGATTCACTACATTTCGTTCCTTTTAGAACAGAACTGAGACAAAAATATAAATTTCTCCGTAAAACTAATAATTGTATGATTATAGAAAACTTGGTAATAGTATGATATAAATGTAACTATAGAAGTGTTGGCCAACTATCATATGTTGGTCATAACAATCATATCCACAAATATACAATTGTTGCGAACAATTATATTTTTTAAGGATCACAATCATAATATGATACAATATTATCTATGTTATGCTTGCCCAACTCATATTATTGTTAAAATTTAATCAAAAATAAAATGGCATGATTGCGACAAAAAATGTGATTGAACATATAATAGTCGTCGTGATCATGTTCAACATATTTTTTTCTTGGTGTGTAATGATGCAGAGTTGAGGGTGATTCCACGTAAAGTGGCCTTTTTTCGCACAAAATTTCAAAATTAATTTATAATTTAAAACAACACCGACAGTCATAATTTTTTAATTCTCATAATACATATTTTTGATTATATTTCAAAAAAAAAAAATAATGACAACAATAAATCTCTGACCATTTCATTTTCCAAATATAGACTGGTGTCGTAACATAATTTCTATCAAAATGTCACGCCCGTTACAATTTAAATATCCTATATTTCCTATATTCATAAAGAGATGTCGGTAACCTATAATTTAGAAGAAAGTGTATGAACTACACTTTTGATTAACAAAAATGAATAAAGTCGTGTAATGGAAAAACATAGCAAAATTCTAGAAAATAATTAAAATCTCAAGATTTTCTTCAAAGCTAAAGTCACACCCGTGACGCTATAATTTGTTGTATATCTCCAATGCTTAAAATGCTAAGACATACTTATTTTTGTGGCGTTTTCAATTGGCAATATAGTAAAAATCTCAGTCAATGATTGTGGGAGGTATTTAAACATATTTAAGCAAAAGTGTCACACCCGTTCCAATGGAATCACCTTTGAGTAAAGTGTCTAATGGGACATAGCTGAGATATATATATGAGATAAAGAACGAAATCTAAGAAAATTTCACCAAGAAACCTAAGATGAATTCCTAGTCACCGGAAATCGACTTCAAATTTTATGACGATCTATCTATGTACGTCTGTACTTAATGATTTTCTGAAGTTTTATTTAATATTTTAAGTGAGTCGGTGGTAAATTCTTTGAGTAATGTTTCCAGCCAACGTCAGAAAAAAACAGCTTTGAAATAAAAGCGTTTAAAAGTTTGCGTAGTAACATAAAAAACGACTACAAACGGGAAATAGGGCATTTAAAAAATGTCCACCGCCCTAATAATTCGAAAATAGATCCTAGATCCACCCTAATACAAATGGATCGATAACTTTTGTGTTTGGATATTTATATGTGTATGTCCATGTGAAAGACTTGTCATAAAACTTCTTAGGAGGCTGAATTGTGTGTATATATGTGCATGTGGTTGTGTATGCATTTTCAGAATGCATTCATAATCATAGTGGGTGTATGTGTGTGTCAGAGAGAGAGTGTGCATAATGGAAAATTGTTACATAATCAACCTTATGATAAATCGTTTTCAAAAATTGATCAACTTTTGCCAATATTACAATTCAAATTGACACACACATACACACAAATACTTGCTCACGTACAGCTACACACTTACTATGAACTCATTCACTTATACTCGCATTGGTATGCAGATGAGTGAAAAGGACCCATTTCCGTTTCTGGTTAAATGTAAGCATGTGTGTGCGTAGTAGAAGTGTATGTAAATATGTATGTGTTATAAGGTCATATGTGTGTAAACTCTATGGGGTGTGGGGGGAAGTGGGTGTGTTTTTTCGGTTTTCTTATAAAATGCAAAGTTCATTTTCTCCAAAGTATGGCCAAGATAACATTACATTGTTTGCCATGCATATCTTTGCATATCGTACATATATGTATACTAGGTTGTATTAAAATATATTCAAAAAAAAATATTCTTCCTAGAAACAAGAGAAATGTCTAGGCAGAAATATTGGAAAATAAATAAAATCTAATACTCACGATCCACAGTGTATTATCAGCGGCAAAAACTCCCAAGTTTAATGCGCCTAAATCTCGACTTTACTGATTGAATTTTGCAAAGAACATTCCTTTTCTTCCTTTTATTATAAAAGATTTGGCCAATATCGCGGCCAACTTAAGCTGTGGATGCATTTAAAGTTCATAAATGCTAAAATAGTTGAAAATTTCATTATAATAGAGGTTATTTTATTAGGATGTATCTCGGTAACCATGTATCGTATTGAAATTTCGTTTAGTTCGTAAAAAATAGGAGCTCTTGAGGTGTTCTTTTGCGTTAAAAAAGTTAAATTACGTTTTTGCCTTCCTTTTCAGAAAGTGGTTTACCTGTAGGTTGTATTTATTTTGTATTGTTAATTTTCTACAGTATAAAAATATATTAGTGAGGCCGACCGATGCCTCGGCTTCTGCAAATATTGTTGAACTATTGTATTATTTATTCATTTTAAAAACAATATTCTGTTTATAGCTGTCAACATCGTTTTAATTACTGAAATGGTAAAACCTTCTAAGCCACAAATGAAGCAATACTTTCTTCGTTTTTCTCTGTTAATGTATTTTGGAAAATTTATTTAAAGCATACTTTAGGGATATAAGGTTTTATGGCATGCGAGCGCATGTAAATATTGGGCCTACATTAATCTTAAGTTATTTATAAACTTCGTCATCGATTAAAAATTAAAAAAAAACAAGTAAGAAGGCGTTAAGTTCGGCCGGGCCGAATCTTATATACCCTCCACCACCGAGTGCATTCCACAGTATTACCAGTAGATTAAAGAATGTCGAGGGAAAGCGAATTGCAAATATCAAGTAAATACAAGCTAATATGTTCAAAAAACATGCTGAAATACTCTAAATATTAGGGGTATTTTCAGTACTTGTGAGGGAAAAATTTTTCCCTCTGGACCGATTTCGTCCACTTTCAATCCCAAGCGATCTACAACCATAAGACACATTTAGGACAAATTTGAACCTTCTAGCTCATTTCGTTCGGCCGCTATCGTGCTTTCAACAGACAGACGGACAGACGGACAGACGGACAGACGGACATACGGACATGGCTATATCGTCTTAGAATTTTACCACGACCCAGAATATATATACTTTATGGGGTCTCCGATAAATATTTCAAGGTGTTACAAACGGAATGACAAAGTGAATATACCCCCATCCTGGAGGTGGAGGGTATAATTAACAATAATTTCAAAAATCGTAAAAAACTAAAATTTTATTTTGTCGTTGAGCGTGTCACTGAAAATTTTTATTTAATTGTGGACTCAAATGAAATCACTGGTAATGTTTTGTATTAACATATATATTGATATAAGAAATTTATGACTTTTTTCATTTTAACTTACTTGGGAGGTAGGCGTTGTTGTGGACGGATTTAAACAAAAAATTGTTTTTGATCTAATTTGACGATATAAGGGATGTGTGCTAAATTTCAAGGTCCTTGCTCTGTTCCTTTTAATTTTTGTCACAGCTTCTATGAAAATATTCCACTGTGCGATCGATTAAATCGAAAAAGTTTTTTTGACTATTCCAAAACCATTTTTTTCTATGCGAATGTAAAATTTTTGCAACATTTGTAGCCATCATAATTACTTTTAATTTCACATATAAGCAGGAGTTATCAGATTTATATTTCCAAAATGAGAGTACACATTTCATAGGTATCTTCGGCGAAAGTTGGAATTTTAGTAAAAAATCAAAAATTCAATTTATCTATTTTTTGTTGATTTTATGAATCAGGCCCACACAAAATAAATGTTTAGCTCTGGCACGCAAAATTTAAATTTGTTGTTGCACAGTTTAGTTGAAGTTTCAAATGTTTGTGTATATTGGGCAACAAATTTAAGATTTTTTCAGTACACCCTAATATAAAAGTTATTGTATAAAATATATGTATTGTTGCTTCTTCACATACGGGTATATAAGTATGTTTGTATGTGTGTGTTTTTGTTGGTCTGTGTGTGCTTGTATAGGTTTCTTAACATTTGAATAAATGATTTAATTTTCCTCATGCTCAGCCAACTCATTCGAAATTGTTACAATGTGACAGTCAGTATGCTATGGTACATGCACGTATGTATGTATGTATGTGTGTGTGTGAGTTTGGAAGGTTTTTGTTGCATTTCGGCATAATTCAATTTCTTTCATTCATTTCATCTGTTTTCCCCCTCTTGCCCGGTCCCTTCCCGCCTCTTCAGGGCAAGTGTTATTGTGCGTATGTGAGTGTGTTATTAAACATTTCAATTTGAGAAATTGAATTGATATTATTTCGCAAACACACACACACTCGCTAACGCATCCACATTAGAGCGGGTTGAATTGAAATTTCTATATTTTACACTGCGGAAATTAGGCGAAATTCCTGGTCATTATTAATCATTCAATTAATAATGATTTTCAAAATCTTATTTTCCGGTGGGCAGAACAGTCCAACTTCTGCTTCAACATGAGGTCACAAGAATTGAAAACTAATAAAGCCCTGGTTTGGTTAGAGTGTTGATCTGCCCCATCGAGCCACCGAAATGATTCTATGAGTTCTATAAATTCAGATATATAAAGTAATTCAGCCAAAGAGATATTTGTGTATTTCTAAACATTTTTTTCTTTCAATTTCTGCCCGATCTCATATCCATCTACATAATTTTAAGCCAATTTGTTTGCCGGAATAAAAGTACTACTATGTATGTATACATTTGTGCGAGTGGGTGTGTTTGTATACATTCACAAACATCCCTACCCTTGTATTTATGTCCATACGTGCGTGCGTATGTGACTGTTGCGTTGGTGTGTACGAAGTATGTGACTGGCGGGTTAATATTGTTTGGGAAATTAAATTTGCTTTTGTTATGATTATGATTTGAATACGAGTATTTCTTCCAGGCACAATGTATATTTTCGAATATTGTCCAACAAATTTGAATTAAATATTCACTTCAAGTCGCCTTTTTTCCCTTCTAGCCTTCAATAAGGCTAAAGGACAATTAAAGAGTCCTTAGTTGGCAGTAATGATGAAATCGTTAAATAATTGGACATAGTTGAGATATATGCGTGTATTCTATATCTTTGTACCAGTGAAGCAGGGTGATACAAATAACTAAAAAAATGAAAATTGAAATGAAAACCAGTAAGGAAAGGCTAAAGGGCGGGGCCGACTATATGATACACTCCACTTTCTAACAGAATACAATTCAATTCGGAAAAAAGTGAAAAAGGGAAGAATTTTTCTATGTTTCCTAATCATAGGCTAATATGTCCTCGTTCAATTTTCCAAATCGAAAAGAATATTTGTATCACGGCTACATCCAAACATGGAATGAAGTGACCCATTTCACAATAGGTTCTTCCATAATTCGATGAAAATACGTGGTTTCGGGGGCGGAAAAATCAAGTCGGGAGCGAAATTTGTATTGGAGCTATATATAAATCTGAACCGAACTGACTCATTTTCATCCTTGGTGTTTCTCATGCAAATATAAGATATTTTGCCAAATTTGAAGAAAATCTGTTAAAATATGTGGTTTCTGGAGCGGAAAACTCAAATCGTGAGTGAAATTCGTATGTGGGCTATATCTAAATCTGAACCGATCTGGCTCATTTGGTCTGTTTCATGGGTGTTTCTAGTTTAAATAGAAGATGTTTTGCCAATTTTGAAGAAGATCTGTTAAAATATGTGGTTTCTAGTGAAATTCGTATGGGGGCTATATCTAAATCTGAACCGATCTGGCTAATTTTCACCGTGGGTGTTTCTAGTTGAAATATAAGATGTTTTGCCAATTTTGAAGCACATCTGTTAAAACATGTGGTTTCTACAGCAGAAAAAGTCAAATCGGGAGTGAAATTCGTATGGGGGCTATATCTAAATCTGAACCGATCTGACTAATTTTCACCATAGGTGTTTCTAGTTCAAATGTAAGATGTTTTGCCAAGTTTGAGGAAAATCTGTTTTAATATGTGGTATCTAGAGTGAAAAGAGTCAAATCGGGAGTGAAATTCGTATGGGGGCTATACCTAAATCTGAACCGATTTTCTTCAAATTAAATAGCGTTCGTCCTTATCCCGAAAAAGTTTGTTGTGCAAAGTTTCATTTGGTTCTGGCTACAATTGCGACCTGTACTTTGATTACAAGAATAGATGGACAGACGGACGGACGGACGGACGGACATCGTTAAATCGATTCAAAAAGTGATTCTAAGTCGATCGGTATAATTAACAATGGGTCTATCTCGCTTCCTTTTGGGTGTTACAAACAAATGCACAAAGACATAATACTCTCGTGGAGTGTATAAAAACTGAACAGAGCGCCAGGCAAAAATTTCTCCAAGAAACCGTGGGCCCAAAATGAATTCATAGCCCGCAAAATTGAATTCAAATTCTAAGATGATCCATGTCTCAAATTTGCAGTTGATTTCCGGCTGGAAATTAATATGGTCTAATGGTTTCTTGGAGAAATGTTTTTAGAATTTACCGTAGATTACGCTTTTGCTTGAAGCTTTTTGCGAAAAAATAGTCCCGCCTTACTGTACATACAACAAGATGTATGGATTCTGGTGGGGTGAACCAAATAAATATCAGGTATATTTATTTGGTTATTGAATTTTGAAAAATTATGTCTGAAAATGAGTCAAATCGGATTTATAGATAGCTGTCATATAAATATAAAGCAGTTAAAAGATAGAAGCCACATCTTTTAACCGATTCTCTTCAAATTTGGCATAACAACTCATATTTCAACTGGAAACATCTGTGGTGAAAGTGGGCCAGATCGGGCCAGATTTATATATAGCTGTCATACAAATATCACTCGTTATTTAACTGTTTCTCCTCTAGAAACCACACATTTTAATCGATTTTGTTCAAAGTGGTGAAATATGGTGAAAGTTGGTTAATTTGGTTCATATTTATATATAGCTCCCATACAAATTTCGCTACCGATTTGACTTTTTCTGCTCTAGAAACCACATAACTCAACCGATTTGATCATATTTGGCACAATGCATTATATTGCTACGCGAAACATCTATGATGGAAATGGGTTAGATCGGTTCAGATTTATATATAACTTCCTTCATTACTTTGGCCGAACAACTCATATTTCAACTAAATACATCTGTGGTGAAAGTGGGCCCAATCGGTTCAGATTTATATATAGCTGCCATACAAATATCACTCCTTATTTAACTGTTTCTCCTCTAGAAACCACACATTTTAACCGATTTAGTTAAAAGTGGTGAAATATGGTGAAAGTTTGTTAAATTGGTTCAGATTTATATATAGCTCCCACACAAATTTCGCTCCCGATTTGACTTTTTCTGCTCTTGAAACCACATAACTCAACCGATTTGATGTTTTCCGCTCTCGAAACCATGTATTAGTACAGATTTTCATCAAATTTGGCATAACACCTTATGAAACATCTCTAGTGAAAATGAGTCAAATCGGTTCAGATTTATATATAGGTTTTATACAAATGTCGCCGCTTTTTCTACTCTAGAAAACACATATTTTAGAAGATTTTGATCAGAACAAGTTATATTTCAGCCTGAAAAATACATTGTGAATGAGGGTATCATCGGTCCATGATATACTACGATGCAATGGCGTAGAAAGTGAAAGTGGTCCCGCCCGACTTTAGCCTTTCCTTACTTGTTTTGTTTACCATACCATTTTCCCGATTTTTTTCGCTCAGCTGTATTTGTTAGTTAAAATGTTCGGATGTAAAATTTTCAAAAAGTGATTTTGATATCTGACAAGATATGAATTTAACAAACTAACCTTTCAAAAAATTTATTTAAATTCTCATACGTAACAGAGGTCATAGCGGTATACGTCTATTTTGCAATTACAAACAAAATGTTCATCATTCTCATTCTGGACCTCTTGCTTTCAACAAACTGGTCGAATAATTGGCAAACAAGACAAAATCGTGTTGGAATTTCAGTAGTAGCGGTCTGATCGATGTTTATGAAATTGAAAATACATAGACTTCTAAACTGAACACAAATTGTCGGATTTTTTAGAGGGAAATCTTTGCCTACAACGATAGCATAGTTCACGAAATTATAATGCTCCTTCACGGCAATAGAAGTGACATTTACGATAAACGTTTTCATTTGCGAGAAATGTTACAAATATTCCAGTAAACATTAAGGATATGCTACAAAAGAAGTTCGTTTGCACCAAACGGACACGAAATGTCATTTTTCACTGCGGGTAGGCACTTTCATGACAACGTAAGAACAGACGACATTTCGATGATTGGTTGATTACTTTAGGCTTATTATAACATATGAGTCATTCCATTTCAAGCGGGGCAGTTTTTGAAATCCAAGAAAAAATAGGCTATGGAAAAATATTTTTTTTTTAATTTTTTGATGCAATCTCACACTACAAAAAATATTTCTTGGATTTTTCATTGTTTTTATACCATGTGTTTATGAACTAATGGAAAAATACAATTATGAGGATATTTCACTGCAATTCTGGTTGATTTTGTAAAAAAGTCGAAAAAAAATCGTAAAAATAGGAGCCATCATTTCACCACTTTCAAACTCACAAAGTCGCTTAAAAATAGACCTAAGCACACTACTTTAAAATTTCAACAAAATGGATTATTGTAATCTTTTCGAAAATCTAAAAAAATAATTGAATTTACCTTCAAAACAAGATATAACACATTAAAATCGGTAAATCATTTCGGGAGTTTCAGGCGACTGAATGAACACACCTTTTGAAAAAGTAATATTTTTTTCACTGTTAAATTGGTCATAACTCGTGAAAAAAATTAAATTTTTCCAAAAATACGTATACAATATTGTTATGAGTAGAATACATACACAAACTTTCAAAACAATCGCAGCTATCGAGGTCAAAAATCGTACCGCTTGACATGGAACGACTTATATACATTATTATATTACAATACTATATTACTAAAGGCCAAACTGATTTTTTAATCGCAAGATTTTGAGAGATATTGGGAAATTTCAGAAACAGATTGTTATGTTATTCGGCAATTCCTACAAAAAAACTAGTATCACCTCCCAAGTATTTCTACTTCATTCCTATCCGTGGAGGAAATATGCAATTTGGTCAAGTTGAACTTAAATTGTAGGTGGTGGTTACTACCTAAGAAATTCTCGGATGTATAAAGGAAGAAAATTATATAGATGTCGAGAACATAAATTCAAAACAGCAATAAAAGATCAATCACATATGAACAAAAAAAGAAAATTGGCCAAAAACTATTTTTTGGCTTTTGTAGGTTAGGTTAGTGAGTTTCTTAAGTCCTGTCATAATGTCTTGGAACTTTTCTCGTGCTGAGTCATTTGTAAGATATCTCCACTTTCTTTGCTATCAGTGAGATTTTCTCACCTCCCCCTTTCCCTTGTTGAGCAATGCCAAAGGACACTGTCCCCCACTCTTCAAAAACCGGAAACGGTTATAACAACAACCCCAGCTACTGGTTCACAACTTCATGTAGACCATTCAAATACTCGAAATCTAATTTGAAATAAATGAACTTAAATATGCTTAACACGCGCTAAAACTAAAGAATAATAAAAGCGAAACAAATACAGACACGACAAACACTTGGCAACCCGTCAGTCACCCCCTCATCGACCCCCACCCCTCACTTCACAAATGAAACCGGCAAAAATTATAAAAAGTTTATTGTGTAGAAAAACTGGGAGTCCGTCTGGAGATCCTTGTTAAAGTGAGTGTGCATGAATGTCCTTTTTTGTGTGTGTGCGCCAAAAAACCAGTTGTTAGTCTTGTTCCTGTCTATTTAGTCCGAATTAAATGCAGGAAAATTGTTCTTTTCCTATGCATTAAAATACAGAGTCCTGCGTGTATATGGGTGAGTGAGTGTGTTTTTTTTGAGACAACCACCACTCTTTTATAGCTCACACCTCATTTACCCTCACTTATCCTCATCGTTGGTTTGATTATTTCTGTTTTTGGTGTGCTATTGCTTGGCTACAGGAATAGTTTGAATAATCACAGTTAGACGGACCATCAGACAAACACAAGTCAAACATTAGTCCTTATAGTAACGGCCGAAAGAAATGCACCACTGGAGGAACAGGACGTTCGTCCCATCCTGTCCGTCCATCGGTCCGTCCGTCCGTCTCTCTGTCTGTCTGTCTGCATTACACGAAGCACGTTTGCAGAAAAACTCAAACAATTGGAAATTTTAATGAGCGTTTGTATTCCTTTCCTGCATTTGTGTGAGTGTGTGTCTCTGTGTGTGTGTTTACACTTTAAATGGGGATAGGAGGATAGCTGAGTGTTCCCGTTACCGTTTTTCACCATCTGAAAAGCAAGCCGGCAGCATGAAAGGAAAACGTGTTCAACTGTATTGGTTTAATGTTAGAATCAAAAAGAGATGACTCAGTTCCCAAGTATTCATGTACACAGACCCGGAGACAGACAGTCAGAGGAGCAGCCACAACACACTCATAGTCTATGAGACTTAGACACACACACTCACACACAGAGAGTAGACATCGACATAAACCCTCTACCCAGGACAAGAGAAAAGAACATCAAACGTGTTCGTTATGCCTAGTTTTTACCCGGGAAAGGGGGGTGGGCGAGGGGTATAGCAAGAAGATCCTGTGAAAAAGTGTTATTACAGATGTATGGTTATCTAAAGCAAAAATCTCTGCTTTTTATCGTGTTTTGAAAAGTTGGTCGTGGTTTAGTTCCTCAGCTTTCAGGCAAAGAGGATTGCTCACTGGCGGTGGTGATGGTGGCGATGGGGTTTGTCTTCCACCCGTTTCCAACATCGCTATTCTTATCATGAATAGAATTTTAATTTAATTTATAATTAAAGATAAATAATGTTTATAATTATTACACGTTACAGCGCAAAGGAAAATATATAAATGGCACGAATGTACACGTGCCTAGAAGAGAAACGCTTGTTGGCTCATAATTCGTAGTCCTTTTTGGTAGGATGACAAATGCTATGAGAAGCCTTAGATTAGGATTAAATTCGCAAAAAATGTTTGGGTTGAGTTTAAACTAGAGTTGAGAAAATATATGATTCAATTTGTAACAACGTTATAATATCCCGACCAGGACCAGGATAAAGTATATCGACGCCTGATCTTCAAAAGTGTAGAACATCACTACTCACTCTTCACATTGGTAAAATAGAGACAGAAAGCATTGACACCTAATCTATAGTGCACTGGAAGAAGAATCCTATCTAGTATCAATGAAACAGTTGGTAAACAAAGAGTATGCTGTAATTCTCATTCATTTGGTGGGCCATATAGTAGAGTAAATAATTTATATCCGTACTTTTGCGAGTCATACAAATTCGATATGGATATCAATCATATCATATCATCATACTTCTATATGTCTGTGTTAGTGTAGTTAAGGTTTGTCCCCTTAACAAGTAAAAATTTATTTATTTTTTTTTTTTAGGGGAAATTAGAAATGGGTTTCAATGCTAAACTTATGCATAGAGAAGCAGCCAATTTGAAGTATTTTTAACAGATATTCTTCTCTTTCATTTCATGCTCATATCACCTTTCTGTGGCTCGGAAACGTACGAAAAATATTTATTAAAATATCTATATCCGTTGGAAATTAAAATTTCAGTAAATATGAAAAAAAGTATCACCAAATGAAAAACTTCTCCTATATACGACGTTTAGTTTCACGTGTTCATGGTCTTGATCAGCTCCAAAAAGTTTTGTCACACGGTTTAAATTAATGAAAAATTGTACTTTCACGTTAGTTTCACGTGTTCATGGTCTTGATCAGCTCCAAAAAGTTTTGTCACACGGTTTAAATTAATGAAAAATTGTACTTTCTATCAGTGATATTCTAAGTTGAGCCGTTTCATTGATGCGGTGTAAGATTCCATTGGAATGAATCATTTTCTTTCAGCGTTGTTATAAAAACATATTTTCGGGATACTTTCAAATATAACAAATAACTTTTTTTAATTTATTTGTACATACGTCCGTCCCTTATTTCTTAACATGAACATGAAGCTCGGTGATTTTTTCTTTCACACTAGGGATATTTTGACAGGAGTTTCCGCGCTACAATGTACAATGTTTCTGTAAGTGAAATTTCGCAATCGCTTTGCGCGGGGGCATCTGTGGCTGAACATTTACCTTGAGAAACTGTCGAGATTTTTCTACAGGTTCCAGTGAATTATTTTCACGAGTAATGTAATCTCTTTATTGAGATTTTAGCTTTTGATCGACTCAAATATCTAAAAGTTTTCGATAGCTGATCTTTGAAAACTGTATAGAGATCCCATATTCGCATTGAGATACCATGGCTGTCAAATCGGTTCATCAGTCAAAGTTTTATAACTATAGATCTTGTAAAAAATTTTGTGTTTTGTATAAAAATAAATTTAAGATATGACCCAAGTTTTATTTTGAGATATTAACATTGAAAATTGGGATCTCGGCTGTATTTTAGAAATTAGCCTAAAGTTGACCACTTTTCTAATTTGTTCGATTTGAAAGAAAAGTAATATTATTATTATTTTTTATATGTTTTTTGTATTTTTGTATTTTTATATTTTATTATATTTGTACGCATTTATTCATAACATTTCTTTGGTTACAAATAACACTATGCAACGAAAAAAAATATAAAAATTTTTTGAGGACAAAAAAATTTGTCATAAAAGTCATCAACAAAAATTGTTTTATGGATATTTTTTCTACAATTCCGATGTTCGTTGATGGTAAATAAATGGCCGATTAAATGCAATTGTGATGGCTAGAAATGTTGTGAAACACTGGTTCAGTAACAGCCTGTTCACAAAGAACCAGTGCTTCAGGAACAGAGAAAACAGAGAATAAGGGGTGCACGAAAAATCACCCTTTTTTCAAAAAATGACCCAAAAATTCCATACAAAAATGGACAATTGTTCATATGAAAAATCATCTAAACAAATTCTTCATAATTTTTAAGCAATATTTAATATTTGTTATTTGTGCGATATTTCATTTTGAAAATTTACCCAAAAACCAAATATGAAATATCGCACATTGGGTGATCTGCGTAGCCAGATAGGGACATAACCCATACACAGAAAGAAAAATGCTTCATTACATCAATGAAACAGTTTCATTAATTTCTTTACATTGATGCAAAGAAATATTCCATACATGCAATGAAATGTTTCATTACCGTAATAAAATATTCCATTAACAATATTTTTAATGATTTTTTGTGTCATTAATATAACGAAACGGTTTGCATTGATGCAATGAAATCTTTTTTGTATAAATCGAGGCAAAAATGGATAATATTATGAGAATATTTGGCTGGATTATAATGTAGAGGATTAAATTTGCTATTACAATACTTGTTTAGCAGATTATATTTAGTTTTGTTTACTTTTTTCCCTCACAAACAAAATAATGAAACTCTTTCTTAACCCTAATGTAACATTTCATTAACAGAATGAACTGGTTTCATTAATGTGTTATAATTCTTTAGTGTGCGTATTTTTGGGTGGCTTACAGAAAGTAAGATATAATTCTCATTCATTTTATAGTTCACTTAGCTTAAGTATTTTGGTTTCTGCGCCAAATAATTGCTGCAAATTACAAGTATAGGGTGTTTTTTATTGAGGTATAGAACTTCGAATTGAAATAAAACACAAGAAAATCGTTTTAATGTCCATCAATTTGGCTTTATTGGAAGGATAATTTTATGCCATTAATGTTTAAATATGATGGCATGTGGCCGCCGCGGCTGGCTCGAATATAGCCAATTCTACAGGTCCAATTTTCAACCACTTTCTCCAATTGCTGTGCAGCTCCAATTGCTGTGCACGGTGGCGAATCGATTCATTCGGGTCCTCTTCAACACTTTGCTCTACAGCGGCAATTGTTTCTTCGGTGCGCACTGTTCGACGTCTCTGCGGATGCGTATTATCACATAGAGTAAACGTAGTGCGAAAACGATCCATGGTTAACCGAATTAATTGCTCTGATGGACGATTATGTCGACCATAAAATGGACGGAGCTTGCGGTGAACTTCGCGAACTGAACCATTACTTTCGAAATAAATTTGCACGATTTGCAAGCGTTGTTCTTTTGTCAACCTGTTCATGATGAAATGGCAAACCAAACTAAATATTAATCACTTGACAGCTGACAAAATTGCCGCCAGTTAAAAAAGTGATACCAACTTAAAGTTCTATACCCCAATAAAAAACACCCTTTAGATGGTCCACAGCTAAATAAGCAATATTAAGGGTAATTTTAGTATTAATTATTTTTGATGCAGCAATGAAATATTTGCATTATATCAACGAATCAATGTCAATAAATCAATGAAACTATTTCAGTACTACAACGACAAAAAATTATTAATGAACATTTCGTTAATGAAAAGTGTATTGACTTAACTCGCTTCATTAACATAATGACAATGTTTCATTGTATTAATGACACTTTACATTAATCTACCACTTATGAAACATTGTTCATTGATTGCTAATTTTATGAAACATTTTACGTTGTATTAATGAAGCTCCACGTTGATCCAAAAACAATGACAGATTTCATTCATGCAATGTAAGATTTCATTAGGGGAATAAAGCATTTTCTTTCAGTGTAGGAGAACATTTTTAGCCAAATTTGGACATACGCCAGATGATATAAAAATACTCAAAAATCGCCCAAAGTTTTTCGTATGAAAACTTGAATTTTTTTGGCAGATTTTTTATTTTGGTGATTTTTCATTTATTTTTACGTATTTTTGTTTTGGGCTATTTATTCATATATTTTTTGGGTTATTTTTCATGTCGACAAATTCTTTTTTCGAAAAATTACATGTAATATATCTAGGGATAAATGTAGATGTTATAGAAACAAATGGATTTAAAAAAATCATGATTTTCTAAATTTGAAGTTAAAAATTAAGTTAAATAAGGGTTTCATCCCCTTTGATTTTGATTTTTTATATATTTATAATCTTAACAAAGAAAACAGGTTCTATTTAAAGAAAATGTATGAATAAATGCAAACGTTAATTGCTGAACAAAGGCAATATAAATGGCAAAAGGTCAGGTTTTTCAATACCAAAGCACGGATTACTCATTTTTTCTCATTACTATCACAAAATAATCCTAGATTCCTTGCTTTTTTCAAGATCTAAAGCAATTGAATAATATTCAATATTAATATTCTGCATTATTACAGTGCATGGAGGTGAAATTACCTCAAAGATCGTACGAATTTGTTTTTTATCTAAATTAATTTCTTAAATATTAGGAAGATATTTATTTCGGTGAACTGATATTGTCATAACCCGGATTTCGAATTGAGAGTTAAATACTCTTGCCTTTGCAGCAATTCCATTGTTCAAAATAAAAATCAGACTCAGGGTTTTTCTTTCCTTGTGTTCATCCGTCTGTCTGTCTGCAAGTTGACTGGCTATATGGTGTCAAGTTTAAATTGAATAAATTGTTAATTGTGTAAACGACTTTATTGTCGTTTGTATATTTTAATTTTTCGTTTTTTGTACATCTACTTCATCCGATACATATAAAAAGGGTTATCAAACAGGGGCTAAATGTCAGCAAGTGAATATGTTTGTAAATGATATGATTTCAAGTGGAAAAATATTAAAAAAAGAGATAATGAAATTCAAAATTAATTAATTTTCTATTGTTTTTGTTTACCCGGGCCATGACCGTTTTAATTGTTATTATTTTAAAATTTTTAAATAAATACAAAATATATGCAATCTTCAATTAATAACCCTGTGCTGTAGTGTCGGTGTGAATGCGAAGTGTGCCAGTGCGTGTCTGGATCGGTGTGATACCGGAGCAGGAGGTTGGTTGCCTGCCTGTGTTGTTGCTTCAAAACAGCAGGATTTAATTAATAAGTGTCAAATATTCATACACACACGCACCCATACATTTTATGTGTTTGTTTGTGCGTTTTCGAACACTTCTTGGAATTTTTCATTATCCTCCAACTCGCTCACACACACACACGCACACTCAACACAAGCTAATTTACATTTTTGCGTATTTACGATATCAAAGGCTCACAGCGTACGAGCGGGTATGGCTGGACGAGTTCGTAAAATTATTAAATTTTCAAACTGAAAATCTTCAAAAGGGATTACTTTCTCTGTTTGTGTGAGTGCATACGTGTGTGTGTGTGTAATCAAATTGTGATATTTGAAAGCATTTCCAAATTATGACATAAATTGTTGGCAAAAAGAAAAGTGTTTTCGTTTTCATTTTCATATTTGTTTCTGTTTTTTATTTTTTATTTTTTGTGATGTGTTGGTTGTTTTCATGAAATTAGTTTGAAGGACTTTTGTTGAAATCCACTTCGGGGAATAGGATATTTGTTTGAAAATTTTATTCATAGCCTATGTATCATTCTATATACATATGCATACATATGTGCTCAAACATACTTACATACACACGGACTTAGATATATTTGAGAGTGTTGTCGGATGTTGTCGGGGCAATAAGTTCTTCTAAGTAAGTGTCAGGGCAACACAATGACATGTATGTGTAACCAGGATCTGTGGTGTAAGCCTTATTGTTTATGTATATACTAGAGTAATACAGATAGAACCATGTAATTCAAAGTATTTTTAACGGATAATTTTATCCTTCTTTTGATACCCATATCACCATTGTATGACTCGCAAAAGTACGAAAATAAATAAAGTCCTGTAAAAAGGAGAAAAGATCACCAAATGAAAAAAACGATCTCTAATTTCATTTGCATTTTTTGCATATTGTTTTGTTCAGGTCCAAAAAGTATAGTCTCACTGTAATAATTAGGCAGGACCCTATATACTACATGTTATATATACTAGCCCGTTATTTGTTATCAGTTTTATCCATCACTGCTTTGGATAGTATTCAGTGAATTTTTTTGGAAACCTCCTATTAGATAGCACTCAAATGTGCTTGTCGAAGTGAACTATTTTAGCGGAAGTCCTTTCGTATGTATCATGTTGATAATATTCTACCCAGTTTCGAACACAAATAACAGCCGTAGAGCCTTTTATATCCTCGATCTCATGTTTCTACACGCAGCCAGCCATTTTATAACTTTCTGCACCTCTTTCCCAAAAAGTACACATTTTGAAAAATCGTTGTAGGTAACATGTGATATCGCTTCTCACCTAAAAACATGTAAAGAGTGATTTTTTTGAGGTTAGGATTTTCATGCATTAGTATTTGACAGATCACGTGGGATTTCAGACATGGTGTCAAAGAGAAAGATGCTCAGTATGCTTTGACATTTCATCATGAATCGTCTTACAAACGAACAACGCTTGCAAATTATTGAATTTTATTATCAAAATGCGTGCTCTGTTAAGAAAGTTCATTGCGCGCTTCCATTTTATGGTCAGTTTAATCGACCCACTGAAGTGGCTATTCGGGCTATTGTGACTAAATTTCGCACCAAATTTACATTGTTGGACATTAAACCACCAACACGCTTACGTAGAGTGCGAACTGAAGAAAATATCGCAGCTGTATCGGCCAGTGTTAATGATGACCACCAATTTTCGATTCGTCGCCGTTCGCACCAATTGGGTCTCTGTTACTCAAAAACGTGGAAATGCCAAAATTGGACTAAGCGGATGGACCACCTAAGACGCAGCCGCGGTCAACATTTAAATGAAATTATCTTCAAAAAGTAAATGTCATGGACCAATCTAACGTTTCAAATAAAGAACCGATGAGATTTTGCAAATTTTATGCGTTTTTTTTTAAAAAAAAGTTATCAAGCTCTTAAAAAATCACCCTTTATTTGAGAGTGTTGTCGGATGTTGTCGGGGCAATAAGTTCTTCTAAGTAAGTGTCAGGGCAACACAATGTCCTGTATGAGTAACCAGGATCTCTGGTGTAAGCCTTATTGTGTATGTATTGTAAGCCTTATTATCTATGTATATATTAAAGTAATACAGATAGAAGCATGCAATTCAAAGTATTTTTAACGGATAATTTTAACCTTCTTTTGATATCCATATCACCATTGTATGACTCGCAAAAGTACGAAAAGTACGAAAGTCCTGTAAAAAGGAGAAAAGATCACCAAACGAAAAAACGATTTCTAATTTCATTTGCATTTTTTGCATATTGTTTTGTTCAGGTCCAAAAAGTATTGTATCACTGTAATAATTGGGCAGGACCCTATATCAAATTGTTATATATACTACTTGTTATATATACTAGCCCGTTATTTGTTATCAGTTTTATCCATCACTGCTTTGGATAGTATTCAGTGATTTTTTTTTTTGGAAACATCCTATTAGATAGCACTCATACAGTCAAATGTGCTTGTCGAAGTGAACTATTTTAGCGGAACTCCCTTCGTATGTATCATGTTGATCATTTTCTACCCAGTTTCGAACACAAATAACAGCCGTAGAGCCTTTTATATCCTCGATCTCATGTTTCTACACGCAGCCAGCCATTTTATAACTTTCTGCACCTCTTTCCCAAAAAGTACACATTCTGAAAAATCGCTGTAGGTAACATGTGATATCGCTTCTCCCCTAAAAACATGTACTTTATTTGGTACCACTTTTATCCCTTTTCGTCACGTATTGTAAGTACAAATTTGGAAATATTCATTTAAGTTCCGCGTTTATTAAAGGGCTGTACACCATTTTTATCCCTTTCTGTCCCCTCTTAAAAGTACAAATTTTGAGAAATCCAATTTTACTGTACTTTTTCGTGGTCGTGATTCTAGCTGCAATACTTTAGTTGGTACCATTTTAATCCCTTATGTCCTGTTCAACCCTAATAAGTACAAATTGCGAAAAATACATTTAGATTTCACTTCTACGTTGTCAATGGGATTTACACAGCAAATTTCACGACTACGGCTGTAATAATTAAATTGGTACCATTTTTATCCCTTGTTGTCTCACTCGCCCCTTAAAAGTATAAATTTCTAAAAATCCAATTTTACTGCGCTTTTACATGGACAGAGGAATTTACATACAAAATATCACGATTCTAGCTGTGATACTTTACATGGTACCATTTTTATCCCTTTCTGTCCCCCTCACTCCTTAAAAGTACAAATTTTTAAAAATCAATTTATGTTGCACGTCTACGTGGTCGGGGTAATGTACACGCCGAATTTCACGAATTGTATAATTTTTGTCCCGTTTACACCTAATAAGAAGAAATATCGAAAAATCCCTTTAGATTGTGCTTCTATGTTGTCAGAAGAATTGACACACCAAATGTCACGACTATAGCTGCAATATTTAAATTAGTACCATTTTTATCCCCTTTTGTGCCGCGCACCCCTAAAAAGTACTAATTTCAAAGAATCCAATTTTATTGCACTTCTACATGGTCAGTGGAATTTACATCGCAAATTCATGATTCTATCTGTAATACTTTAGTTGGTACCATTTTTATCCCTTTTTGTCCCGCTCACCCCTTTTAAGTATAAATTTCGAAAAAAAAATCCTTTAGATTTGCGCTTCTACATTCCGATTTTCGCGGATATAGCTGCAATACTTAAATTGGTACCATATTAATCCCTTTTTGTCTTTCTTTTACTTTTAAGAATTTCAAAAATTCCCTGTCTGTAGATTCGGCACACGCCAGATTTCATGTTTCTAGCTACTGCCAGTCAGTAGCGCAACTCTTTTATATATTTAGATATGAACGGTTGTAATTGGGTAATCACAGCATTTTTTGAAGCAAAAATGTCTACACATTGGCTATAAAAATGTCTGTAAGTTTGCGTTTTTAATAGCTCAATTTTTGTTATTATTTGATTTTGATTTGAACTTGGATATATTTTCCTTTGCTAATATGTTAGTATTTGCGTATATTCCCTTTCCTGGTTAAGGGTGTATGTATTTGCCTCTCTCCCTTGTGCTAATTACACCTATATCAACCAATTATATCTGCTAAAACCTCAATACAACCTAGTAAAATTGCGTTATGTCGAGTTGACCCTTTTGCCAATTTATTTTTATTACCAGCATCTTAACAAGCCATAATTCTTCATTCCCTCCCCCGTTGTTCTTGAATTAACTTAATTGCTGTTGTCCTCATTTTCCTCATTGTCCTTCTCTTTATCCAATAGAATGTATAGCCTGGTATGGCCTCATAAATTTGTTGACAAACCCAATAAAAGTGACCTCTTCCATTATATTTCAATTTCCCCCACAACTAGTGGAGGGTACCGTTTTCTTATAGTGCAACATGCAACAAACAATCAAGAACATCTTGTTGCAGCTGTTGTTTGCTTTATGGTGTATACAAGTGGTAGTAGTAATGTCCCTTCAACCCTTGTTGCAAATATCAAAGAACAGCAATATGTCCTAGCAAAAACATCATCCTGTAATGTCTAAGGTCCTTCCACACTGGTGTCTTATCATATGGAAAACTGAAAAGCAACACAGCAAACACACATACACACACAAATCTCTTTCGACCAGTTCCATGTCCATGAGGCATGAGGCACAGTCGGTGCCCGTCGTAATGTATCTTATGACAAATATTGTTACAGCCTGAGATATTGGTCGTCGGCTGTTGGTTGTGATTGTCGGACTGTGCTGCTGTGTGTGTTTTTGGTAAGTGAAGTACTCGTCCGTACATGTTTTATCTTAACATTTATTTTGTTTTCCCAGTACCAACAAAAATTATGGTTATTATCTCTGTTCCAATGATTCTTTGCCCAGCAACAATACGAAGCAGTTTTCTTGTTCTTTTTTGGGGGAGCCACGATAGCAGGGCATGATGTTGATTTAGGGGAGGGGAGTTATGGAACGTGTCAAAGTTGGTAATTTCTGCTATTACACAATATGTCAGAAGGGTATTTGCTCGTTTAGAAAGGATTAGTGTAGAACTAGACTGTTCAGTTTTTAATGAAATTGGAATTTGTATTACAAAATGTGGTTGAACTTATAGGCATTGAAAGGGACCAAAAAGGTTGGCTCTTGCTCTACCTCTAACTTTTCTAGAATTAAGTGAAAGAGCACATAAAAGGTCCGTGAGCAAGATCAACAAAGACCTGCATTACACGAGAGTGCCCTTAAAAATTAGCACGAACGCAACCGAGGATATGCGCACACACTTAGTGAAGATATTATTTCTATTGGTCTCTTGTGCAAGAGAGGTTCAGATGTAAGAAGAAGTGTTGCCACAACATACGATTTTGTGGTGAGCCAGAGAATAGTGTCTATATTCAGTTTGATACACTTATTTTACAACTCGTTCATAAGTACTTTTTTATTATATCTTTGTAAGCTTGCGCGGAAGTACTTATTTATTGACTTTCTATAAGCGATCGTGGAAGTACTTATTTATTAACTCTTTGAAAGTGTGCACGGAAGTAGTTACTTCTTTACCATCTCTTGGTACAAATAATTAGAAATGGATCCGAAAAATAAGTAGTGAAGAGAAGCCGCACATTACTAGGTAATGAGAGTTTTTGCAGGGAAAGAACAAAAATATACAAATTCGTTTAAAAATATACAATTTATTTGAAAAAATTAAAGGAATTCAATTTCTGACACAAAGACTACATATGACATCAGTATTTTGGTAAAAATCAAGAAAATAGGAAGAAATGAAACAGGTTCCGTATTATTCCATTAAACTGGCATTATATTAACTATAACAGGAAAGTATTACATTAGGTTGCTCTGAAATTTGCAATCGCAATGAGTCCGATGCGTAAAGACATAAGTTGAGCTGTGAGAGAAGTTATTATTGATTTAATTATTATATTATTATTTTTGAACAAATGGAAAACCGTTACGAAAAAATTCTGAAGGTATGAATTGGGCGAAATCTAGTGGGCAATCTATCATAAACAAATTATAAAAGTATGAAAACACTTCCTAAGTGCAATAACCGTTTGTCAGAAACGTTGCCATAGGGTTTGAGATAAACATAAACTGTTTGCGACAAACGAATTCCGCAAACGCATTTCTTTTGTTTAGCTTCTCGTTTGTGGGTAACGATTTTTTCTTTGTTTTTACTCCCGTGTTTATTGTTGATAACAGAACACTCATGTGTAAGAACTATAATTGTTCTTATATGTTTTATATTCAATAGAAATTACTTGAATTCCCGCGAAATGTTAAAATAGTTCCCGCTTTCCTGGAAATTCTAAAAGTCTGGGGAAAAAAGAACTTATTTTCCATACAGATGCTCTCTGGCAGTGAGATTTAATATTAGTCGGTTAGGTTAAAATATTTTATACCCTCTTCCACCAGGAGGGGGTATACTAGCTTTGTCATTCCGTTTGTAACACCTTGAAATGTCGATCTGTGGCCCTATGAAGTATATATATTCTTGATCATCATAAAATTCTAAGACGACCTAGCCATGTCTGTCCGCTCGTCTGTTGAAAGCATGCTAGCATCTAAACGAAATGAGCTAGGATGTCCAAATTTTCCACAAATGTGTCTTATAGTCGTAGACCAGTTTGGATTGCAACTGGGCGAAATCGATCCAAATGTAAAATTGTTTCCTCACAAGGCCTGAAAAAATCCTAATATTTATATATACTTGATATTGGGTATGCGAATTTGCCCTATAACAAAAACGTGCGCCGTAAAGTAATTCTTATTCGTAGGAGGTGAAATAGGGCAAAAAGAGATAAAAGTGGTACCTATCAAACGACAGCAGCTAGAAACACGCATAATTCGGTGTAAACTCCCCTAATTGAGTAGATACATAATATAAAAGTATTTTTTCCAAAGTCGTACTTTTAAGGGGTTAAATGGGAAAAGAGGGATAAAAATGGTACCTACCAAACTGCTGCACCTAGAATAATGAAATTCGGTACATGCATTCCTCGGATTGTGTAGACGCGTAAAATAAAGGGATTTTTCGAAATGTGTACTTTTTGGGGGTAAAATGAAAAAAGGGGATAAAAATTGTACCAACCATATGACCGCAGCTAGAGTCTTGAAATATAAAATAAAAATATTTTTCCAAATTCGATTTTGCAGATCATAAAATGGGAATAGAGGGATAAAAATGGTACCAACCAAATGGTTGCACCTAGAATGATGAAATTCGGTGTGTACATCCCTCTAAGTAAGGAGATCTTCGAAGCTGGTAAATGAGGATAAAATTAGTATAAATCGTGGAATTCTGTGTATATTTTCCTCTGACTGCATAGACACGGAAAATAAAAATATTTTTCAAAATTCGTACGTTTTTACTTTTGGGTAGCGAGCAAATGGCTTGAATAATAAAGTTGGGCTATCTTGCACTGTGTACGTAAGAGATCATGTATATTCAATATTTGTACTATTGGAATTAAAATAGAATAGAAATACAACCAACCAAACGACTGCATCCACTATCCCCCAATATTTAAGCTATTTAAGTTTTTTGAATATTGCTGTCTTTTATATACTTTTTGAATGGACTTGAAGTAGTTTGACGATGTATATAGTATAAACATATTGATAGCCTTGTCTTATAAGCGTGGTTTAAAATAATTACAATTTTATATTTAGTTTTTTCTTTCAAAATGTTAATATGGTTTGGCTTCTTTAAAAAAAATGTTACATTTTCCTGTAATGTTACTGCACTTCTGTAAAATCAACAGCCTCTGTGGAATGCAGTCCATAGTGGAGGGTATATAGGGTTCGGGTTTTAATTACTATTCACCTCAGTCAATTGACTGGAGTCTTGTGCTCCTTATCCATTTTTTTGTCAAAAGGATGCAGTTACAATAGGCTAGATCTGGAGAATAATTCCATCATAAAAATTATGAAAATATAAAAACTCTTTAACACCAATACTTATACCTCGAAATCCTCGCAAATCTCGACGTAAATAAATCCCCGGGCCCGGATGGCATTTCAGCACTTGTCCTATGTAAGTGCTCTTCGACGCTTGCCCGTCCACTTCGCAATCTTTTCAACCTTGCATACCGTGCAGGGGTTTTCCCAGCGCGTTGGAAGATTGCGAACATCCAGCCCATCCCTAAAAAAGGTGAGGCTAATAATCCTGCTAACTATCGACCGATCGCGATTTGCTCAGCGCTCTCGAAGGTTATGGAGAGTATGGTTAACCACCATCTTGTGAGGTATTTAGAAACTAATGACTTGCTTAATGATCGACAGTATGGCTTCCGTAGGAATCGATCTACGGGAGACCTGATGACACTGCTATCCGAAAAGTGGAATCGATCTATTCACAAGATTGGTGAGAGTAAGGTCGTTGCTCTAGATATCTCCAAAGCCTTTGATAGAGTTTGGCACGGCGCACTCATATCAAAGCTTATCGCTTTTGGTGTTGGTAGTGACTTCTCTCGATTTATATCGAGCTTCCTCAGAGATCGCACTATACGTGTTGTTGTAGATGGGTTCTCATCCGACGAGCATAGGTTAACCGCAGGTGTACCTCAGGGCTCTGTCCTTTCCCCCTCCCTTTTTCTTATTTTCATCGACGACCTCTTGGATCGGACATCGAATCCAATATACTCATTTGCCGATGACAGCAACCTCTGTCATTCATACTCATTCGATCATAGACCAACTCGTCAAGAAATTGAAGACAAAAGGCTATTGATGGATGAGTCACTCAGCCAGGATTTACTGGCCATTTCCGAATGGGGTCAAGTTAATAGAGTAGATTTTAATGCACTTAAGACCCAGTGCTCCTTGTTGTCTCACAAGCGATTCACTGATCCAACGGTGTCGTCGATTTTAATGAACGGTGTAGATATTGAGCAATCAGATACTCTTGATGTTCTAGGCATGAAAATTCAATCTGATGTTCGTTGGACAAAACGTGTATTTGAAATGTCGAAAGAAGCATTCAAGTGTCTAGGCTTCTTAAACCGGTGTAAGAAATACTTCACTCCCCCTGATCTTCTCAATATCTACACTACTTACATCAGACCAAAGATGGAATACAACTCCCATATATGGTCGGGTGCTACAGCTTCATCACTAGAGCTACTTGACCGTGTCCAGAGGAGGGCGATGGTGTTGATGGGTGATGGTAGGATATCCAATTCTATTGTCTCCCTTGAACATCGTCGTAATGTGGGTTGTGTGTCCTTGTTCTATCGTTACTTTCATGGGGTTTGTTCCTCCGATATTCGTGATCTTATACCGCCCGTGAGAACGTTCGGTAGAGATACGCGACTTTCCAGGAATTCTCATCCATTTGTTATAAATTTGACAACCGACCGCACCACACATTACAGAATGAATTCGTTCTTCGCCCGCACTATCCGTATGTGGAATCGACTTCCGGCAGATATCTTCCCAGCTAATTATGATGTTCAGAAGTTTAAAACAAAAGTCAACAAACACTACTCCCTCTTTCCTCCTTCCAATAAAAAAAAAAAAAAAATAATTCCATAGGACTTTTTAAATGCATATTGTCGTTTGGTTGGTACCATATTTATTCCGTTTCCCCCTATTACTCGCTCAAAATATGAATTCTATACTATATAAGGATAATGAATATATCTATCAGATTTGAATAGACGGGGGGGATTTTTCAAAAAGGACATTGTCCTGTCTCAAGAATAACAAAATAAATACTTTACATATTAGGGGGTATTTTCAGTCCTTATTAGGGAAGACTTTTTTCTCACTGCACCGATTTTCAATCTCCACCGATCTACAAGACGTGCTCTTGGGAAATTTGGATCTCCTGCTCCTTTCCTTTAGATGTTACCGTGCTTTCAACAGACGGGCGGACGTGGCTAGGTGATCTTGGAATTTTCGACTATTAAGAATAGACTCTAACGACTATCAGATCAATATTAGTTTACTGCCATATCATGACATTATGTTCTGCACGACCCCATCGTTTACAGGCCCCGCCATGGAGAGTTCAGAGACTCCGATTGGGAAGAGAGTCCAAGCATGGCAACATATGAGGACATTTACTATAACTTCTTAATAAAATTGTGATAATTCTTTATCATCTAATTGCCACACAAATACTTTGTATCAAGGATTTTAAATTGCAGTTCAATTAATCAAATTCTATTGAAATTTTTAATTAATCGCCTTCGTACTAGTCAATCCATTTGCAGAATATGAAAACTCTTAGCTGAATTGCACATTTATTAAAGTAAAATCAACTCATTTGGCAAATTCGTTTAAAACTTACTTTAAAATCTAATATTATTTCCTCGGGAGGAAAACAGTGCCTTTAACTCTTTCACAAAAAATCAGCATATCTTAATAAGACTTCTTTCTATCCTGTCCCGCCGGTGCTCTCGTCCCCATGCGAAATTCCCAGCAGAGTTTGTAAAGGGTGATTTTTTAAGAGCTTGATAACTTTTTTTTAAAAAAAAACGCATAAAATTTGCAAAATCTCATCGGTTCTTTATTTGAAACGTTAGATTGGTCCATGACATTTACTTTTTGAAGATAATTTCATTTAAATGTTGACCGCGGCTGCGTCTTAGGTGGTCCATCCGCTTAGTCCAATTTTGGCATTTCCACGTTTTTGAGTAACAGAGACCCAATTGGTGCGAACGGCGACGAATCGAAAATTGGTGGTCATCATTAACACTGGCCGATACAGCTGCGATATTTTCTTCAGTTCGCACTCTACGTAAGCGTGTTGGTGGTTTAATGTCCAACAATGTAAATTTGGTGCGAAATTTAGTCACAATAGCCCGAATAGCCGCTTCAGTGGGTCGATTAAACTGACCATAAAATGGAAGCGCGCAATGAACTTTCTTAACAGAGCACGCATTTTGATAATAAAATTCAATAATTTGCAAGCGTTGTTCGTTTGTAAGACGATTCATGATGAAATGTCAAAGCATACTGAGCATCTTTCTCTTTGACACCATGTCTGAAATCCCACGTGATCTGTCAAATACTAATGCAAGAAAATCCTAACCTCAAAAAAATCACTCTTTACTAATGTGTTTAAAAGTTTACTAACTTTTCAGCTAACTCACCTAGTTAGACCAGACATCCAGCAACAGCAAATACAAAGCAAATTGTGCTGCGTGGCAATGTTTGTGTTGCTGCTACAAAAACCTATGCTGATGATGATGATGGCGAAACTTATTTAACCAACCAACCAAGCAAGCCAACTTTTTAATACAATATTTTCCTTTTTTTGAGAGACAGAGAAGGAGAGTACCAGAGAGTGAGAGAGAGCACAACGAAGGCAAACAGAGAGGCAACGGCAGAACAGAAATTTTGCCAGGAACAAACTTTGTCCCTAAACAATTTCACATACTCAGACATGAATGCGGAGGTTTGTTTGCAGTTTTGATGCTTCTGTGGCTAAAGATGGAACTCAGCAAACATGCAAATCACTTTAGATTTTCTCTCTATGGTCTGACAGGTGTGCATGAGGTCGGACAGCCGCTCCTCCTGCCGGGGCTAGGGATGTAAAATGGGTTATCCGAAAGAGGGAGGACTACACAAACCTCACGCTCTCTCAAAGCGAAATGCATTCATTCTCTGTAACACCTGTCGCTAAGCGTATAACGCAAAAGAATGTCAGGACTTTTGTAAATGGAATTTTTGTTGTTGTTTTTTGTCGTCCTTTCATTCACATGTGTGTGTGTGTGTAGCTCTTTCGCCGATGACAGTAGTCATCTGGAACAGTGATGGCAAAAATGGAAAAGTGTTTTAGGTTTTGCCGCCTCTTCATTCCAGCTCCATGAATGTCTTTGTACAGGCAAAGGCTGAAGGTATGGTCATGTCATGTCATTTGGATGCAGGCTCGAAGCCGATGTATTTTCTTTCCACAGCGATGTGTGAGAGGTGAGGGGGGGGGGGGGGGGCGGTTGTAGGGGTAGACTTTGTCGAAATGTATGCAAACGAAATGAAAGCATATGTAAAGTTTTCTAAAACCATATTCGGTATGCGCGTGAATGTTAGGGAATTCTCAAAGCACCGTTGGCAAAATTGAAATACAAAAACCAAATTTGGGAGGAAACTGAGCTAAAAAATATGTCCGAACTATGCGAGAGGCCATATGGAATCGATTTTAAGATTAGAGTACATTTTTAACCAACGTCCCATAAAAGATTTGCGAAGTCTTGCGAAGAATAGGATCGATCGTTGATCTACTCATGAAAACAACTATTTGGCTGAAAGTTCTTGACTTGAGTGCAGTCCAAAAATGTCAATTGATATTTTTACATAGAGAAAACTTATTATTAATATATGTTTGTCTGCAAAAATATATATCTTTCGTAAAAACCCATTGTAATACTTGAGGACTGACTAAGCTAAAATTGATTTAAAATTTGTCTACAACAAAAATGGTTTATGTTTTTCCTTTTAGGGAAAATTAAATAATCATAAAGCTTCGAGTAATGATGTGATATATAGCCAGAGGAAAATTAGGATATAAAAACAGTGAGAGCAAAACGAAACAGAAATTTTCACAATTTATGTGTAGCAAAAACTATCGTTACCAAGTAATATTGTGGGGGTAAGCCAAACCAAAAACTACTCATCACTTACCTTGCGAATTACCCTTCGTATTACTTTTACTTGGGGATGTCATTGGAGGAAAGTACTTACTTGCAGCCAAAGCCAATAAGCTAAAAAATAACTGCTGGGTTCCCAAGGACTGTATCCATAGTTACAATTTACTTCTCCGTCACTTTTGAATACTTTTGAAGGCGGTATGAGTTTTTATGTTGAGATAGCATTACCAATATCTACTTTTATAAGTCGTTATTAATGAGTCATTATTATTAGATGAAAGTAATTGTAAATGGTAATAAAATTATTTGCTGAGTAACAGATGCATTTCTAATGATGATTTTCTAATTATTGCCTTTGCGGATTGGTCGCCGGATTTAATTTTGTCCCTTAACACATTTGTATCTATTTTGGAATCCCCTTTTTGCTTGAAGTCAAATTATTACACATTTTTGTTCTCAGTCCCTCATATATAGAAAAAAATTATCCTAGTATAAAACTATAATGTTAGTCAAGTAAATATGTTGATGGGTAGTTAATTCTCGTTCAGGGTATTGGTGAACATCATGGGGTAAATTTATATCAATATCGCTAGTCTAAGATGTGTGGCGTCAAGAGTGATCAAGTCATATCTGAAGGAACTTTTATATATAATTTTTCTAATATAAATTCATTAGCGTCGTTGTATGACTTTAAATATTACTTGTATTAAATAATAAAGAAATCGGACAACAATTGTGGCTAATGAAGCATACCAGATAGATGGAAATCGCTATATTGTCTCAGCTGGTTATTCTAAGCTTGTCAATATGCTAAAAATGGATCTAGCTCGTGTTCAATCTTTCGACGGAACGGGTGTGGCACTTTTGCCCAAATATGTTTCATATTCATTGACTGATATTTTTTACGATATAGAGTCACGGATGTGACGCATACATTGCAAAAAAGTCTTGTAGTTTTACTTACTTTCTTAAATTCTGTAATTTTCTCCTTTGACAAGACTTTGTTCACTTTTGCTAATCAAAAGGCATCACGAATATAGGAAATATAGATTAATTAAATTGTAACGGGCGTGACATTATGATGGAAATTCCGAACTATAACTAGAAAAGAAAACATAATCATTATACTTTGGAAACATAATTTCATAATATTTTACCTCCCACATGTGGACACTTCCGTTGTGCTGACAAACTTTGGGCAACCGTGACTGTCGGCTGTTTAGAGAGGTTTCACTGTATATATTGATTTTGAAATTTTAAGTGTAAAAGGGTCACTTTACGTGGAAGAAACCAAATATCATGTTAAATCAACGATGACCTTCTTTTCTGGAAAGAAAGAAAATTTGTGACGAATAAAAAATTATATAGAAATTTACACAACAATTTTTATTAAAAAATTATTTTTGATATTTTTTAAATTTTTTAAATTTTCTAAAAAGAATGGATTTTTTGCCTAATAAAAAATTATATAGAAATTTACATAACAATTTTTATAAAAAAATAATTTTTGAAATTTTTTTAAATTTCCGATACAAACATATACATTTGGTTTGTATACAGTCGGCATTTTTTAGAATAACATTTTTAGCGAAATACATAAATAAAAATTAAGAAAAAATATTATTGTTTTTTTCCAATTTTTTTTTGTAATATTTTTAAATTGCCAGGAGTTCCTGGCGAAATTTCTCCAGAAATATGGAATTTCTCAGGTGTATTTACTTTTTTAATTATTTGTACACTTGCGAGTACTTCTACATTTGTGATAATATCTCAAAAACTATTTGCGATCACACTCTAAGTGTGTACACTTTATATTCGCGACGATTATACCAGATTGTATGGAGATCATTTACTCATCATAACGATCAGTTCTCTCTGTACCAGTTCCCCTCGTTAACCAGTCCTTTTTTCTTTTATTGAAGTGACTTTTGACGCCACCTTTGTAGATCTGTAAAAAAAATCCTTTGCTTTACAACCCTTATTTACTAGTAAAACATCCTTCCTTAAAGGGACTTGTGGATTTTGGAACTTTCCACCAATGGCAGGGCATAGTAATAATTTGGCTATTCATTAACAGCTAAACAAGGTCACCCAACTAAGTCTCAACTTTTAGGATATCTTCACATAATTTTTGATAATTTGAAAAGTGGAAGTTTATGCTTAACAAAGTTTATTTAGCCATTTAAATATTTTCATAACATTCCAGAATAGAGCAATAACTTTATCCGTCTGTTTGTGCTGCACGGAGAGCAAGAGAGTTATAATCAATTTTAGTTGCCTGCTGTTAATTGAATTTTTGGACCTGTGGTTTCAACTCCCAGTTTGCTCCAAATCATTCTATTTCTATTCCTTCTTATTCGAAGCCATACAACAAGGATTTGTCAGGGATTCACACGTTGCCAGAGAAGACCAGCCATGTACTATTAGAGTTTATTCACTTATCTATACACTTGTGCCACTTATCCATCCATTCGTCCATTCACCCAGCTATCCAGCCATCCATGCATCCATCATCTATCCAGCCAGCCAGCCATACAATCACACTCATTTGATTTCCATGCTTTGCTAACGTTTGCCGGTGTTTTTTTTTTGCTCCTTCAGCTATTCTATATGAATTCAAATGAAAATTAAAGTTTTCCCTCTGAATGCAGGTCACTGGGAATAGTAGTTGGCTGCCTCTGTCCGCCTCATCATCGGGTTCATTTGTCCATATTCGCTGTGTATGTTTCCCTCGGTGTTATTATTAAAAAGTAATTAAAACGTAATTTGATAATAGTTTATAAACAACAACAACTGCCAGGCAGCACACCCACGCCAATAGAAACAGAAACAGCAAAACGGAAATTGCCTTTTCTACTTTAAATGCTGCCAAAACTAAAACTAATGAGAAAACTGATATGTTTAATTTTGTTACATGAGATTTTGTGCAATTAAACCTTTTGTTTTTGTGTTTTTTAGTGATTTTTTGAAATAAAAGAGTTAGTTTTAAATTAGTCTTTTCAAAAGCTTTTTCAGTGTTTTGGGTATAATATGTGCTATTTTATCTTTGCTGAATAGTCTTTAATATTAGCTGAATTAGGTATGGATCATTAGGTACAAGGATTTTGGATAAATGAAACTATTTTCTTTTCGTTTGTATCTTTTTTTGGTCTGTAATCAATATTTGATTTGAACTGGGATATTGTCCTGGCTCAAGACCATTTTGCATCTATATTTAATAAAATGCAAATTTATTTACAACTGGCATGGTGATATTTATTACTGGGCTGCAGACTACCACTATCATGATTTCGACCATGTCAAAAGTCTTTGCAAGTGGTTTCGCAGCTACTTTCCAACATCAAACCCGGCCTCTATAAGGAAATGATTTTCACAAACGAACGAGAAGCACAACTCACTATTTTCGGTAAAAGTAGGTCTGTGTGTGAAGATCGTTTGCTTTTGTGTGTACTGGAATTTCACAGGGTTTGTTTCAAAAAATCTATATTTTGCTTTCAGAAGAAATTTATCTCTAGCTGAATACATGTTCTAAGACTAAAAATATAATCTAGTGATTTAATTTTTGCTGAACTTAAATTATGTTTGAATATTTTCATTAATCCAATTTTAGCGATAATTTGTAGTGTTTGAGAATTTTGGTAGATGCTAATTTAGCTGAATCTTATCTTCGTTAGTTTTTTATTAAACCAACATTCATGGCATGTCCCCCACAAAAGCCGTGCATTGCGTTGGCGGAAGGAAGATAAGGAACTGGAAGGATGAAAGAGGGAGTAGAATGTGTTAATATCTTTTTTGAATATCTGAATGTAGGAAGGCGGATTCCCTGGACAAAAGACGAATTTAATCTTTAAACGGCAACAATCGTGTTGAAGTTTACTGTTAGATCACGAATTTTCGAAGAACTAACACCATGAAAGTATCAATAACGACGATAGAGACAATTAAAATATAATTTGATCCTACCTGTAAACACCATCGCTCTCCTCATTTCGACACTATCAAATAACTACCAGGATTATATTAGAGTCTATATATCAAAGTTATATTCCATTTTCGATATGATGTAGGTAGGTAGTATATTTATCGAGAAGATCAGAAGGAGTGATGCATTTCTTGCTCCATTTTAGATAGCCTAGACACTGCATCTTTCGACACATCAAATACATGTTTTGTCCTACGAACACCACATTTTATCTTCAGATCTGATTGATCAATGACGGTTCTTAGAATGTGACAACACTGTTAGGTCAGTGAGTTGCATGTGAGACAACAAGGAGTATTAAAAATTACTCTATTAACGCGAGACCATCCGTTAATGGCCATTAGATCCTGACCACGAGCTTCATCCATCAACTATAGTTTGTCTTCAATATCTTGAAGATTTGTTGATCAATGACATAGATTAATATCATCCGTGAATGAGTAGATTGGATTCGATTTCTGACCCCGTCAATGGAATTCAGAAAACGAGAGGGAGAACGAACAGAGCCATTTTGGTACTCCTACTTTAGTACTATTACTATTGTTTGTTTGCTACATGAGCACACCGTTCATAGAATTTAGCAACACTGCCAGTTCGGTGAATCGCGAACTAAGTCCAGAGAACCTATGTTCGTAGGATGAAAAATCATCAACCATCAAGTTAGAGCTCTGAGAAAGCTCGATATAAATCGAGAGAAGTCACTACCGACACCAATAGAATTGGTCTTTGATATGAGTGCTCCGTGGCAGACTCTATAAAAGGCCGTGGAGATATCCACGACATTACTCTCACCAAACTGGGGGGTGGATCTACTCCACCATTCTGACAGGAACGTTATCATATCCACTGCAGATCGTTTCCTATGGAAGCTATACTGTCGAGCATTAACCTTTAAACCAATGACATTAAAAGTAAGATTGACTAGAAATTAATTTAGTGAAGACCCTCTGTTAACGGTTTCTCCATAACCTTGGAGAGCGCAGATCAAATTAGATAGTAGTTTGCAGGATTATTACCATCGACTGTTTTGAATTTGGGTGAAGGTTCGCAACCTTGCTAAACGATGTGAACAAGGAATAGAACAAGTGCTGAAATGGATATATTATTGATACGAATATACTATTTTGTAATTCTGTCAAATAAGGAAGAATATAACATACATATGCACGACTTTATGAAGGCTTTAATTTATACTATATAACTATCATTATAGCATTCAGCTACTTATTCATATTCATGTATTATAATGTTTAGCTAAATTGAATTAATTTTATATTAAATAGTGCCATTAGCTGAATGGGTACATTATGACTTGATTTTTATGGTTCTGCCGGGAATAAGTTACGGTAAAGTATCTATATTTCACCACTGCTCCATTAAAAAAATAATTTTCGCTTAGTTTCTAATGATTTCACAAATATTATTAAACAGTGTATTAGCTGAATAACAAATTTTGGATAGGCGACAAAGTTATTAGTAGCATTGTAATATATTTTGTTTGCTGAATAACAATTATATCAGATGAATAAACGTTATGGCATCTATGTTGAGCTTTTATACAATTCAGGTGTTGCGGTTACTTTGAAATATCCTCCTAAACTCATAGGTAGTTGTAAGCTAATGACTTACTTAATGATCGACAGTATGGTTTCCGTAGGAATCGATCTACGGGAGACCTGATGATACTGCTATCCGAAAAGTGGAATCGATCTATTCACAAGCTTGGTGAGAGTAAGGTCGTTGCTCTAGATATCTCCAAGGCCTTTGACAGAGTTTGGCACGGCGCACTCATATCAAAGCTTATCGCTTTTGGTGTTGGTAGTTACTTCTCTCGATTTATATCGAGCTTCCTCAGAGATCGCACTATACGTGTTGTTGTAGATGGGTTCTCATCCGATGAGCATAGGTTAACCGCAGGAGTACCTCAGGGCTCTGTCCTTTCCCCCTCCCTTTTCCTTATTTTTTCTTATTTTCACCGACGACCTCTTGGATCGGACTGTGAATTCAATATACTCATCCGCGGATGACAGCAACCTCTGTCATTCATACTCATTCGATCATAGACCAAGTCGTCAAGAAATTGAGGATAAAAGGCGATTGATGGATGAGTCACTTAGCCAGGATTTGCTGGCCATTTCTGAATGGGGTCGAGAGAATAGAGTAGATTTTAATGCACGCAAGACCCAGTGCTCCTTGTTGTCTCACAAGCGATTCACTGATCCAACGGTGACGTCGATTTTAATGAACGGTATAGATATTGAGTAATCAGATGCTCTCGATGTTATTGGCATAAAAATACAACGTGATGTTCGTTGGACAAAACAAATGTTTAGGCTTTTTAAAAAGATGTAAGAAATATTTCACACCCTCTGATCTTCCCAATATCTACAGTACCTACATCAGACCAAAGATGGAATACAACTCCCATATATGGTCGGGTGCTCCAGCTTCATCGCTGGAGCTACTTGACCGTGTCCAGAGGAGGGCGACGGTGTTGCTAGGTGACGGATATCCTACCAATTCTGTTGTTTCCCCTTAACATTGTCGAAATGATGGTTGTGTGTCCTTGTTCTATCGATACAATGATGGTGTTTGTTCTTCGGATATTCGTGATCTTATACCGCCCGTGAGAACGTTCGGTAGAGATGCCCGACTTTTTAGGAACACTCACCCATATGTTGTCGATTGGACAACCGGCCGCACTACACATTACAGAATAAATTCGTTCTTCGCCCGTACTATCCGTATGTGGAATCGACTTCCGGCAAATATCTTTCCCTCCAATTACGACATTCAGAGATTCAAAACAAATGTCAACAGACACTACTCCATCTTTCCTCTTTCCAATACCAGATGTTCCTTCCACCATCGCAATGCACTGCATTTATAGGGGACATCCCCTGAGTGTTGGTTCAGCTAATTTAAACTATTAAACTATTGTAGTGTCCTACCAGTTAGCTGGCACTGTTGGTCTCTCTTAGACTGAGTCTAGAGGATACAATTTATAAAAACACACAACAAATTCGATTTATAATATTATATTTTAGCAAGTGTTGCCGCTTCGTCTGAAGTACACGAAAACTACTATGACAATCGTAAAATGAAGAATAACGCCATCTGTATGTGAATGTCACAGTGTCATACGTGGATCGGGTGGTGTCAATCATATGGTCGATCTTCCACATGCCAGCATCAGCTGATGTCGATCGTCATCAACTATATTCCACATTTTCGACTGCTGACATAAATATTATTCGCATTTTTTGCTAAATATTATTCATATCATATAGATGTAAATTTCTGATATCGAGGTATGTCTTAACGCGTCATGGATTTCATTTTGAAATAATGAACGTTCTCTACTAATATATTCTGTTGCTAGTTCTTATGTCGGCATCTCAATGTCGCTGCTGCTGAATAACGCTTAAACCACGCTAACTAATCCATTTCCGTATTCTCATCGTCTAAGTGTTTTGCTGAATTGCATTTAAACACAGCTGAATAGAATTCTTTTAAGCTTTTAACTTATTTCTCATATTCCTAATCTCACTTTAGATTTAAAATAGCTTCGATTTGAAAAGGAGAATCACCTCATAAACAACACACGCACACACACTTCTTTATTGATGTCGTTCTCGAGAAATTTTCCAATTCATAGTCGACTGTAACTGAACAGAACCGAACCGAACAGAACAGCAGTTCTCTGTCATGTCATGGTACATTCATTAAACACCACATCGAAAGCACATCTGCCCGTCCGTCCGCACTGATGCGTACCCCCACTCCCCCCAAAGAAATGGGTTAATGGGTTATGCTGCTGCGGAACTATTCCAATATCACAGAGCACAGCCAGTGCCAATGCTGTGGGGTACACCTTTGGACGACGGGGAGGCAACAGCTGCTGCTGAAGAAGAGGAGCTGCCAGCCAAACTGACCGGAAAAAAGACGTAGAGAACAAAAAACAAGTTGGTTATTTTTGTTTATTGCCAGTGGAAAATCTGCCAATACCAATGGCCAAAATACAAATCCTTTTTTCCACACACTCGCTCACTCACTCACACCGAAGCACGCACACATGCATACACGTCATTTATTATCGTTATATTAATGGAAGTTTGTGCGGCTGACATACTACACACAGCCCGAAGATGACAACAGCAACCACCGATGAAAAACAAAGGAATTTAATATGGAGTCCTTTTGTGAAGTGTTCAGGATTCTGTCGAAAAAAAAACGAAATAAACCAAAAATATTGAAAACGCGTGTATGATGATGATCGTGAGCTGTGTGACTTATGCCTGGCGATTTTTCAAGTATCAATAACAATAAAAACACATCAGCACAATTTTTCCCCCTCCCCCTTGCCAAAGTAATAAGTGGGTTATAATGGTTTTCCAAGAGCATTAGGAAGAGGCTTCTCGAGGGTTTTGGGCTCGTTATTTCGTTTATTCCGGCTGTGAATATCGTGTGTAGTTTTTTTGCACTCTGCGATATGTTGTATTTTACGACAGCCAGTACTTTCAGTGTCTGTCCACAAGATTTCTTTATATATTTAACCACCCTGGGAGCCAGAAAAACGGCTGCATCAAAGTTTCCATCAAAAAAACTAATGCTGCCAAGGCTACAGTTTTACTGCTGTTATTGAGATGTTATGAGAAATTTCGCTTGCTCATTTTTTTGCGTATAACACGAGGGGATTAACAGAAGTTCACTGGCCATCATCAGATGATTGTCGACTTCTCGCTAAATATATTTGAATTTGTGAGGATATTAATGTACTAATGTGTCAACAACTCAAGAAGAAGAACAAGTTTTGGCATAAGAGGTGCTTTCATGATCCATACAATCCCGGTATGAATGTAAAAAAAACACATCAGATCTCTTATCTCATATCTCACATCAGATCTCTTATAGGAGGACGTATTGAGAGTAATTGTAGTGCTGACTGGCAACTACACTTCGAAACCTTTCGTCATGAATGAAGCTAGAATTCAACGATCACTGTGACAACCAAGACGAGGAAGAGACTTTCAAGCACTTCCAATGCGACTGTCCAGCTCTCTTCCATGACACAGAGTTCACGGCATACAATTGCTTCACCACAATGAAGAGATATCTTTCATGTTGTATATATTAGACTTCTCCGAGTGGCGTGCTCCATTCAAAACCGTGTCGTAAGGCACTACTTTATGCTCTCAGGAAAGAGCCGCTAACTTCCACGAAAACTGAACAACAACGACGTGAACAGGTCTCAAAAATTGTTTGCCGAAATGTCCTTCCACAGCCAGTAACAATTCTTGATTGTTTCATTCCTTCGACAGAGCATTGAATTGCTCGGCTTGTATTAAGTAAGATCGATCCTATCATGAAAAATCCAATAACACTGGAGTGAGTGGAAGCAAATGATTAATAATATGTAACTAGTTATTGAATAACATGGGTGCAGCGCTCCTAGTGATGAGTAGTTGCAAATTCTCATTTTAAAACATCCATATTCTTCAAATATTATTAAGAGAACCTATTTTCAGATCTAAGACACAAGCTTAGGAGAAAGTCATAGTGCGATACTAGCTTCGGGTAGTGGCGAATTCTTTATTAAAAAGCTGCCTATCCTTCAGAATAATACTAAAAGAACCTCGTATTATATCTAAGGTCACAGCAACTACAAAAATTAGAACAGAAATAGAATAGAATCCGAAATATTTATTGCCAAAGTGCAGTATTTCAAGAGGAGAGTAGTAGTGAATTGTCAATTAAATGCATCCATACCCTCGACAAAAACCTTCAAATCTAAGCTCTCGCCAACAATAAAAACATCAGAAATAAGTGGCTTAAGAGATCGTGCATAACTGACAAAAGCCAAATTATTTATTTTCAAAGTGCAGCGCTCCTACCGGAGACTAGTGGCGAATGATTTTACTAGATTTAAGATCTCAGTAACGACCAAAATATGCCTGGCATAAGCCGAAGTACTTATTGTCAAAGTGTAGTGCTTTTAGCGGAGAGTGGTGGCAATTTCTCAATTCGACACAAATATGCAGAATAATATAAGGGGAATGAATTTTTACATATAAGAGCCTACCAGCTACAACAATAAGAGAACGTGCCTTACAGGCATAAGCCCAAATATTTGTTGTCAAATTGCGATTCTTTTATCGGAGAGTAGTGGTGAATTCTCATTTAAATACATGACCTCGACAAAAACCATCAGATATTTGATCTAGCCAACAATAAAAACATCGCAAATAAACATAATCGACAAAATCCAAAATATTTATTTTCAAAGTGCAGCGCTTCTACCGGAGAGTAGTGGCGAATAATTCTTTTAGATTTAAGATATGTGGGAGTAAGATTAGCGGAGAATAGCGGCGAATTCTTAATTAAACGCATGCATACCTTCGGCGCAAATATGCAGAATAATATTAGGGGAACGAATTTTTAAATATAATAGCATTACAGATACACCAGATCCTTATGCGATTAACCTAATTTTTCAGTACAGCCCAAAATCCACACCAAACACTGACTCGTTGTGGATGCATTGGCTTCTCTATGGTCACGTGAGGGTTCTCTGAACCCCATATGTGGCAATTTTGCTAATTGACATATCCGCCGAGATGAAAATAAGCTTCGTCTGAAAATACGAAAATATTCCACGTAATTTTATTACAGTTTGTGTTAAAGACTCACTACCTTGGAAGTAAGTTTTTAATATTTGCTAATTTTGTCCGAGCGTCATATTTTGCAAATGTCATAAGCCTGAAAATAAAAATGAATCTTATTCTACCTTTCAAAGGCAATGTTCATATTTTTTATGGCCCTCACTATACAAAACCAAGAATAGCTCAAAATGTAAGCTTAAGGGAAAGTGAGTGACTTGCATAAGCCGAAATATTCATTGACTGATTACAGTGCCTCTAGCGGAGAATAGTGGTGAATTCTTAATTAAATGCATAGATATCTTCGACACCAAACTTCAGAACATTAGGGGAACGAATTTTTAGATCTAAGAGCTAAAGAGTGGGCATAAATCGAAGTATTTATTTTCAAAAGGCAGCATTTGTAGCGGAGACTAGTTGCGAAGTCTCAATTAAATTTATCGAAACCGTCGGATGTATTAGGTAAACGATTTTGCAGATCTGGGATCTTAACAACCAAAACAGCTCAAAGTACCGGTTAAATGGACCACCCTATACAAAACCAAAAATAGCTCAAAATGTAAGCTTAAGAGAGAGTGAGTGACTTGCATAAGCCGAAATATGCATTGCCAGACTACAGTGTCTCTAGCGGAGAATAGTGGCGAATTCCCAATTAAATGCATATGTATCTTCGAAACCAAACTTCGGAATATTAGGGGAACAAATTTTTAGATCTAAGAGCATAAGAGAGGGCGCGTAACTGGCATAAATCGAAGTATTTATTTTCAAAGGGCAGCGTTTCTAGCGGAGACTAGTTGCGAATTCTCAATTAAATGTATCGGAACCGTCGGTAAACGATTTTGTAGATCTAAGATCTTAACAACCACAACAGCTGAAAGTGCTGGTATTCTTGGCTTAACCCGAAGTATTTGTATTCAAATACATATTCGGGTCATATTTCCAACATAACAAAGATTCCACATTAACTATCCAGATTTCGCGTGAACATTTTCATGCATTTGTGCTGATGAAGTTCTCGAACTAATGCCCAGAACGAACTAATGCTAAACTGTTGTTAGGCCCCTTCGATTTCCTCCTCCCCTTTCACAGTTCCTCCTCAGTTTGCTCAGCTTGTTATAAATATCTTAATAACTCTACCTCCCTGAACAAACATAATGCCGTTTGGCCTGGCCTGTCCTGGCGTGGCCGACGACTGTGGTTGTATGAAAGCACGGAACGAACCGTGGTGGCAGCTGTCCTTTACTTCAGTCTCAAACTCCCATAACAGTTTATATCGTTTGTTCGTTTTCGGCGAGCCCAAAGTTTTTGGTATGAAAGAAATAAGAAAAAAGAACAACAACAACTCGATAACCATAATGTTCATCGATATTTTCAATATACCGACAACGCACACGTACATATTTCCATTGCTTAATCACAGTTTCTGGCCGGAAAAGAAACAATACTCCGTACAAGGGGTTGGTTTGTAGCCAGCCACCGAAATAATGACTCTTCTTCCACCCGAAAAAAGACTAAGACGAAGGCAGAAGCCGGAAAACAGCGAGCAGCGAACTCTGCTCATTTATTACGGCTGTTCCAAAAAACAATATTCATGTTTTTGAGGGTTTCCTTCCGTTCTACGAGTGTATCACACACACACACATATGCACACAAATCACTCTTATACAAGGACGTAGTATTATGTATTACGGACATTTCCCGCTGTTGTTGTTGTGTTTCTTGATTATAATAATTGATTAGTTTCGGTGGGGTGTTTTTGCTGGCTGGCTCGATGCTGGATGCTGCCAGTGCCACGCTCATATTGTATAGAAAATCGATTGCACCTTTATTGACAGAAGGGTAACAAATTGTTTTGTGATGCTGTTGTGGCGCTGTGCGTTGTCGTTCGCTCGGAAACTACCCGAAAAAATCTATGGCTTAACATTATAAACCTATTGGGCACATTGTTTGTCATGATGGCTGGCTGGGGTCAAGCGTTTCTGCCGATTCTGCCTCATTCACTTCGCTGGGATTTGGGTTTCGGCATTTTGTTGGCAATTTTTCAAATAGTTTTTGCGTACAAGGATGCAGGCTGCAAGCAAAAAAAAACAAAGCGTAACAAAACGTGAATAAATTGAATATTTCAAGTGCTTTGTTAAGTGAGTTATAAAGCGGCATATGAAATTTAGTATTTCCCAAAAAGAGAGGTCTCCTTGTCATTTATTTCCCTGGTGACATTTGAACTTTGTCAATTTGTTGCCGAATTTGTTTAATGATGTCGAAGCATGTCTAGTCGATTAGATGGAGAGTAATTCAGCTACCCCCTAAGTACATTCCGCGAACGTTCTTTTCTGTCAAGCAGCACTCGTAGGAACAAAAGTTCACAATTTCTTTTGTAATGTTGAGATTTTTTATTTTTGTTTCCATATTTTCATAAATTACTTTTTATTGAAGTTGTTCTGTGTGTGATTCGTGAAACGCTAATTCAGCTAAGTTGACTAGTATGAATAGTTATAAGGTCCGGCTCAAAGGACCAACTCACAATTAGGCATAGAATACTGTGGACTTGTGTCCATAGTATGGAATTCTGTCAATCCTAAACATGTCTATCAATTGTGTTTCAGTTCATATCTAAATCACACTCCAAGGACCAAAAGCATATGGTTCTATTAGTCTTCAATCTAATCTATTGTAGCATAATAATGATATCTTAAACCCGGAATTCTTTTAGGAGATCCCAGGTATACAAATGATCCAAAGTGCACAATGAGATTACAAGAATAAGTGTTCGGCACGAAGGACCATTTTGTTTCCCAGTTAAGTCTTTCTTGATTACATTCAAAAGCAAATTTCAAATACGTCTACCAACAGTGTTTCACTTCACAGTATATTATATATAGTATATATATTTTTTTACTTTTTATTAAACCAACAGTCAGATGAAGCCCCCATTATGTTAGTGAAAGTAAGGAAAGGGTATAGGGAAGGAGTAGAGATGGAGTAGTGTTTGTTCACATTCGATTTGAACTCGTATAAATCAATGTGAGTGAAGATCCTGTTCAAACTAATTATGTTAAGCCGTTACTAATTAAAAGCTTGTAGCGTCTTGGCCTATAGACAGTGAAGCTAGACGCTACTAGCTTTCATTTGATAGTAGTCCCGTCGACTAAACTATTTCCATTTGGGCGCATTGATTCACCAATCCATCTCTTCATGTAATTAGGAGCCCTGTTAACGATGTAACATATCTCTGTTAATCCATGAACAGCCGACGGTTTTAACAGTGGTTTGTGTATTTGCTACTTAAATTCCGAAATTATATTCACTCGCTTTATAAATCATATGTAACAGGAAAGACAACTGCAGGATGCATATTCCATATTCGGATTCTTCGACCAAAGAACGAATCACAAATGAATGGGCTCTTCTGGATAACTTGGTCATATGGTCCATCCATCCATGGAAGTATCAACAAAACAGTGAAACACAGCCCACGTTCGGACTGTGTTGAAGGGAAGCCACAGAACTGTTGAACAAATTGTCAAGCAAATCTAAGAATGATTTTTGTGCCCTGGTGTGCGAATTGTATTCGATCTTCGGATTATATCCGCTTCAAAAAGCCTAATCAAATGAATGTTTCTTTGCATACTTGGAAAATGTGATCAGTTTAGCGGTGAGTGTGATCAATGCTCATGCCTAGAACATCACGAGCAGTGATCGGGGTTCACTTGGCGTGTGCCACGATCTGCTTCGGCTTTTTACATGTACACAGCTCGTGTTGCAGCAAAAAATCACAGCACCATCTACCACATCAAAGCAAACACACCAATTCATTCTCACTTGGCATGCTCTCAAGAGCCTCTGCTGATCAAGAGTGTCCGATTGTTCAATATCAACCACATCTATAGATACCGACGACGACAATATTGAGTCTTACGTGTATTGAACTCAACTTTACTCAATCGACCTCACTCACAGTCAGATCGCTATTAAGTGAAGTGTCTATTTCATTCACCTCAGAAAAAGTGTCGTTAGCGAAGGTATAAATGGGGTTATGAGTACATCGCAGATGGTCGTTAATGAATATAAGGAAGAGGAAGGGGAAAGAACAGTGCTTTGTGGAACTCCGGCGGTTAGCCTATACTCATTGGATGATATCTTATCTATAACAACTTGTATTACGCGATCCTTGAAGATGTTTGAAACTTAAAGAGAGAAGACATTAACGACTCCAAAAGCATTTAGTTATGATACGCGTGCGGCGTGCAAGACTCGATCAAATGCCCTGGAGGTTACAGCTCTACTTTCACCGAAACGGTGAATAAAGCGGCTCCAGAGTTCTGAGAGAAACGACACCAAATCAGCCGTAGATCGATTTCTACTGAAACCATATCGCCGAGGAGTCCACTCAACTCCAGGTTCCCCACAAGATGGTCCTTCTTCTTCACTTTCCAAGAAGACCTGAACTGAATTTTTCATGTAGTTGTCAAAGATCAATCTCTATGTAACATAAAATACTTTCATACTACGAACTTTGGAAAGTGTAGTATTGCAATATGTAAGGAGTTGTATAAAATAGCAGAGTTGCATTCCATTGTATTCAAATCGTTAAAACAGGATTGTGTATAGAGAAAAACATTGAACAATAAATATATAAAATCTTATGAGAATTATAAAATATTAATATTGTTTTTTCCGAAAAATGAGCCACAGTCCATAATCAGCACCCGAGCCTACTACCAGAGCTTTAGGTTGGATATTTTTATCTTTTCACTTGATTTAAGTCGTTCCTAATACCCAAATAAAGTGAATATCGAACTGCTTGCGCATTTCTTGGGCAGTTCGTGAATTTAGGTCTACCAAGTCCATGGGTCTGATGGAAGTCGCAACTTCTCTAATAGCCAAAACTTAAGTCGTAACTTTTTATACCTTGGATTTCTAAGCAAATTAAGCACTCAAAATAGCGAGGAAGAAATTATGTGGCGACTGTATTAAATACAGTGATTTTCTACGGATTTTAAGCAGGGGCGTGGACGTTGAATCTCGAATCCTGAAGAGGTGCCTGCTCACAATATGTCGATGTAGAACAACACCGCAGGTACATTGAAAGAAAAATCGTTCGTTGCATCAACGAATCAGATTCGTTATTGCCATTTCGTTGCATCAACGAAATATTTCGTTCCCACAACAATCCGACACGTTGCTGCAACGCTATGAACGTTTACGTATGAAACCGATTTTCCGTACTTTTCGTAGTTTCGTTCCTGCAACAATTATTCGTTGATGCAACGAAAATATTCTCTTTCATTTTTTACATAGGAAAACATTAATTAATAAAAAAAAATCTATAAATTTGTGATTATAATCATTGTTTTTATACAAATCCTTATTATTTTGTCAAAAATTATTAAAATTAATGGAGTTTGGATGGAACACTTTGCCTCAACAACTCATTCGTTGCAGCAACGAAACTGATATCGTTGCAGCAACAATTTATTCGTTGGTGCAACAATCGAAGACACAAAAATCATGTGTTTTTCTAGCGTGTGTTTTTGGGATGTATTCGATAGTAATTCTCATTCACGTTGTTGGAGTTCTGCCTTAAGTAGTTGGGCTGCTGTTGCGAATAATCATTTCGAAGTCCACTACCGGTGGTCATCATGGTACTAAATATCTGTACTGAAAGAAAATCGTTCGAGGCCGGGACGAATTTTGTTTTTGAAAATCAACTAACGTCGAACATATTCGTTGCAGAATCTTGATTAATTTCCATTAAATCAAGATTCGTTGCATCAACGAAACTTTGTTCGTTGCAGTAACGAACGCCGACGTTGAATGATTTTCAATGAACAAATTCGTTGCCGCAGTGTACAATTTCGTTCCGGTTACGTACGTTTTTCTTTCAGTGTAGCTGTACGAGTTGATATGAATATTATAGCTGCCAAGATGAAGAGAAGGTGTAAGTCTCCTAGGAAAAGCGACTTGGTAGACTCGTTGGAACTGTTCAAATAAAGGGAGGTCTTGGCACGCAGACACGAACTACTATACGTCACAGTTCCTGATGAGAACAATAAAATATTAATATTGTTCCTTTAGAGGAACAAAGGAACGCGGCTACTCCGTGGTGCAAAATTATAGTGATAAGGTTCGGCTCGAAGGATCATTTACATGCATCACAGCTAGGACTTGTTTTACTTTATGCATAACACACTCAAATTTGTAATAGGAACTTCAAATAGACTCGAAAAATTATAACCCACATGTTGTCCAACTAAGAAATAAATTGACGGAAATTTATTTCTGATAATTAATACCACTCCGCGTAGGATTTATCTTAAAAAATCTTTACAAATGTTGTCTTCTGGTGTACATCCTGATTACGTATTAACTGAAATATTTCAGTATACGGTTAATGAATAAGCCAATAATAAAATCGCTTTCGTGTATCCTAAAATTTCATTCATTGTCTACTCACAAATGTAATTCAGCCACACTCAATTACAATTCAGCCGAAACAAACTAATAACAATTTATGCCCTCGAATACCCTATTTCTGGTGGGAATAGCTAAATTAGGAGAAGAAGAAGCAAACAAAAAAACGTTTAGAAAATACAATCCAGTTAAGCTTTTTAAAATGATAACAACACATTACGGCAAATAAAACAGAGGGAAACAACAAATGCAAATGTAAATAAATTGGCAATTTAACTTCAATTATGGCGAAATTTTTAACGCACATACATACATACATTGAGGCAAAACAAAGCGAAAAAGTCTTAAAAATACATTTGTGTTTGTGCGTATATGTGTGTATATGTATTTAATATCTGTATTATAAGATTTACATGCACACATACATATACCGAGTTTTTTCTTATTTCAAAATGAATATAAATGTTTTTTCCAGCGAAATTATACAAAACATGGCAAATAATAAAAAGAAAATGAAATGAATGAAAATGAAATTTGTTGCCTTCAAGTTCTACGAGGACTAGAGAAGGAAGTGAAATGGCCGGGGAGTGAGAAAGAGTGAGTGGGAGGAAGAGACTGCGGCGTTTTATGACCCTATCAAGAAAACAAATAAAGTTTTTGTGTTCTGTTCTTTTTTTTAAACAAATATTAGAAATATATATTTATGTGCACGACTTTCTATACGTATGTATGTTGTAATAAAAAATTAAGACTCTCACAAATATGTAAGTGATGTCGGTTGTTTACAAAACTTGAAATTGAAGTCAAATGTCTAGGACAATATTTGCTGAAGGAGAAAAAGAATCCCAATACGCAAATACGAAGGAATTCAATTGTGTAACATTTGTTGTTAAAGGCTCCTCTTTTTTTCTTCTGTTATTGACTACCCAGCTGGCTTATTTTCTATGGGGCCTGTGGCCAACGGAAGTAAACAATCCCAGGGATGGAGCAGGGATTTAAAAGAATCAATTGAGAGAAAATTAAGTCCAACGAATTATTGAAAACAGACAAATCGAGATAGGAAGTTTTTGAAGCTTTCCATTCCAAAGAATTATTGAAAGCAGACAAGTCGAGGAGACCAAGCATTCCAATATTGACTTATTAAATTTTAAGTTGGGTGTGGTGGTATACAGCAAGTAAACATCTGACAAGAAGTTGTCCATGGGCCCCTCATGCGCCCCTCTTCGTAACCAACCTGTACGACTCACGAAATACTTTACCATTAATATCATTCTAGTTAAAAAATCCAAATCAGTTAATATTACACCGTGCGACAGTACTTTTTGGACCTGAACAAGACCATATGAACACATGAAACTAGTGATAATATGTAGGAAAAATTGTTTACTCAGTTTTTTTCATTTGGACTGGATTTTTCAGGACTTTTAATTTCCAAAGGATATATTTGTTTTAATAATTTATTTTCATACTTTCAAGAGCCATACACAGGTGATATGGGTACCAAATGAAAGATAATAAGATGTGTTAAAAATACTAAAAAACGCATGCCTCTATCTGTATTAGTTTAGCATTGACAACAATTCAAAGTTTTCCTCTTAAAATAGTAAAATATGAATAAACTTAATAAATAAGGGAAATTTTAAATAGCTGTAAATGCTAAACTAATACAGATAGAAGCATAAAATTTAAAGTATTTTTAGCAGATATTCCTATCTTTTAGATGATGCCCATATCGTTTATGTCGCGTTAGAGTATGAAAATAAATTAGTTAAACATGTATATCCTTTGGAAATTAAAAGTGCTGTAAAAAGGAGAAAGGAACACCAAATGAATGAAAATTTAGTAAACAGTTTTTCTACATACAATCTCTAGTTGCATATATTGAGATCATGTGTATATTGTCTTGCCAATAAAATAAATCTAAAATTGCCGCACAGTATTATACATAACCCTTCGCCAAAATGTTTGTTGTCTAGTGTTAGCCGTTTCTGTAATTGAAACCATCTTACCACAATCGATTCTCATACTTTTTTAAACTTCTTGAAATTTCAATAAAATCCTTTTAGCTGAAAAAAATTAAAACTAACTGAAAAATACTTGCGAAACCACACAAATAATGATGATGTTGTTTTGGGTTGTTCTGGCTTGTCTGACACGATAATGTTATTCTGCCAAGCAAGCAAATCCACAACAATACCCAGGCAAACAGATTTTGTTGGTATCCATCCCATACAAAACACACACAAAAAAACAATGGCGGAAAAAACTAAAGGTTGCCAGCTCTTGCCACAGCCAGAAACGGGAAAAACAAACACTTCTCTCCTCTAGCGCCACTCCTCACGCAGGATGTTGTTTTGTGTTTAGTTTCATGGATGTAGTTTTTTTGCTCGCTTCGTTTACGATTTTCATATTATTGCTGTTAACAACAACACGGCCAGGGCAGATAATATAATAGGGGTGTTCCCGCAGAATACTTTTTTTATCACATAGGATTCAATGTACTTATCTATATTTCATAGCTTTACTTCTAACAAAATCTTTAGTCTTATTCAGAGACGCCATTCAGTCAATCCATACGCTGCTTCCTTTCAATTTATATTTTTTTTTATTTTTCAATTTTTTTTTTCTTCTTTTTTCTCATAAAGAAATGCGGGAACACAGCTATTGCTTTCTGTGTGCGTTGTCAGTGAGTGGGTGAGTGCGTGTCCTCTTGAAGTGCGCCGTTGTGGTGTTTGTATGTGCATATGAGTGTATGTAAGGATATCCTTATGCTGACGTGTATGAGTGTATGTGTTGACTTAAGTGTTATTGTGGGCAATTTGATACTTTTCGATTGAAGAAACGCGCAAACAACATCGAGAAAAGGAAGACTCGACAAAAAAACAACAAAATCGAAACCATCAGCACCCAACCTTTTAATCAACATTTGCTCATGCCCCTAAACATTAGGGTGTAGCAGGAAACTCGAGAATATATTTATTTATTCGAGTAGTAAAAAATAAATCTTAATTCTAGGATAATTACCTTAAATAGGGATGTATAAATTTAGAAGATTTTCAAAAGATATAGATGGAAAATACTACTTTCAAACCCCTTCGAATATAAGAAAACGATACAGTTTTCATAGTTATATATGATACACTGAATGAAAAAGCTTCATTCCCCCAATGAAATCTTACATTGCATTAATGAAATCTGTCATTGTTTTTGGTCCAACGTAAAACGTAAAATCTGTCATTGTTTTCGGTACAACGTAAAATGTTTCATTAAATTAACGATCAATCTTTCAATGGTGGTGTTGGATTAATGTAAAGTGTCATTAATACAATGAAACATTGTCATTATATTAATTAAGCAGGGTAAATTATTGTAAAGATATGTTAAATTAACGAAATCTTCGTAAATGATATTTTTTCGTTGTGGTAGTCAAGTAGTTTCATTGATTTAATGACATTATTTCGTTGATATAACGCAATTTTTTAATTGCTGCATCAAAAAGAATTAATACTAAAAATACCCTCATTATTGTTTATATGACAGCAATTATTTGACACATAAACCAAAATACTTAAGCTAAGTGAACTACAAAATGAACGAGAATTATAACTTACTTCTTGTATGCCATCCAAAAATATGGCCACTAAAAAATAAAAAACACATTAATGAAACCAGAAAAAGTTTCATTATTTAACGAAACTTAATAAAATCGGCCAAACATGTATTGTAATAGTAAATTTAAACCAAGTATTTTCAAGTATTTTCTCTGAATACTAACCCGAAGTCTTTCAAGAGCTGCCAACTTGAACGTAATATCAAATTGCTCTCACTTTTACGCAATGGTAATGGACTATTAATTGGCTGAAACTGAAGCCCCGGTTCTACCAAGACGTCACTATTTGTCACACATCCCGTGGATCAATGACAGTTAATTTCATGCTTTAGGTCGAAAAACAACTGAGTGAGTATTCACCAAATCACGAATGTTAAAAGAATTATCTTTGTATTACACCGTGCGCCAATTTTACATTTATTTTATTGGACCTGAGCCAGAGAATATATATGAGTGCCTAGAGATCGTATGTAGAAAAACTGTGTACACAATTTTTCATATGGTGATCCTTCCTCCTTTTTACACGACTTTCCAAAGGATATATGTATATATTTAAATAACTTATTTCCACACTTTAACGAGCCATACAAAGGCGATATGGGTATCAAATGAAATAGAACAATATCTGTTAAAAGTATTTTAAATATAATGCTTATTAGTATTAATACTAACAACAATTTCAAATTTACCCCTTTATTTATTTAATTTATTAAAATTTTACAATTTAAGGGGAAAACTTGATATGGTTGTTAATGCTAAACTAATACTGATAGATGCATACGATTTTTAGAGTTTTTAACAGACATTCTTGCCTTTAGTTTGATATCCATATCGTCTGTGTATGGCTCTCGAAATATGAAAATAATTTATTTATATACTTTGGAAATTGAAAAATCTCATGTACAAAGGAGAAAAGATCGCCCAATGAAAAACTGAGCACATAGTTTTTCTACATATTATCTTTAGTTTCATGTGTATATAGTCTTGTTCTGGTCCAAAAAGTATTGTCACCCGGTGTTATAGTACATCGTTTGTAAACGACATCCTTTGACGAAGTCGTCTGCGAAAAGTAGTCTGCTGCTACTGAGACTTTAATTAATGTTGTATTAACAGCCTAGTATTGTTGAGACTCAATTGGATAATTGACTGTTTCTTTCAGAAGTGGGATATAGTCTCATGGGAGTTCCAATTTTAGTAAAAGATTTTCATTCTGTGTATCCTCACATAGTAATGAGGTCATTTATTGGACGAAAAAGCAAGAATGTTCCACACAATCTCGACCTTAAGTTCAGAAGTGGGATATTACGACAATCTTATTAAATCTTTGTCGCATTAAAAATATTATCTCAGCTGCTCGTTGTTTTGCAATCGGATAAATATCTGCTCTACAGTCTTTATTTTACAAAAATATGAATACTCGTTTGATTTGATAGGTTTTCTTCTGGTCAGAAGAGAATAATTGATTTGATCAAGGACGAAGATACACTAAATATCCGTATACGGATATTTAGTGTATTTAGTGCTACTTTTTCGAGAACTTTTGATAGCTTATAACTGACATATGCTAGATAATGTTTGTTAATAAATAATTTCTTGTTTAAATACACAAATTGCTACTGATATTTTATTTATATATATTTTATCTACAGATTTCTTTTCTTCGGTTACTTATTGTGAAATTTGACGTATAATTTTTTTCTATTCACACCAGCCCTAAAATTCAGTTTTTTGGGACACTTTAGCACCAGTTCGAAAAAATACGAAATTAACCCTAAAATGGATTTTTAGTTTTGACTTATTTCTGGCATTTAAGTTGAATTTTTAATTTTGTGGCAAATATGTAAATAAAACAAATTTGTCGGATTTTTTGAGATTTGGATTTTTTTCACGAAATCATTCAAAATCAATTCCTCGATTTCCAAAATTGAGAGACTACGAGAGTACGAGAGAGAATCATCAAAAAACGAATATCATTTTGAGTTGATAACTTCAGAAGATCGTTTGTCCTTTCCCACTCTAATATACTCATGGAGTTTGTGTTTATCATATGTCGCACAGAAAAACCTCTTACAATGTTTTCATGTTTGTTGTGTGGATGTGAATGTTGATGCGTCAAGATTTGTGATGGTAAGAAAAAAATAAAAATACAAAGGAACGTTCCACACATCTGTAAGTTTCCATGTCTGTCTATGTTTTGTAAATTTACGTTTATTTATGGAAAATATGCACGAAATGATGAATGTATATGCTACAGCAAAACAACCGCGCACAGTGGCACAGAGAACAATTTCGCTATGCAACAAAAAAATTAAAAAAAAATATTTAAAATAAAGTTTTCGCCGAAGGTTCGTTTAATATTTATACTGGAAGTTTGGAAATATAGGTGCTATTACACCCGTAATTAAAGCTAATTAAGATGGTTACAAATGTTGCAAACGAGAATTTAGGAAGAGTCTCAAAACAAATTGACCCTATTAACATATTTCTTATTTACATTCCGATTATACAGCTCTGATAAAGAATATACTTTTCACTCCTCTCTACATGGGTAGTTGATATTCCAGCTCCGGCCAGAAACTCTGCTATTACATTCAAATCGGTCTTAAATATGGAAAAATCCCAAAATCACTAGTTTGTATAATCGGCCCACAGTGCACTGAATTCTGACACATTTACCCCACGCACATTAACATTCACCTCCATGCTCCGGTTCACAATGTAACGTCTTTGCACGCTGTGCGTATACGTAATGTTGGTGTTGTTGTTGGCAGCGCTTGAAGGCGAAAGGCGAGAGCGAAAAAAATAAACCAACACATACGAGCGATGAAAATTTATTTGCTTTCAAATTCTGGGGACTTTCAACATGCCTCATACACATGCTCATGCCAGCATACATTCGCAGCACAAACGGCTGCTGTTGGCAAGGATGTTATTGGGTCGGATGTTGGTGTTGGTGTTGCAAGTTTTTCCTCCATTTGTTTTTCTTAAGCAGAACAACAACAACAAAAACATAGACGCCGAAGATAAACCAATAACGTTAACGGCTCCAAAAGGAACAAAACGTTACAATAAAATCATCACACTCGACGTCGTCGGCGTAAAATTCATAGAAACATAAAAAGAAACACATTCGAAAAACGTTTGTTTTGCTTGCGATAAAAATCATCTGGAACAGCCAAGATTTGCCTGCTTCAACTAGACTCCATCCCCATTCCCATCCCCATCGAGTGACTGCTTCGTCGTTTCCCAATAGATACTCGATACTCGTACATATTTCTTGTTTAGCAAAGGGTCACATTAATATTTAAAAAACGTATTCTCATTTCTTTTGTGTGTGTGTGTGTGTCTATGTGTGTTTTATTTATTTTTCTTTTTTTCAATTCTTCTGTGTTCCCTCGAATCTCTAACAAAATATTGATGATGCTTAGCCTTGATGATAACGAGACACAACAACATGGAACATCGAACGCCAACAGTTACAACAACACTGGGCTGGGCGTTAAATTTAAAATCATATTTTCTTTGCAACAACCACCCAACAGACAGGCATGCGGCGTCGATAACGCTGACGATTTTTTTGTGTTATTTTGACGTTTTTTTTTTTTCAAAAAAAAACTTTAGACACTTGAAGTAATGCCGCAAAGGCCACAAGCTGACAAGTCCGCAAGTGTTGTTAATCAATACAGAAGTAAACGACGCCAAGATTAATTAAGTTCTGATATTGCTCTTCCTTTGGTCCCGGAGCTTACTACAATTCAAGGGGCCAACTTTGAAAGATTAAGAATAAAAGTTCGTATCTTCGTTGACCATCAAAAAAATTGGAAGAACTTCTGTAGGAAGCACATTTTAATCGCATCTCAAAATCCAAATGTGCATTTTTCCCGCTTTTGAGGAAGTTCTTTTAAACAACTTCCAAAAAAGTCGATAATATGTTCATATGGCTGTTTTTCTTTAAGACTGGATATCTAAGCAAACAAAAAATCTAAATAAAATGTTAAAATTTCACTCAAAATAAAATTTTTTAAAATTATCGCCAAAAGCAGTATCAATGTGTGTGTGAAAACAAATTTTGAAAAAATAATTTTATGTCCAGTGTAAGTCAAAATTATGGTTATCGAGGCTAAGTCCAATAAAGTCGACACAAAATATATTTTTGAAAATTTCTTTTGATACATATATTTTTATTGTAGTTGGTGATAATGTGAAAAAATAATTTTTTATTTTGAACAAAAAATTAAATTTTTATTAAAGTTTTTATTATCCCGGCTTAATGAAAAATAGCCCTAATATCCCGAACGCATTTTTAATATGGGGTCACAGAGGCAAAGTGTCCGCTTTGCTCCCTGAAGGTCCCGGGTTCGAATCGTGGCTCGGGAAAAAACTTTTTTATTTTTTATTACTTTTTTAAATAAACAATGTTTGTGGTTCCTTTGCAACACTTTAAAATAACTTTTATCACAAGATTAACACCCTTTTCACTTCTTTGGGTGCACTCTTTTTGCTGGGAACCAATCTAATACAAAAATATTTCCTCCTAAAAAATCCCAAAAATAATCTGCGTCATTTCATTAATCGTTGAAAGAAAGCTATTGGGGATCTACAGCTTTAACACACTTATCTTAAATATCGACCCTATAGTTTTATTCGTTTGGACTCTATGATTTGACAACACTGAGACAACATCATCCACCTCTCAGCTGACCTAGAAACGCTCTTGTTTGATCCAAACAAATTCTGGAGGATAATCAATGTGAATGATACTCAAGCCGAGCCTTTGTGGTCTAGCTTTGCGTCTATATATCAATTAACATCAAGACATTTCTGATATTCCTTCTGGTTTAGAAGTTCTTTATCGTAACTCTGCAACTTCCTCTCTTCCTAGATCAATGGTCGGCACCCATTACCCCATCCATTTAGGTGACCTAAGAAACAATCCCTACTAGTCAAACGGTTCCAATATCAACTGTAGAGGTAGGATAGTGTTGTATGGGCATTTTAGGAGTTCGATTTGGATACGCTAGAACTCCCTATTTTATGAAGATTGAAAAGAAATTTCATGAGCCAAAAAAATGGGGATATTTGAGCGGGTGCAAGTGGCAACTCATTGGGGTAAAAGGTGAGTTAAAAGGGGATAAAATATATAAAAATCCCCAAAACTGCCTCCGTTTCGCCCTTTGAGGGGTAAAATGTAACACCGACCCCCATTCATTTTCCTTCCTCAACATTTTTTTCGAACACACATACCACGTATCTCGAATCGTTAAAGGGGGTCCCATACAAAAATTTGTTTTATAAACAGTGTTCTCACTGCTCTTTCTAGGCCAAGGAGCCCGCTAGTGGTGTCCAATGTATGACCGACCCCCAATATTTATTCAATCTCCACATTTTCTCTGAACATACTTCTCCCCATACGATTTTTTATAATTTTTGTTATGACATTATTATTATTGGGCCTTACCCAAAATTGCCCCGCAGTCGCCCTAACTGGGTTAAATGTAAGACCGACCTCCATAAATTTTCTCTCCCCAACATTTTTTCCAAACAAACTTACCCCCTATCCACACTTCTAAATGGGTCTCTAATACAAAAACTATTTTTTTATAAAATTTACTCCCACCACTCTAACAGCCCCAAGAAGATCACAAGCGGAGTCAAATGTATGTCCAAATACCAATATTTTTTCAGACCCAATATTTTCTCAGAAGGTATCGGCCCTCTATCTTCAACCCTTAAGGTGGTCTCCACACATTTTTTATTTTTTTTTTATAAAAGAAAGGCCCAAAACTGTCCCGCAGTAGACCCCAGAGTGGAGAAGTGTAAGACTGACCCCCTTTAATGTTCCCTATCCGTAATTTTCCCCAAACTTACCTAACCCCTATCACAACTCCTTAAGGGGGAAAAGTAGATAGCCTTCCTATAATGCTTTGACCCCGATGAGCTCCAACTTTCCCTCAACCCACCCCCTGCATTTTTTGGCTCATGCATTTTTTGTCGAACCTCACAAAATTAAAATATCAAAATTGAATAGTCTTATGACTCATCGCAATACACTGTACTTTAACACCCTGTTTCCATAAAATATTTTCGTCTTTAGAAGAATGAATTGTGAATTAAAGGCACCGTAGGTGCTATTCTTTGAAACCTACGGTAAAGCAATATTTAAGAGACGTATATCTAAATCAAAAAACTAGTGTGGCCTAGATTCGTGACGATTAGTCTTCCTACAGATGAAGGTATTTTATAGAAATCAAGCTTCCACTACCCACCATAGTAGTCCAAATTTCAGTTTCCACAATTAACGTTTTTTAAATCGCGCATTTGACAACACTGCCTGTACATGGCACACGCTCTTCGTAAATATATTTATTTTTTTTGTTATCAGCAGCATCCTCATCATCTTCCCCATCACCGACATCGTCATGACGAGGGAACCCAACACAGCACAACACAATCGAACACATTCCTGGGGAAGATGAGCGGACGTGCAAAGTGTTTTTTATTATCATCAATGATTGAAAATGTTATCGACAAAATGGCAATGATTTGCAATTTAATGTGATGATAAATTTAAGAATATCGCTCTTGTTGTTTTTGTTTTCTGTTTTTTTTTTTCGTTGCCTTTTTTAAATTGACTTTAGCTGCTGAATTGGAGTTTTCGCGCGGCCTGTATTGTTTTTCACTTGCTGCGCAGATTTTTTAATGACTACTCTCAAGTGGCATTTTCAATTTTGGCACTCGCAGATAGTACTTATTTTCATGTGTCAATTAAAGAGATGTTATTGTTTGCTGCTGAATGGCGGTGGTGTTAATGATGATGATGCTGGAAAAAAGATTTGAAAGGTACTTGGTATTGAATAATGTATGGTGCTATTTACCAAAATGCCAGCGAATGAAAAATCAAAGCAATTTAGTTCGTTAATTGCAAATAAATGCGAGAAGTTTTACCAAAATTGCTGAAATAATTTGAGCTAAATTTGGGACACCGTAGCTGAGTCAAAAAAAATGATTGCTGTTGATTTTATGAATCGGACACATATATATGATATTTTCAAATTGATTTCTATTTTTCATAAACACAAATTTATAAATTATAAATTCTTAGAATTTAGTTAAATAATCCCAATTAGCTAAATATAAACTTTTATGACATTTTCCTAACCATTTTTTGTTATTCTTTTCATTACAGGTAAGACGATAATAATAATGGTTTCAAATACATTCCTATTGCAACATATAACAAGGTATGACAGATTTATGTTGGGTACGGATGAATTAGCACCACTAAGGACATTTCCAATTAAAATAGAAAAATCCAATTGCTGCTCTGGAAATAAGAGATACCGTGGGTACCTCAAAACAATTATGAAAATTCAAAATTTATACCATTAAAAATTTGTGTTTATTTCAATTGCATTTTTTAAATTATAAGAGTTTTTCGTTTACATTTACTTTTTTAAACAAAAAATGCAAAGAATTTTCAATTTATTTTGAAATACGCTCGGTGCGAAGCCAATCACGTGGAATTTGGATCACGTTAGTTTTCCATTTTCATCTCTTTACCTTCAGTTGAAACCAAATTCATTCAATCTTCTCAGAATCATTCAATCTTCTCAGAATCATTCAATCTTCAGAATCCATCATATTTTGAGGACACTCGAATATAAGAACTTAAGCAAGAAATGGGAAACGATACAACAACAATAGTATATTATTCATGTTTAGTAAATAAATAGAAATTTTGTTAAAAAATAAAATGAGTGCGACTTTGTTGGCGTCCAGTGTATGTTGGTCTAAATTGTCTTAATTATCCATTTCGAATTTTCCCAATTTCTTATTGGAAAATTTCCCAATTTGAACTTAATATTATACGGAAATTCTCACCGTAAGTTGCAATTTTCTGAAATTCTTAATACAATGGTGTTGTTAGAGGGGATTCGGCATCAAAGGTTACTATAACAACTATAATTTTTTTTTTGATATTTGGAAATTTAAATCGGTCATCTGCATGCAGCACTATTAATTAATGACCATATTAATCAAGAAAAAATAATGAGTCAAAAAAGAGTAACGGTTGAACCAGAAAGACTCAATTTAGGAAGACAGCTCTTGTCTTCTCACACGTGGAAGATTGATTGATTGCTGATTTTTTCAAAGCTGGAAAAAACACACACGCGGATGGAAAATTTCAAAATGTTGACTATTTGATTTGAATTAGGATATTGGCCTGGCTCAATACCATAAACAAACAAATCAAAATAAAACAAACGAAAAGGAAAACAAAACAAATATGAAATATTTTGTACTTGGTGCGACTTTTTAAACGCAAATTCGGCAAGTGAGTTGTGCTTCTCGTTCGTTTGTGAGAATTATCTCCTTATAGAGGCCAGGTTTGATGTTGAAAAGTCGCTGCGAAGCCACTTGAAAAGACTTTTGACATGGTCGAAATCATGATCGTGGTAGTCTGCAGCCAAGTAATAAATGTCACCATGCCATTTGTAATAAAAAAATGCATTCTATTAAATATAGAAGCAAAATGGTCTTGAGCCAATACAATATCCCAGTTCAAATCAAATATTGATTACAGACCAAAAAAATGCAAACGAAAAAAAACTAAAATAAAAATAAATATTAAAATAAAATTCCCAAACGAGACCTCACATTAATGCCTAACTCGAGACAAGTTATTTTTTTAATATTTTCTGAGCCCGCGGAATCGGTTTCTAACTTTTTTGTTTTTAGCTCGATTCACTAATCCTATACGTCGACGAGTACTACATACTAACTGCAATTTCTATTCTAAAATTTAAATAGTTTTTGGTGTATACAGTTTTATTCAAAAACAAAAACAGTTACGTACGATAATATGTATTAAATGTTGGTAAATTCCAGAAATGGTACATCAAGGCACAGTGTGTGAAAATTCCATTTTTAGTGAAAAAAGTCCATAAATTTCTACTTGATATCTTTTGATGGCTACGAAAATAAAGTAAAACTCAAATGAAAGGCAATTTTGTGTGGATGTGATATTAGCAACCAGAAATATATTTTTATGAACCCTGTAGTCCTCCAGAGCCACAAATCACAATCACAGGTCACAAATCCATTTTTTATGGCATAAATTCGAAAAATAAAGATACAATCTCGTAATTTTGCACACTTGCTAGACATAACATACTTAAAAAATGAAAAATAAAATTGGGCCGAAAAATGCTGGCGAGGTATTAATTCTACCATAAACTACACACTCAGATGAACACTTTCACATTTACACTTTGAGTCAAGTTGAGTCCTACATTTATAGGTTATGCTCACTACGAATCACAAAATTACAAAACTTAAGAAAACTGACAAGACAACAGTAATCACAAAATGTTAAATATAATTTTTTAACTACTTCAATTTCAATAATATAGTCACTTTATTATTTTCTTTTTGCGCCTTAATTTTAAGTATTTTGTATAACTGCTTTAGACCCGAATTAATACCACTCGTTTCAACGGCAAACTTTAAAATAATTGCAGTGTTGCCACCTAGTTTTCTCCAATACAAAAATATGGATTTGGGAACATAGTGCAGAGGCCGTGTACTGAAAGACATTTTTGGTGGACTTAAGATTAATATTGTCACCATCCCGTATAGTCCCCCGTCCTAACCTTCCGTAAAAAGTAGTATTGCGATATTCATTAAAATACTTTTCTTTTCTCCCGCCTGTAGAGACAGGCCACTATTATTTTTGTAAATATTTTGGATCCGATGTCTATTGTTTGCCCTAACCATTCGTCATTTTGTCGCAGAAACTGTTTCTTATTACTCGATGCCTCACGCCATTTCACAAACACGCCATAACAAATTTTATTCATAATTTCATTTACTTTTGTTGTATTTATTACTTATTGGATCTCCAACAAATGTTACCCTAAATGAATTCCTCTACGCTTTTTTTGTTTTTGCTTCGTGGCAATGCTATCCATATATCGAATAATTGCGGATACGTATGACGGATATTGTAAGTTGAGGAATATCCGAAAATTTTAGTACCTCACACAGCCCAGGACTCCGCGGGCCTTACAAGTTATGGCTTAGAAACAAATACAATATGTTTAATATCACTAACAAAAATATGATATCACAAAATACCTCGTATGGGCAACAATTTTTTATATTTTTGTAACCCATAATTTTTGTTTTTACACTACACCTCGACGCATAAATAAAAATGTTTCCTTTAGGAATATTGTGAAAACTGCGATTCTGAGAAAACTAACTAAGATATTTACATTTTCCTGGCCAAAGAAAAAAGAACGATCTTCTTGCTAGTACCGTTAACTCTTTTGTATTAACATCTGATTATTGTTTGTTTCTTTTATTCCCTCTCTTTTTTATATGGCCCAAACAAAAAGAGAGTACATTTCGAAAAGAAAAATGGGTATTGTCACTAAAAATGGAATTTTCGCACACTGTGCAAGTCCAGAATTATAAAATTGTCAAAACTTCATATATTTGTTAATGAAATGGTGGGCTATATATTTTCACCTCCGAAATATATAAATCATAAACTTTTTAATGATCACTTAATTAATGGTAGGTCTATCTCATATCTACACCTATCTATATATATAATTTCCGTTCTATTATACACTATAATCTATTTAATTGTTTATAATGTAGAAAATAGTAATAATGTTTTCAAAAGTATGTTCAATTATGGGAATATTTAACCTAATTTAAAATCTTCAAATAATCATCTTTCATTAATGGATTTAGCATTTTCTTGTAAAAATAATAAAAGTAATGCAAATGCTAGTTGTTTTCTCCAAAAATGGTTAATGTACTATTTGATGACATTTCGCCCCGTTTTCCCCTAAAAATACAAATTTAGAGAAATGCATATATTTTGTAAATCTACAGAGTTAGACGAATTTGCAAGCAGAATTTTATGTTCAATTTTATCCCCTTTTCCACATTTTGACTCCTACCTTTGGTTGGTACCATAAAAAGGTCACCCGTTTTCTCCTTGAAGGTGCGATTTTCAAAAAATCTGTGTTACATATATACTCATGTCATCAAGTACATAAAAGGCATTAAAAAGTTTTCTTAAAACCTCGAAATATTTAGCTATTGGGGTTATTTTCAATACTTGTTAAGAAATTTGTTATTCATATTTTCAAAAATAGGGAGACGGCGGTGGAGGCTAGTTAACCGATTTCGGTTTTGCCATATCGTATTCACTTTAAATTTTTAAAATTATGGCAATGTTTCCAGTTTTCAAGATGATTGGAAATTAATGAAAAATGTGTAATTTTTCGAATTTACTTGACAAGGAAAGTGAATTTTTTATTAGACTTCAGCTCCACTGATATTTGGGGTGATTTTAATTCGATTTTGTTAAATATTTTGTACGTTATTGTATTCAAAAGAAGAAGCGGAGTATACCTTCTCCGATATAAGAGTATATTGTAACCATGTTTACTTTTCTCTATCAACTTGCGTTTATCATATGCAGATGTGTGCGTGTGTGTGTGGCAACACATATCCACTATTTGTTTTCATCGCTTAGAATGTCCTCGTTTCATATTTTTATTGATATTTTCCCCAAGGATAATTGAAATGGAATTTATTGAAATACGGTCACAAAATTGCAGCTGATATCTTTGCTCTGCATCCACAAACACAACCGACCAACACCATGGCCACTACTAGCACCATCGGCTACGATTTAGGGATGAAGATATGAATCTTAAATAAACAGCACTACAACAACTATATAACAAACAAAAAACAGTACTGAAAAAAAAAACATTAAGTAAATCTGTGGATGTCCTTTCCCACATGTGCTGGAGTGTGTGTGTGTGAGTGAGAGAGTGCGAGAGTGCGAGAGTGCGAGAGAAAACAAAAACTATTGAAATCAATACAATGATCGACATTCACACACACACTCCAAAGGCAAATAGTAACCGGATATGAAAATACATTTGGCACACAAATAAAAAAAGAAAAATCACTATATTTTTACAAATGGGTGTGTTTGCGTGCGTATGTGTGTGTGTGTGTTTTTGCTTCATATTAATAATGAATACATTTCACGCTTATGGTTATCATACGCTTATGTAAACAAAGCGGAATTACGAATTTGTTTCGGAAGGACGATAGCAGCGATGATGATGTTGATGGTTGTGATTGTGGTTGTGGTGGTGGTGGTCCACAAAGGATAACAATAATATGAGTACTGTGGTGACCACATGAATTCTAATGAATTTCCATATCTGGCTGGGATACAGATAAAAGCACAACGCACAAGAGCTGTATGCCTACAGAATACTAAATACGCGGGCGTAATGTTTTCCGTGAGCATTCGAAATTAAAATGTAATTATAGTTATTTCAAAATGGATTAATTTTAATTGTAGATCCATTTTACACCAGAGTCTGACCAACTTCAAGTTATTGCGGATTTTGTTAAAAAAGCCTGAATAACTGGCCTAGTGATAACGCCGAAAAATGGCCTAGTGATAACGCCGAAACAAACCAAAGATGAATTTTCGCCGGTATCATTCTCAAAATATTCCTGTTCTATATTTTTTAAGGTTATGTCGACATTTTTAAACCTTCCAGCTAAGCATGGGTGGTGAATATGTCATTCCGTTCGTATCACCTTAAAATATTCTTCGGAATATTCTGGGTCGTGGTCAAAATTGTAGCCTTGTCCGCCTGTCTGTCTGTCTGTTAAAAGCACGATAGCTTCCGAACGAGATGAGCTAAGAGGTTAAAAAATTTCCGTAAATGTGTTTGCAGGTCGCTTGAGATTGAAATTGGGCGAAATCGGGCCAGAGGGAAAATATCTCCTAATATTTAGATTATTTAAGTAAATTTTTTGAAAATTTGTTGCGTACATTAATTTGCTGCTTGAAAGCACCACAAAGTAAATAATCTTTTATCGGCTGAAATTTGACAAAAAGGGATAAAGGGGAAATTCGATATGTGTATCCCTATCATTGCGTAGGCACGTAAAATAGAGGAATTTTCCGAAATTTGATATTGATGGGATATTGTCCTGGCTCAAGACCATTTTGCATCTACATTTAATAGAATGTAAATTTATTTACAAATGGCATGGTGACATTTATTACTTGGCTGCAGACTACCACTATCATGATTTCCACCCTGTCTAAAGGTTTCGTTCAGGTGGCTTCGCAGCGAAGTTTCAACATCAAACCCGGCCACTTTATGAAAATGATTCTCACAAACGAACGAGAAGCACGCCACACTTGCCGATTTTGAGTTTAAAAAATCGCACCAAGTAATAAAGTACACATGCCATCTTACAAGCATCTCATTGAGTTCCATATGTAAGTATGTGTATGTGCAGGTATAGTTACCCAGCAATACTTCTGCCGTGCCAACGCTCATTTGTTTTAGTTTTTACGTTTGTATTTGTATTTTTTAGGGATACAATTGGCAAAGAGATATAAAAATGGTGCCAACCAAAGTTTAAATCATGAAATTCGGTGCATTCACATGACTGTGTAGACGCGAAACACAAATAAATTTGTTGCTAAATTTATACTTTTAGATGGAAAATGGAACGAAATGGGATATAAATATTACCATCCAAACGGTTCCAGTTAGAATAGTGCAATTCGGTGTGTACATTGCTCCGACTGCGTAGACACGAAAAATAAAAATATCTTCTGATATTTTTACCTTTACGATGGGATAAAATTGTTACCAACGAAACGGATGTAATTAGAATTATGAAATTTACTCGTCTGAAAAAAGACGATTTTTCAAAATTCGTCTTTTTTGGATCAAAATGAAAAAATAAATAAAACTAGTACCATCAACGGGCTGTAGCTACAATCACGCTGTGTACACTCCACTGTGGACATAATGGATCTTTTCGTATCAAAATGGTAAAGACATTTGGTCTGCAGCTGGAATCAAGAGGAGAAAATCGACCATGATATAATGAGTGAATAATAAAGCATCACAATATATTTTAAACAGTGCAGTATGCTTTATGGTTTGAAATACTAAACAAATATCGTAATGTGGATAACAAAAATACAAAATATTAAAATTTTCTTAATATGGTTCTATACTTCTGCGTAAAGTCGACAGCGTCTAATCTACGGGTAATACTGTGGAATGCACTCCGTGGTGGAGGGTATTTAAGATTCCGCCCGGCCGAACTTATCGTCTTTTTACTCGTCTTAATATAACCCTTTATGTCTCAGGCATAAAACTTTCGGAGAACATAGATTATTTTAAAAAATTAAATTTCCGGAGAACATAGAGTACATATCTAGAATGATTTTAGAAAATTTTGGGGATTGATGTAGTCATTTTTAAAGATCGAGACATAAATAATTAATTATTTGTAAAATGTAAAATGATTAAAGACCTACCAAACACGACTTACGACTTTAAAATCGGTTAAACCAATTTTTATCTTACAATATCCAAATATATCGAAATTTTATAAAAATCGACAACTTTGGTACCCCTAAGAGAACTACTACTTTCAGAGGAAGCGCAGACTTAAATTCTACTCCAAATTAAAACAAATATTTTATTTTATTTGGAAAAAGTAATATTTCCTTACCAAAGATGAAAGAAAACAGAAAATATTTTATTTCAAGAAAAATTAAACAAAAATAAATATAAATATTTCAGGTTGTTCGTCTACAAAATCTATATTGCAATTATTATTTACTTTTCAAAAATTTTAAATTTATTTGTTATTCAAATTATCTGGATCATTTAAATCATCCCTATTAATATTATAAAACCTTTGTGTAAGTCTGTCTGTTTGTTTGTTTCGTAATTACGCGTAAGCGGCTAAACCGATGTGGTTGAAGTTTTCAGTACAGATAGATGCAGGTCTGGAAGGAACTATAGGCTATAGAATTTTTAAAAATGTCCTCTGTGGGCGGATGGGGCGTGGCAAAGAGTTTTTGAGATAGAATGCTGCAAATTGGAACGTGTATATTACTGACCAAGAGAAAGATAAATATGATGCCGAAATTTGGAATTTCGTTTCGAGGGCGGTGAGAAAATGGCAAGGGTTTTTTGAAATAGAAGGCAGAAAATTGGAGCGTATATATTACTGACCACCTGATTTTAATTTTACCATTTGTTGTTTTTTGTCTGGCGAAGCGAGCAGGGTTCAGCTAGTTTGATATTATATATAAAAAACATTACCACATATTAATATCAGTGGTTATAGTGCGATTTAGACCACTTTCAAACTTACACTAAAGACAATTTTGGAGTGCATAAAAAGAGAAATGTCACAACGATCACCAAAATAAAGAGAAAAGTTGTCATATCTCAATTTTTTATGAATATTTGACATAGACTATCATACTATCTGGCACATATACCCTATTCAAATACTATAATTTTCAACTGTCTTCATTCATGGGAGGTTTCACGCCATTTGTTTGGCTTTCGAACACGGTAATAAACAGTGGGTTCATTTCAGGGACTACTAAAGTATACCATGCATTGATGTTGAGAAGTATCCACTAGTTCCCTTTTTGAACAATAAACTTAAAAAATTGTCAGATACTAAAACTGTATTTTTTGTGTGCACCAAGGCAAACTGATTTGTAAAATCAACTTCAAAAATGTTTATGGATAATTTTTTAATAAAATTCCAATTTTCGTCGGGTTGCATTTAATATTTGTATTCTCATTTTTATTTTTATTCTTATTTTCAATACCTTATTCAATTCTTATTTCCAATTAAAGGTATTATGACTAACAATATTGAATTGGATTTCACTTTCGCATGGAAACAGTATTATAAACATCAATTTTGAATCATCGAGAGGAAAGACTGATTACTACACTTTTCTCCCAGTGTATGCTACATTAAAAAACTCTTTGCAGTAATGGTTGTTTGCCTGCCAGTCTCACAATGTCTGGGTATATTTGTGTGCGTAAACACACACGTGTTTATTTGAGCATTTTTGCTAATGTAGGTGTTACATGTGACCCATTAAAGCAAAAACAAAACGAGTGTCGGGGTTTTTGTGGTTAATCTCAATGATTACACACCCACCCACATAAGCTCCCTCCCACACCACCATGCAGACACAGACACACATGTGTGTGTAGACAAAGCCTAACACCTACACTGACATACAAATGCATTTACCTGTTCCCAGGTATCTTTTGTATGACATCCATGCGTACAGGCGAAAAGTAGTCCGTGTAATGCTGGTTGCGTTGAATGGATCCGGTCTGGTTGATGTTGACTCAAGTAGCATACAACACTTATGGGATATGACGAGACCTGAAAAGGATGAATGAAAGTGTGCCGTGGTATGGGAGGGGTGGGGGCAGGAGAGAGGGCGTAGCTTTCACCAAAAAAGTTGTAATTATAACATCATAACCTTAACAAATACGAGTGAGTGTAAGTAGTACACACGAGTACACCAACACATTTGTATTGATGTCTTCTGAGGACATGCATTCAACCTTAGATGCTTACACCGCCGTGTCTATACGTACATTTGTATATATATATATATATTTATGTACACGTGTGTGTGTGTGTATGTATATTTATTTCATGGATTTTGAATGATTAAAATAATTGTTATTGTTACAGAAATTTCTGTTGGAAATTTTGTGGTAATATATTTAAAATTATACTGGAATTGTTGTTGCTGCTGTTCATCGAAGATGTCGCCTGCGGTTTAATGCACATATTTTAGCCTTTATCTGTTGTAGCATTAACATGTGTAGCACAGTGGGCGAATTTGGCAGAGTTTTAGAATTGACATGAATTATTTTCTGTTGCCATTTAAGTTTTGAATTTAATGGTTTCGCCATGTCCTCCATCGCATGCATTCCGAGTTTGTCATTCTCTCTGTAGCACTTTGTGAAATCAATCGAATGCCCTAGACGATATAGCCACAATACTGTTAGGTTAGAATATCCCTAATATACACCGTAACACAATTTAAAAAATGTCGTTACACTTGAACCGGATGACATACTTCTGAAACTATAGGCAAATGGAGTTAGCGTTTTAAGTTTTTATACCCTCACTCTACAGAGTAGGAGGGTATATATCATTTGGGACAGAAAAAAGTGTTACACATCAAAGGAGTGACTTAAGACCCTTAGTATGTTTGGACCAAATCCGTTTCAAGACTTTTTAAGTTGTTTGAGCCTTGTCCTTCCGTCTGGCTGTGTCCACGACAACTCTCGAAAGGAACTGAGGAATCAATTCAAACTTTGCCCATCGTAATATTTTTCCCAAACTTAGTTTAAGTTCGAAGATTGGCGAAATTTCAACGCCCCTTCTGGTACCTCCCACACTAAAAGGCCATATTCTTATGTTAAATAAAACCGGATATTCGGAATCAGCTATATTTTGGTATTTGGTAATTTTTTTAATAACCACTTTAAGTGTACTAAATATGAAGGGTTTTGCCACGCCCCTTCCAGTACCTCCCACACAAATCACCCAAAACTACGTACAATTAAAACTGTTATAACTTATATACGGATGATCGGAATACTGCGATATTGGTTATTTGACAATGCTTTTACAGAAGTTACATTTACATGGAATATGGGCGCAATTGTCACGCCCTTTCTGGTAACTCCCACACAAAAAAAACATATTCCTATGTTAAATTAAAACCAGTGTAACTTCCACACGGATATTCGGAATCAGCTCTATTTTGGTATTTGATAATGATTTTATAATCACTTTAATTATACTAAATATTGCGGGTTTTGCCACGCCCCTTCCATTACCTCCCACACAAATCACGCAAAACTACGTAAAATTAAAACTGTTATAACTTCTATACGGATAATCGCAGTACTGCGAAATTTGATATTTGGCAATGCTTTGAGACAAGTTACATTCGCATGGATTATGGGCGATATTGCCACACCTCTTCTGGTACCTCCCACACAAAGTGGCATAAACTTTGGTGACAATAAAACCGATGTAACATCCATACGGGTAGTCAAAATCATTTGCAATTTGATATTTAAAAATGTTTTTCTAATCGCTTTAAACCTAAAAAATATTTACGCTTTAGCCACGCCCCTTCTTGTACCTCCCACGCAATTGTCTATCCTAGGTAATAATAATAAATCCTGCATAACTTCTAGCCTAGAACCTAGTATCATCTGCACAAATTGTCCTGTGTATATGTTCTCTGAGAGTGAGGGTATATATTTATAAGTCGGTTTAGCCGACTGAAGCTTACTTACTTGTTTATATTCTCATCCAGGACTACAAAATTTCAAAGGATAATTATTTTCATTACTTATTCGCAACGCATGATACTGGTTATATATCAAATGAAAGAGTAGAATATATATATTGAAAATGCTTTAAATTTCATGATTCTATCTGTATTAATTAAGTATTCGCAACTACTAGAAAAATCCCATTCAGTTTCAGTTTATTCATATTTTACTTATTAAAAGGAAAACTTGAAACTAAAACTAATCTAAACTAAACTAATATATATAGAACAATGGAATTCGAAGTATTTTGAAAGTATATTATCCTCTTTAAGTTGCTACTTATACCCGTTTCATAGGATGTAAATAAATATTTAAAATAATTTTTAATAATCTAATGAGAAGCGCTTCTCATTAGTCGTATGTGACCGCTGGTACTAATGTGAACCCTGATTTAAGTCAAAGACATACATTCGTTGCGAAAGTTCTGACGAGATGGGGTAGCGCCCATAGAAACTGCGCAGTCAACTTTTAGGTGCAACAATAAAGGTCTCACTTTGCCTTTTTTGCTAATTTTTGGGTTCTGCTGAAGACTTCAGCACAACCTTTGGTCTTGAACCAAAATAAATGACAAACACATACAACATAACAGACCAACAATACACACAAACAACATAATTTTTAATTTTTATTAATTTTTTAGTTCAGGATGAAAAATTCAGAATTCAAAACGCCATTTAGTTCTAATTTACCTATAGCTTCAGACGTATATCATCCGGTTCACGTGTAATTTGGACCTTTGGATGGTATAGTAGCTGCCAACCGAGATTACAAATGGACGATATTGGCCCAGTGTTTTTAAATCTTTCACAAAAACAGAAGCTTCCCCTAAAATTTTGAGATGTTTGAAGTATTTCGCATCGTGTTTGTCAGATTTTTGCATTAAGTACACTCAAAGTATTTTGCCAGTAAAAGACAGCAGAAAGAGCTTACGCACAGAACAGTATGGCCAGTAGAATATACATATTAACAATACGTATTTTTTGTATCTATTTTTATATTTTAACTAACCGCAGCCATTTTTAGCAGACTGCAAGCTCTTCAGCAGTTTGAATGATGATGCGAGATTACAGAAAAACTGCTGTATTAGCAGATAAGTGTCAATCGCTACTTTAAATAAGAGATTTTTTCCCTAAGTGTATATAAAGGTTGTTCCAAAATGCACATGTCTGAGATAAATTGTCTCATAACAGTAGCTAATAAAAAAATGAACTTTTTTTAAGGATTAAAAATCCCACTGTGCCTACACACACACACCCTTACGCATGTATGTCTTCGTCGTCCTTTCAATCCCCAAGGATTATAAGCTGCGTTCGGTGCGTGTATTTGTCTGTTTGTGTGCATGACTCTCAACTTAAATCGCATCGAATAATTATTTGCTATTATACGAAATTTATGTTGTTTATTTAATATCTTTGGAAATTTGTAATGTTTAATCCTTAACAATTGTTGTGGCTTTCGCACACGGCCTAAGGAGGAGGAGGAGGAGCAGGAGCAGGAGGTTGTATAAGTCTCTCCCCCTAAACTCACCACTAATTCTGTTTATCTTGAATGTGATTTTGTTTAAAATCTTCTTAAATATTAAAATTCATTATTGTTGAACGAGTTGAACAAGGAAATTATAATATTTCTCTAATATGCTGCACACAGAAGGATGTTTGCTATTCTTCATGGCATTTGCGGAGAATTTCCCAGTATTTTAGCCAAAAGGGCCAAAATAGATAGGCAGACAGACGGAAGGACGGACGAACGATTGTATGAACATCAACATCATATTGCGGTTGTTGGGTGGTCTTCTGTGTGCGAAAAGATGTGTAATTATGTTAATTGCTTTAATAACATTAAAATTTATAATTATAACATTTGTAATTAATTTTTATGGCAATGCAAAATTTAAAAAGGGCTCTGCCAGATGATGATGATGATGGCGATGCTGCGATGGTGTTGAGTGAGTGAAGATTAATTGGTGAATTTATGATGCGCAATTAGATGCCGCGAAAAGCCGGAATATGTGATTCAAATGTTCTAAATTTACACATGTGCCATTTAAATTATTTACAAATATTTAGTGAAAATGAAATGAATTTTTGATATGATTTGGCTTTTGAAAACTCAACGCAATTTGAAAAATTGTGTTATCAAATAGTGAAAGTCACACAAATATGACACTGGTTGATAAGAAACTCATTTGTTTTAATTAATATTACTTACCAAATTGCACTAATCTCAATTTTTGATACGCCAGGCCAACAGTTAATCGTTTATTATTTTGAATTAGTTTTTAATGGGGTTTCATAGAGATTTTGCCGACAATAGAAAACAAATTAAAAATTAGTCTTGTTTCTATACTCTTCACCTTGGGATGAGGGTATGTTTATTTTGTCATTGCGTTTGCAGCATCTTAAAATATTACTCGAAAACCCCATAGAGTATATATATTCAAGGTCGTGGTAAAATTCTAAAAATTCGATAGCTTGTGAACGAAATGAGCTAGGGTGTTCAAAATTTCCCTATATGTGTCTAATGGTTGCAGATTGGTGGGAATTGAAAAGGCCAAAATCAGCCAGGAGGTAAAATTTGTTCCCTAACAAGCACTGAAAATACCCCTAATATTGAGGGTACTTAAGCATTCTTATTCTTAATTTCTGCCTTATAATCACTTGCATGATGATGATATCATGAACTAAAATGTCATTAGGTGGTGAAATGGGGCAAACATTGATGCAAATGGTACAAATCTAACGACAACAGCTAGAAACATGATATTCGATTTATACATGCCTCTAATTGCCTAGACTTGTAGAATAAGTGGAAGGAGTTCAATGGGAAATTAGGGATAAAAATGGTACGACCATGCACATGAAGTTAAAACTATGAAGTGAGGTGTATACATTCTTCTGACAACTAAATTAAAGTAATTTATTTAAATTTATAAAAAGGCAAAAAAGGACGAAAGGAGATAAAAATGGTACCAAGCGGCATTAGCTAGAATAATGTATACGTAGCTCTGACTGCGTAGACCCGAAATCTAAAACCAAATGCAGTCTTTCGGTGTTCCAACTTTTCGAGTCATAATGGAGAAAAAGGGAAAAAATTGGTACCGAACAAATGACTCTAGGAAGAATTATAAAATTGGCTGTGTACATTCCTTTGAATTTGTAGAGCTTAACATAAAAGATTTTTGTCGAAATTTATACTTTTAGCAGGGAAACGGGGCGAGAGGAGATTAAAATGGTACCAAGAATTATGAAATTGGATGTTTGCGTTCATATGACTGCGTACTTTTAAGGGGTAAAGTGGAAAAAGGGGGATACAAATGGAATGACGACATATGGCTTTTCGAGTCAAAATGGGGAAATTGGTGCCGATCTAGTGGCTACACTTAACTTAAAGGACTTTTTCGAAATTTATACTTTTAGGGACTAAAGGGGATAAAAATGGTAGCAACCAAACGGCGCACAGAGGGTTGAATTCGCCAAAACTGGAGATTAATTATTTTATTTTTTTTTTTTTTTGAAAATTTTTTATTATACTATTAAAGAATATACAATTCTACATCACTACCGAAAATATCAATGGCATGTGTTGTTTAGTTTTACAGTTGCACTGCCTTAAATTCATGCATGTTTTGAGTTTTACGCGAACAGTTCTGAAAATTGCAAATTGACATACTTCAAAGGTTAATATCTTTTTCTCCATTGTAAAAAGTAGCACTTTGATTATAGAGTCTTCAAGTTCAGGTATTTTAGAGTGATTTTACAAAAAATGTTTTAACGAAAGTATTTCAGGTATTTTCAAAATATATAATTTAATATGAATTCTGTAATATACCGCCAGATGGTGAATTTTTAATTAAATTACAATGTGTTAACTTCAATATTCCGCTATTACATGTTGCGCGTTTTTGCGCCAATTTATTTTATTAAATAAATTGTGAAAATAGTCGCTCTATATGGGTGCTTATACGTTCAGTTTTATTGTACAACTGGAATTTAGATTATGACGAAAACTTAATATTTAAGTATTTTGAAATAATTATTTCTAATCAAAATCATTCACAGAAGCATAATAAGGTTCCAAGTCGCACAATAAATCTTAATCTTATAAACAACCCTATATAAAATCGAAGTGGTTTAGGGTATAACACGTACGGAAAGAGTACAGTCGGGTAATGCCGGCTATATGATACCCTGCATCTTCTACCCTATTTCAAGTAATTTACTACCAATTCTAGATGAATTAAAATTTCGGTAACAGTTTAATGCCGGACACATTCGAAACATTGTCATTAATGAGCAAATGTCACCAAATCTAGTGGGACATTTGTATGGGGGCTTTATCAGACAATGGACCGATGTCACCGAATTTAACTACAGCAGTTTCTAGGTACAATATAACGTTATGTGCCAAGTGCGAACAAAATTGGGTAAACAATTATGTTGCTAGAGCGGAAAAGTCAAATCTGGAACGACATTTGTATGGGAGCTACACCTAAATCTAAACCGATGTGACCCACTTTCACCATAAATGTTTCTAGGTGAAACATAACGTGTTGTGCCAAATTTGAACAATATCGGTTAATATATGTTGGTATATAGAGCGAAAAAAGTCAAGTCGGGAGTGACATTTGTATGGAAGATATATATAAATCTGAACTGCTTTGCTTCAAATTTAATAGCGTTCATCATTGATGCGAACAAATTAGCTGTACCAAGTTCCGTTGGGATTGGATAATAATTGCGACTTGTAATTCGATAACAGGATTATATACACGGACGGATTATTAACCAGGAAAACATTTTTTCCAACAAATTGTACTCAAATTGTGTTTTCTTTTACTGATTATGGTATAAATTTTGAAAAAATATAAACATTACCTGACCCGAAGGCTTCCCCGAATTAATCTCCATTTTTGGCGATTTCAACCCTCTGTGCGGCGGTTCTAGAATTATGGAATTCGGTGTTTACATTCAATCATCGTTCTTTCCAAATGCGTACTTTTAGTGTCAAAATGGTAAAAAGGTTGGAAATGATACAATTTTTGAAAAAATATTTTAAATACTCATTCACAGCGTATGATAACGTCAAATTAAAGAGGAGAATATCTGTTAAAAATACTTGAAATTCCATGCTTCTATCTGTACTAGTTTAGAATTAATAATCATTTTAAATTTTCCTTCTCGAAAAGTAGAATATGAATTAACAAATAAAATAATGGGATGAAAGTTGAAATGGCTGTTAATGTTAAACTGGCAGATATAAAACATGAAATTAGAAGTATATTTAACAGCTATTATCCTCTTTAATTTGACACCTAAACCGTTATCATAATATGCGAATTAGTACTTAAAAGATTTTTTGAAAAATTTTAGTCCTGTCGAGGAAACGTCGATTTTCTCCATTTTGCCAAAAGTTTCATACGTGAACCATCCGGTTCAAGTGTAACGACTTTTTTCAAAATTGTCGTACGTGTTATATATGTATGTAGTTTTATAAATAGTCCAGGACTATCATGCTAATGGGTGGGACATTTAAAACTTTAAATTAGAATCGGATATAAAAGAGTACTGGTTTTATTGGATAGATTGACCTTTGTCATTTAATAATGGAATACAACATCGTTCATATGACTGCCTCGACTGGCTCGGCAGTACTTAATCCAATCAACCCAATTTTTCAGTACAGTCCAAAATCCACACCAAACAGTGACTCGTAGTGGATGCATTGGCTTCTCAATAGCCACGTTTGGGTTCTCTGAACCCAATATGCGGCAATTTTGCTTATTGACAAGCAACCTAAATCAAAATGAGCTTCATGGTGGCTGAACTGAAGGCCCATCTCTGCTCGAAAGGATTTCACGTAAATTTCTTACAGTCCCAATTTTGTTCGAGCGTATAGCGTCCCATTTTGCAAATGTCACACATAAAAATAAAATGAATGTTATTCTAATTTTCAAAGTCAAATTAATCGGTGGTTCAAACGGAACTGAAAAAAATAAATGACGCACTCTATGTATACAAATTTTGTTAGCATCACCCTATGAATGGACTTTGTCTTTAAAATTATTTAAATTGCTCCAATACTATAATAATGAAACATCGCAATTTATTTAAAACAGTAAGCATAAGTGGGTACGCAAATAAAAAATTCGAAACACACAAACAAAACCCTAAGCAAAAGAATTTTGTTTGCGGAATGTGTTTGTTGCAAACGATTTATGTTTATCACAAACCAACTAGTATGATTTATGTTTATCATGTGAGTTTGGAAGTGGCGAAATGATGGCTTCTATTTTTTAAGAATTTTTTATCGATTTTTTTTCTTTTGCAAAATCGACCAGAATTTAATTGAAAAATATTCAGAATGATTATATTTACAGTAGTTTATTAACGCAAGGTTTAAAAACAATGAAAACTCCAAGAAAAAGTAGTTGATGAAAATTTTTATTTTTTTTTTTAAATTTTTTTTTCTTGGATTTTTCATTGTTTTTGCGTTCTTATTTTGTTTGTCATTAACTTAAATTAGGAAAAATTGTAATAAAAGAAAATTTGTGTACAACAATAGAAACTACGTTTACGATCAACGTTTTCATTCGCCACAACTGTTTAAACTGTTACGGTAAAAGTAGAGCGTTTGAGACAAAAAACTATGTTTGCGATAAACGATCTCCTTTGCGTGTAATGGTAAACAAAACAAATATGTATAAACATTTTGAGCCGAACATATTCTCCGCATCAATCCGACAGACTCTTGATTTGTAATTCCAAAGACACCATTTGAAATCTAAAAGACATATTTTGAAATCCAAAAGATATAATTTGATATTCAAAAACGTCACTTGAAATTCTGAACCTCAATTGAATTTTTTTGAATTTTTGAATTTCTATTGATATTTTTTTGAATTTCAAATGAAAATTGGCTTATCAGGTTAGAAATATTAAAAGTATTAAAAAACTTAGTCACCCCAGCTCAATCCCTGGACCCAAAATTAGAATATAAATTTACTTTGTATTGTAATTCATAATAAATAAAAAAAATAAAATATTTAAAAAACTTGCAAAATTTTAAAAAGTGACTGATAAAAAACATTGATTTAAGAGAAGTACAATAAAGGTAGGGTCATTGAGGTGAATTAAATTGATATTCATGTATACGAACATTAACATTACGAGTTTTGAATTACAAATTATGTCTTTTGAATTACAAATGATGTTTTTGAATTACAAATGACGAGTTTTAAATTTCAAATGGAATTTTCGACTTTCCACTGATATTTTTGGAATGTCATATGGAATTTTTGAATTTCAATTGGTGTCTTTTGAATTACATTTGAAAATGGTGTGGAACAAAAGTTATTGAATTTTGGCCGATGGATTTTAATTCTGGACCATTGTATCACAATGGACCTCCAAGTAAGTCGAATGCTTGCTTTCTGACTGTCACCGAAGCCTAACATAAACTAATATTCGATAATATGTACTCGCCTGTTCATTATCAATAATTTAGTGATTTGGCCTAAATAGTATTGCCATTCTTGACTTGTGGACACTTTTCACAGCGTTTGTATACTTGTGTTTGCAAATTTCCAGGAGATTACTATGAACTAACGGCCTTAACGGTGTCTTTATTCAATTCAACTCCTTTGCTGCACGACATCTCTAGCCAGGGATGGTTTATCCCGCAGCAGTCTTGTTTAATTGCAATTTAAACATAAAAATACATTGAAAATGAGCGAAGAGACAGCATAAGGAGCAAGACAATGGCAACTTAATTATTTTATAATGCGAAGGAAATTCATTAAATGAACAGCACTGGCTCAGCAAGAAAACGCGGCAGGCAATTGGAAAAATAGCAAAAAGCTGTAGAAACAAAGGGGGGAAATATGAAACGGAAATAAGTGAATAGTATATGACAGGAAATGATTAATAATGCGAAATATTGTGTAGTTATTATTAGTTGAGCATTTTTCCTTCCATAGACAAAATGGAACTGAAGTATTAATTTTCAGTTAACTTGATAGATATTTATATACATAGTGTGTGTATGCCTAAAGGCCTAACGTGTCTCTATGCCACGAGCCACCATCACACTCTTCTAATCGATAAATAAACGATGATAATGTAAAACGTGTTCCAATCGCTGCTGCTGGGCAATATTGCCTACATCATCACTGTCGCCATCATCATCATCATCATACTGGCCACTATTAAAGGCTCATCTACAGAATGAAGTGGGTGACTATGGGTAGACGTTTCTGACAAGGGTAGACGTCATTGCCACAGGGTGTGAGTGGATGAAAGCAGTTATAATTTTGCGATAATCATTAGGAGCTAGTTTCAGTCTGTGATATATGCTCAGTTAAATCTACACATAAGTAGATATGTTGGCTTTTATTTGCACGGACTGGACCGGGCTGGCCAAAAACAATCTCCCTCCTGCCCATCCGCTACGAAAGCGGCAGCAGCACAAATATCCATTAAGTTAATCATTCAGATCTGTTTCGTATATAGCGACATTCATTTATATTTACTGAGTATTGTTGGTGTAATGTTGCTTGCTGGCTGGCTGGCTGCCCTGGTTGTCCCTGGCACTCATGGCTCTGGACTACATTCAAGAGCAGTGTATATGTGCAGATATTTTGAAACATGACTTGGATTTTCAAAATCAAATTCAAACACCAGCTAAATATTGTACCACGTACGGTACAATGCATGTAAGCACATACACGCATATGAGTCATTCTGTGGAATGAAGGCTTCAGCTGAGAAGTGGGAAAAGGGCATCTTAGAGAAATGCGATTCCCACAAGGCTATCATTCACAGTTAATGATAGGTATTCAGTAGTTTGGCTCCGAACAACCTATTCATGAAAACGAACAAGCATGCGATTTTCTTTTAAACCTTGGACATTTCTAGTGAAATGCCCCTTCAACTTATATCCACATTCAGTTGGTGTCACTGATGGCGAAAACTTTGTCCGAAATGCAAATGTTTCACGTTACTGCATATTTGCGATATAATGACGAAGCTAACAATTCTTGACGTTCCTGAATAGAAATGAATCGCCAGCTGCTGGTGATGCTGATGACGACGATGACTAGGACATTGGGGATGGGGCGACGTACATATGTACCTAAATGATTGAACGCAATGACGACTGACTCCTGTGATTCCATGTACTTCCGCTGGCGTACGTTGGAATAAAGCTTTGATTGTTGTCCATTAGAAATGCTCGCTAACTAATCAAACAACGAATCCACTCATGAACAGAAGAGCGACCGTACGACCTCCATTGTTTCACTTCGCATGGGTGGAGGATGTTGGTGTAAGGTGATCTGCTGCTGCGGTGATTCGAGGGCAGGGTGTATGTGTCGCTCCATCCTTCTTTTAGTCGCTATTAGAGCCATTCACTCTGGCGCACACATTCAATGATTGCCTACTTTTAATTTAGGCCTTTTATGTTGCATTGCTGTTGTAAGTTGACGTTCGACTCTGTCTCTCTCTCGAGTTCGTTGATGTTTTGTGTCGTTGATGCCGTTGGATGTGAGTGACTAAATGATTCAAACATTAACATCCATGTGAGGTGGTAACATTTGTTCCCGTTTAACAATTGCCAGCTACGTATGATTATACTTTTCATGTAAATTTATAATGTTGCGGCTCGTTGAACAGAATTTCAGTTTTGGATATCCTCTCCTGTATCAAAGAAGTTTGTATGCCAAATGACTGAATCCATTAGTTTCTGGATTGGAATACTTTTTTAAAACATTCACTTGCAATAGAATTTCCTAAGGTCCAAGAGTATGGGTTCCTCTTCAAAGGCAGATTTCCTTCGGTTTTTACATTATTACGTGGAGTCCGAGCAGGGATATATCATTTGTAGCGAAGATTATTGTCTCATACGGAATTCATGTGTATTGTTCCTTGAAATCAAGCATCTTTATCTCTAGCAGAATTTACTTTAAATTATTATAGGAACGAAGAGGGATTCTCCATAAAAAGAAACGCTGGTTATTTCATTGGCTCACGAGCTGGGAACTTCCACTGATAGGCTATACCGTTGGCTATGTATTTCTCATACCTTAAAAATCGTCGAGGACATATCGGCATACAATGTCCTCACATAGTCGTCGACGTTCGTACTGCCGACAATGACCACAGACAGAATTCATACCTTCATCGCAAAGATGGCGTATTAAAGACAAAGTTGTCATTAACGACAATGTCGTGGCATACTAACGAAAATGTCGCCACATATTAACGACAATGTCGTCATATATTAATGGCAATGTCGTCACATATTAACGTTAATGCCGTCACATATTAACGACAATGTCGTCACATCTTTACAACAATGTCGTCACATATTAACGTTAATGCCGTCACATATTAACGACAATGTCGTCACATCTTTACAACAATGTTGTCACATATTAACGACAATGTCGTCACATATTAACGACAATGTCGTGACATATTATTGACAATGTCGTCACATATTAAAAACTATGTCGCCGCATATTAACGTTAATGTCGTCACATATTAACGTTAATGTCGTCACATATTAACGACAATGTCGTCACATCTTTACAACAATGTAGCCACATATTAACGACAATGTCATCACATCTTTACAACAATGTCGTCACATATTAACGACAATGTCGTGACATATTATCGACAATGTCGTAACATAATAACAACAATGTCGTGACATATTATCGACAATGTCGTCACATATTAACGACAATGTCGTGACATATTATCGACAATGTCGTCACATATTAACGACAATGTCATCACATCATTACAACAATGTCGTCACATATTAACGACAATGTCATCACATCATTACAACAATGTCGTCACATATTAACGACAATGTCGTCACATATTAACGACAATGTCGTCACATCTTTACAACAATGTCGTCACATATTAACGACAATGTCCTCATATATTATCGACAATGTCGTCCCATATTAACGACAATGTCTTCTCATATTAACGAAATGTCACCATATACTAACGACAATGTTGTCACATATTAACGACAATGTCGTCACATATTAACGACAATGTCCTCATATATTATCGACAATGTCGTCCCATATTAACGACAATGTCTTCTCATATTAACGAAATGTCACCATATACTAACGACAATGTTGTCACATATTAACGACAATGTCGTGTCATATTAACGACAATGTCATGACATATTAACGACAATGTCGTCACATACTAACGACAATGTCGTCACATATTAAAAACTATGTCGCCACATATTAACGACAATGTCGGTATATATTCACGATAACGTCGTCACTTTTTAACAACGTTGTCAGCGAGGAAATCTTAACAGCTTCATCACCGATGACATATTAACGAAAATTTCGTCGACCTCCTCATTGTCGACAATGTCGTCAATGTACAACGATTTCGGCTCCTCTTACAGAATATCACCGTCGTCATTACAAATGGATTTTACTTCAAAAAGGTATCTTAAAGTACAGAACTCATTTATTTTCACTGGCGTCCGAGCAGTGGCCTTACTGAGAGTGAATTTTTATTAAAGACAGCCAAATAATTATATTGAATAATGCGAATGTTACCCTGAATCAATAACTGCAATGGTAATGCTGACTACAAAGTGTATTCAGTTAGATAGTCATATTTTTTTGATTTTAACAGTAACTATTTTGATCTTAATGGCCAATAAAGTATAACTTTCTTAGTTTCTTCGCGAAACAAACTAAACTATTTATATTTACGTTGTCTTCGTAGCCCATCTAATTTTCACCATCATCATCACTATCTGGCAGAACATGAATCACATATCTACTCTATGTTCTCTATCTTTTCCTCAGTCATCAGTTTTGCGCAGTTTGTAAGTTAGTTTTCACAAAATTCTATTGATTAATTATATACGTTATCTCCCGCTACACTATTCTATAGAGCCTTGTAGCAGCAGGACACATGTCTCCATGATGATTTACAACATGTAACAATTAATTTTTCAATATAATTCCCTCCAACACGACTGACAGATGATGACTATCATTAGGTTTTTGTGTGTGAAAACGTTGTGCTTCAATGGAAAAACTAAATGTATAGTATTGGGGAATAGTAGTAGAAAAAATAAAAAATAGTTTTCCATTTAAGAGACAATAGACGGGAGAATGAAAAGTTGCAAGGACATCAGCGGAAAGTATAGAATGGCGGAGTGAAGGCACAATTAGCTCAAGGATAGCTACTGTAATAGCTAGGGTTATTAATAATTCCGAGCTGCGTATAGGGGGGAGAGGGCCACAATAAAAGAACATATGTATTTGCCGGGGGACAATGAAAATATAGAGTAGAATATTTCTTTTGATTGTCATGTTATTGTCATATCTTATGATTTTCTCCAATTTGAAGTTCAAGATTATATGAAATTATTATCTTTAGTACCTGAAAGGGGGGACTTAACTAAAAGTTATGACTAAACGCCTAAGATAGTATCTAAATACATGCTCGTTGACATCATAATCATAGCTAACACAATTGATGCTGTTTATCGTTGTTCCCTGCGGGAGCCATCACACTCCTCTCGATGTAGCTATAGGAGCAAAATTGTGGCTATTGTTCTCCGTATCGTGTCTCATTCCAAATTCACGATAACATAAATAAATGTTCGCATTACAATTCGAAAATTGGTGTTGTTGTTTTCTCTCTCTCACTCTCTTTTGTAAATCTGTCACTGCTGCATTTGACAGATCATTTATCATCGCTACTAATTGTGTATCATTAAATGTGAAAAACGGAAGGATGAAGAAGAACCCAGTGTACCAGGAACACAAAAAGAGTAAAACACAAAAAACGATAGAAAACAAAAACTACAACTTTACAAGGATGTTGTATCCCTTGGAAAATAAAGAAAACTTTGTACATACATACAGCTGTACGAAGAACACGATGATAATGACGAGCATTCAAATAATGCAGATGACGACGATGATGATAATGATATTGAAGCTGACGACGTCCCTGATGTTAATTCCAAAAACAGTGTCTTATTGTCATCAATATTCAATTGATTGAGTGGTACGTACGAGTGTCTGTAATGGAAATGAACGTTTTGATGACTAAAGCACAGATACTTGGGACAAGGAAATGAATACTTAAATAATGTTTCAGAACGGAAATAAAATAAGATTGTCGCTGACAGTGAAAAAGGAGAAAACATGTGGGTGACCAGTTTGGAGGCCATCGCTAAAGGAACCGAACTGTGACTACTCATTCAAATATGTCTTTGTCAAGCAGGCACGAGGCCTTGTTCTGATTTATTTCAACTGTAAGGAAAATGCAATTACACATTCCCAACTCGTTTCCAAAAGTGCGCAAATATATCGTTTCTAAACTTTCTACCACACTTTGTAGCCTCTTCGATCTGGTAGACAAGGCAATTCAATGTCGTCACATATTAACGACAATGTCGTCAAATGTTAACGACAATGTCGCCACATATTAACCACAATATCTTCACATATTAACGACAATGTTGTGACATATTAACGACAATGTCGTGACATATTACTGACAATGTCGTGACATATTAACGACAATGTCGTAACATATTAATGACAATGTCGTCTCATAATAATGACAATGTCGTCCCATATTAACGACAATGTCGTCACATATTAACGACAATGTCATGACATATTGACGACAATGTCGTGACATGTTAATGACAATGTCGTGACATATTAATGACAATGTCGTGACATATTAAAGACAATGTCGTCCCATATTAACGACAATGTCGTCCCATATTAACGACAATGTCGTCACATATTAACGACAATGTCGTGACATATTAATGACAATGTCGTCATAAAGTAACGACAATGTCGTGACATATTAACGACGATGTCGTGACATATTAACGACAATGTCGTCACATATTAATGACAATGTCGTCACATATTAACGTCAATGTCGTCACATATTAACGACAATGTCGTCACATAATAACTACAATGTCGTCACATATTAACGACAATGTCGTCACATATTAACGACAATGTCGTCACATATTAACGACAATGTCGTCACATATTAACGACAATGTCGTCACATATTAACGACAATGTCGTGACATATTAACGACAATGTCGTCACATATTAACGACAATGTCGTCACATATTAACGACAATGTCGTCACATATTAACGACAATGTAGTCACATATTAACGACAATGTCGTCACATATTAACGACAATGTCGTCACATATTAACGACAATGTCGTCACATATTAACGACAATGTCGTCACATATTAACAATGTGGTCATATATGAACGACAATGTGGTCATATATGAACGACAATGTGGTCATATATGAACGACAGTGTTGTCATATATGAACGACAATGTGGTCACATATTAACGACAATGTCGTCGTGGATTAGAAGAAAAATGTAAATGTCACTTTAATCTTTAGCGGAAAATGAAACCTCTTCAAAAAGTACCCTTTATACCTATGGACTTTTTGCGATCCCTCTGATTATAATATATTTTAGAAGAAGGCACGTTTGTCATATTACCATCTACTTTGTTTAATTTTAAAGCTTTCCGCTTTACATTGATTTATTTAAATTAAATTTAATACACAGTATTCTAATCCCTCTCTTTCTCTATTTCCTTTGCAGGTATGTCACCGGCTCTGCTGGACACTAGACATTGGTCATTTTCAGCATTACTAACTAACGGATCATGGAGAGCAGTTTTGAATGTCATGTTCTGTCGAAAATGTTACACATATTTTTTTGCTGTATTCAATTATATTAAAAATGCATGGCAAATGTTCTACAAAACCTCAAAAAGTCATCATTTGCTACAAAAACGAAAATACCAACACAGCATTGACTAAAGTGCAGCATTATTTCGATTGACGCATTCAAGTGTGTTGGCAGCAACCCGGTCATCATCATCATTGTAACCTGTCCTTTTTAGAGGTTTGGGGGCAGGGGGGACTGTTACGAGAAACCCGAAATAAAACCGAAAAATAATGCAAAAGTGTGCACCTGTTCTAGCAATGACAATTTCCAAAAAAAAGGATGCCACACCACGGCATTTCGTTGTATGAGCGTTGCGTGCTGTTGTTTGCGATAACGATGTTGCTGCAGCATCGCGTTGCACGTTTGCCGTTGTGAAAATGCGTATGCATTTGTGTGGCTGCATAAATGAATTTTTATCATTTTCAATGTATTTTTTGCTATTCACTTTGCCGCTGCTGTCGTTGTTGTTGCATTTTATATCACATTTTTATTATTAGTTTTTGTGGTTGATTTCGATCAAAATGCAATCAATGGTGCAATACCACATTTTGTGGTATACAATAGATAGAAGAAGCGTCGTCGTCGTTGTTGTTGTTACTGTTGCAACTCTGTATTTTTTTTTTGATTTTTACACAAAGCGCCCTCTTCACGCATTTGCATCGAAACATCGATGCCGTGCAACGCTATCAAAGTCCAACGACTCTGGCACATTGTGGGCGGGAAACCATGTTAGGCAAGCGTAAGTGGAAGCTTTTTCATTAAGCCCGTCTGATATTTGAGATTGAATATAAATTGTTTTGAAAATAATATAATTCGAGTGGCATTCGTAGAAAGACTAAATACCAGAGCTGCAATTCAGTATGATTCAGTTCCATAGGTCGGACTGGCTCGCGTTTGGGGAGTAATCAACATTCCGGATCCCATAAAAAGTTCTAAAGCAGAAGTCTAACCGTTTTCCAATTAGAATAGCACGCAACGATAATAACGGATAGTACGACCAGTACTATTCGGGATTTCTCCAGTACTTCATCTGGCCCAACACTACATTGTGGTAATAATTTTAATAACACCCACACAGACTCAAAAAGATACACCTCCTTTATATGCTCACGCCATACTTAGGACTTCTTTATTATAAAACATATCGTGCTTTATCTTATAATAGTACTCACCATCGAAAGTGCCGAATTTGTCTGCGTATTCTTTGCCGTAGAATTTTTCGAATATATCTTCGTGATAGATCTTGACGTCCTTGAAGTACATGTTGGGCGCGAAGAATTCGTATTCATTGATTTCGCGATCGAAGGGATATCCCAAAGGTAATTCATCGAGGTGGCGAACACCATTACCAATGGTACAAGGACGATACTTGTAATTGTCATAGAATTCCTTGTCGCCGGTGTAGGGTGTAACAATGAAGAATACTTGCATTGGCATACCCTTGTCCCAACCGCGAGGTAACACCAAACGATCCGGGAATCCGCAGTAGTCGTCGTCTTGGAGCTCAAAGTAATCACGGTCTTGAGCCAGGCTAAGCATTAACTGTGCGTACGTTCTCGAGTAGGTCATACGGTCAGCAACTCTAAAGCTTGAATCAGTTGACTGGCGGCTAAAGGAGTTGGCACCAGATTCCAGCCTTTCAACGAATTTATCAATTTCCCAGAAGTTTTCACGATTTTCGCCCAAAGAAATTACACGACCAAATTCGTCGTATTTGGGAGCCAAGAAAGTGCGGATAACAACCTTTTGTTCTTTGTCCGATTCAATGTTGAAATTGAAAGTATAGGGTTTGTGATTGAGACGCATTTGACGCGCCAACAAAGCCTTGTCCCACACGAACTCTCCATCGACGAAAGTCATCTTGTCGTTCATCAGATTGGTGACATCGAAGTCAAAGACATCAAAGTAGGTAACCAAATCGGACATTTCAACATCTTTAATGGTGACGCCGGTGAAAGTCAATTCCTTTTGGGTATAGGGTTCTATATAGTTGTGGAAGCGGAAGAAGAACTGAGAAAATTTCTTGTAAACCGGATAGAAAAGGGGATCACGCATCATGGTTTCGTAATTCAGCAATACATGGGGATAGTTATAGGCCTCATGGTCAACATCAGCACAATACATATGAATCCACTGGAACCAGAGGGCCGAAAAGTGTCCCTCGTTAATATCCATATTGCCTTGCATTAGGCTGCCGATGAATTCGATAGCTTCCGGTTTACGTAAGTCAATGGTGCTGTTATCAGCCATTTTAAAGTAACCCTTGGTGATGATGTCATAGAAATGATTTCGGTAACTACTAAATTTGTTGTACATTTTAAAATCGCCATAAGTTCGGATCTCGTAGCTATTTTGGTGGTAGGAAAAGCGCATACCATTGTAGTGGATCAATTGGGGATTATAACCGTGTTCGACATTTGTAGAAGTTCTGATGTCGGGTATTTCGCCATAACCATGCGACAAACGTTCCATGTAGTAACGCGAGAGCAATTGCCGGACAACATACGCAAAGTATTCACCGCGGCGATCCTCATTCAAATGGAATTCGTCGGAGTTCAAGAGCGGAGAATAATCCATATTGAAATAGTACCAGAAACCATTCCAGTCCAAGTCTTCTGTGAAGTATGACAAGGCTGATTCTTTGTTGAAGAAATCAACGTCGCGAGTGTAGTCAACGGGCATCCAGAATCTCTTCACGTCCGTGACACTGTCGTGCAATATCAAACTATCCTCGGTGTACCAGTGTTCTCCCAAGCCCATCAGCTTCCACCATTGCCACATCTTCCAGTCCTTGGTGTAGAAGTAGTTGTAGTTGTCGTTGTTCCTGAAGTACTTCGAGTAGTCCGTGTACATCAGATCCTTGTATTCCTTCTCGTACATGATGTATTTGCTCCAGACATCATAATCGAATTTCTCAGCCGCATACACGAACTTGCTGTTGAAGAAGTACTGAGGGAAGATTTCGTAGATGGTGGGCAGCATTAAGCCCTTGAAGTCGTCGCGATGGATAACAGCCAACGTTAGAGCTTGGACAAACATGGCTTCGTTGGCATGCAAGCGAGCCCAGCATACGTTGCGTTGGAAGATCTCCCAGTTCTTGGCATAGTAGAAGAACCCAAATAGGCCCATGAGTTGTGCCGAATGCGTTGGTTCCATGACAGCGAAGAATTCGCCTTTGGGCAAAGCTATGCCATATTTGTAGGCTTTGTAGTAGTCGGCCATAAACTCGGCATAGTTTTCACTTGGCTGCAAATGAATTTGATAAATATGTTGCTTTAAAGTGTCGCTACACTTACCAAATAATCGTCCTTGTGGTAGACGAAACTCTTGCCCAATTTGATGTATTCCTCGAACATCAGAGGATCCTCAACACGATAGACAATTTCGTAGAGGAACTTTTGCTCGAAAATGCTCTTTGGCACCTCGGCATGGACACCGGCGGCAGCGATTAGGCCAACAATAGCCAATAGGGCTATCACAATCTTCATTGCCCTTATTCTTGGTCGATTCGTCAGCTTTCGACTGATGTTGTCGTGGAAAATCAGTGTGCCTTTTATACGGTTGATTGGACGTCGGATGATGCAATCGTCTCTGTTCTTATCTTCAATATTATCACATTTATTTCGAGGTTCGATTCAGTAGGATTAAGATGTTACCGAAAATTGATAAGATTGATGTTAGCGTTTGCATAATTTCTAAGCGTGTGTATTTTTTATTTGCGTTGTTGTGTCTGATACATTTAGTATGCTGGGCTGCCTTGAGGCGATCAGGTGTATATGGAGAGATATAGATTCTTCATAATCATAATCATGTCAAAGTTCTAATGCTGCAGATAATACAATTTTGTTGTTTTCAAAGACGGTCTTTTCTTTTTTAAACATCCTGGCTTAGAAACAATAAAACTAAACCATTTCCATATATTGCACTTCATGTCATTTGTACTTTAAAGCGTTGGTACTGAAGTAACAACAGGAAAACTGCCAGTTCAGGGTAATTTCCCAACTGGTAAATAAATAGATACAAATAACCTTGCAGACTAAAAATGACACTTAGCTACTACAAAAAAATAAGTATTAAATACACTCTCTTAATAGAGTTTCTTTTTTCTGAGTTTGATCGGAATCAAATGAAAATTTCTAGTAGGTCTGTCTTTATCAATATTTTATTCATAATAAAGTCGGAACGGATCTTGCCCTGGATAACATTCATAAGGAAAGTATGACGACATTTAAAGAAAGTAACTGCTAAGATTAAGCCTAAATTCATACGAAGACAGTGTACGATACAAAATAAGAGGAATTGTTTTTAAACAGATTCCATAGGGTTACTGTGAATAATATAGGATGGCTAAGAATCCACAGAACCATAGAGGCGTATCATTGTTTACTGACCGCAGGATCGGAAAACTCTTTACTGTCATACAAATGTGAGATCGAAATTTCAGACGTTGATCCAATAGAATTCCAATATCTAAAAAGGAAACTACCAGAAAAACAATTAGTTTAGTTTAAGTGTCTAATTCTAGAAAATGAACAAATGTTTGCATTTCAAAATATGCAGACCATGGAGATCAGACTGTAGAAAATGTAGTTCAGTTGGCTCTTTAAAGGACCGAAATATCTTTACATCATTAGCATGCAATAGAATATTTGAATGACGAACTACAGAAGGAAGATCATTAAGAAATATTGTAAAACAAGATGACTTCCTCTTGGTACACCGGAAGACACAACTTGGTGCGATAACTTATCAGCTATAATTTTTTCCCATAGCTTCGGAATGGTAATTAATTTGGCAATGCCTCTATAAGTTGATACGTCAATCTTGCTGCCAGATTTAAAAATGAATCCTTCCATAAAGGTGGTAAATATCCAGAACTTACACGATTTCTTATTATTGAAAGAGGCCATGATAAAGTATCAGAATAGTATTTAATTATGTTATTGGGAATACCGTTTGGACCAGTATTAAATGTGACTTCAATGCCTATAAATTATCCAAAACCGTAAATCTGTTTATAATTGAAACATTTATAGGTGAAGCTTCAACAATATTATACGGACAGGGAATAGAGTAATCAAAATTTTATTTGAGTAGATCGTTGAAAAAAGTCTGCAAATATGCTACTAATTGATAAATTACACAGTGCAACACGAAAAAAAATAACCATATACGGACACCGCTACATGATAAAAGACCAAAAAAAAGACCCGTGTTTTTTTTTTCCCCAAAGTCATGCACTTTTTTTTATGGGCCCCCAGAGATTTGAGGCCTCGGTGTAATTTTTGGAAAAAAGTGATCATATTCTCAGGCTCATATCTTGCAAACCGTTCGGAATTTTGATTTACTCTCTGAGGCAAAGTTCTAGCTCTTGTCATAAAGAACAAAAATTATATGTTCTAGAAAGTTGTTTATTGAAATCTTAAGTACATTTTTGTTGTTGATTGTTTCCTTGAATTTTTAACGGTTTGCTACCTATGGACCTGAACAGGGCAAAAAAGGAAAAAATCTAATTTTTGGAAAATTTTTCACTTTTGCGGCTACCTAAGCGCTACCTAAACGGTGTTAAGAATAATTCCTAGGAAGTTCATATGTTCTAGAAAGTTGTTTATTGAGATCTTAGGTACATTTTTGTAGTTGATTGTTTCCCTGAATTTTCAACGGTTTGCTACCTATGGACCTGAACAGGGGAAAAAAGGTTAAAAAAATCGAATTTTTTAAGTTTTTTGCGATTTTGACCTTGAAGATGAAGTTTTTTTGATTTTATATGTTCACAATTTTTGTTCTTTATGACATGAACTTTGCCTCAGAGAGTAAATCAAAATTCCGAACGGTTTGCAAGATATGAGCCTGAGAATATGATCACTTTTTTCCAAAAATTACACCGAGGCCTCAAATCTCTTGGGGGCCCATAAAAAAAGTGCATGACTTTGGGGGAAAAAAAACACGGGTCTTTTTTTTTGGTCTTTTATCATGTAGCGGTGTCCGTATATGGTTATTTTGAAATGACTTCAAAAATGTTGCACAGTGTTATTATCTGCTACCATTGCTACGAAATGTTAAAGTGTTGTAATGAGTTCTTTATTGAGACTAAAACTATTTACAGAAAGAATGAAAACAGTAGTGGTGAATAATATTTACAGTGGTGATGTTGGAACAATTGGATGAACCGGGAATCGAGTACCTAGCGAAGCTCCTCAATTTGTCCATGGCCACTCTGATAGTTCCCGAAGCCTGGAAAATGGGCTGAGTGATACAGCTACTGAAGACAGGGAGTAAGGGGGAATCGTGCAGGCCTATCTCTCTTCTCTCTCCAGCAGCGAAGACGCTCGAGGCACTTCTCCTCCCGAGCCTTAACGAACATTTTCCGATTGCAGAACATCAACACGGATCCCGAAAGCAGTATAGTACGACACACTATTATCACACATATCGGTCGCGGTCTGAACCAGGATAAACCGTGCGACAGGACGGTCCTCTTGGCCCTTGACCTATCGAACAATCTGAAACGTTGGATCGTGAATTATATGTGTGGACGCCAGTCATTGTGGAATTCAGAAATAGGAACTCAAAACCCCGTAGAGTTAAACAGAGAGTTCCCCAAGGAGGGGTGATATCTCCGGCTCTGTTTAATCTCTTCCTGTCTGGTAGGCTACAACCACCTGACGGCGTGGTGATCGTGACATACGTCGATGATTGCACGAAATCACATGATATATGCGAAAGACTGAACACCTATCTCGTTGATCTTGCCAATTTCTTCCCAGCGATGAATATGAAAATATCCGCCTCCAAATGAGAAGTAGGAATAAGGTCCTCAAGTCGCTTGCCGGCAGCACTTGGGGAACCGGCAAAGAAACCTTGTTGACCTCTTACTCTTACAAAGCAATAGGCCGTTCCGTAGCTAACTATGCGGCACCAGTGTATTCTGCGAATGTGAGTGGAGAAATATACAAACTTGAAAAAATGCCGCTTTGAGAACAACAACAGACTGTCTCCTCATGCCCCATCAAGATCACCTACATGAGGAGTCTAAGGTCACAACTCTATGTTGTCTACGAAGTACTTGCTTGGGTGTCATCGCAGAGGCCATCCAAACCACCATCTTATGACTATGTCCCCTTCGCCCAGGTAGGTAAGGAAAGAGAGAGAGGTCCAAAGGTATAAGAGAGAGCCTCTAGATCAGCGAGCATACAAGGGAGGTTTGAACGATATTTACAGAGACGCAGTCGCAGCATCAATCAACAACAACGTCATGAATATTGCATCAGAAGAGAAAGAACTGCTGAGATCTGGATGGTGTAGCCGCCTCAATTCGTACTGGTCACGAATTGACGGAATTAAATGAAGGGTAGCAATATTCATGAAAATACCAACAACTTCTATCGAGTTTAATTACAGATGAAAAATTGTCATACTTTTCCTGGATTTCTCCAGCACTCCATCCTGTTGAGCCTGTCGTCATAATTCAATAAAATTTTAAATTTTATATTCTCATGCCATACTCTGGACTTCTTTATTTATAAGTAATATCGAATTGTATCTGATTATAGTATTCAGCATCGAAAGTGCCGAATTTGTCTGCGTATTTTTCGCCGTAGAATTTTTCGAAGATATCTTCGTGATAGATCTTGACGTCCTTGAAGTACATGTTGGGCGCGAAGAATTCGTATTCATTGATTTCGCGATCGAAGGGATATCCCAAAGGCAATTCATCGAGGTGACGAACACCATTACCAATGGTACAAGGACGATACTTGTAATTGTCATAGAATTCCTTGTCGCCGGTGTAGGGTGTAACAATGAAGAATACTTGCATTGGCATACCCTTGTCCCAACCGCGAGGTAACACCAAACGATCCGGGAATCCGCAGTAGTCGTCGTCTTGGAGCTGAAAGTAATCACGGTCTTGAGCCAGGCTAAGCATTAACTGAGCGTACGTTCTCGAGTAGGTCATACGGTCAGCAACTCTAAAGCTTGAATCAGTTGACTCGCGGCTAAAGGAGTTGGCGCCAGATTTCAGCCTTTGAACGAATTTATCAATTTCCCAGAAGTTTTCACGATTTTCGCCCAAAGAAATCGCACGACCAAATTCGTCGTATTTGGGAGCCAAGAAAGTGCGAATAACAACCTTTTGTTCTTTGTCCGATTCAATGTTGAAATTGAAAGCATATGGTTTGTGATTGAGACGCATTTGACGAGCCAACAAAGCCTTGTCCCACACGAACTCTCCATCGACGAAAGTCATCTTGTCGTTCATCAGATTGGTGACATCGAAGTCAAAGATATCAAAGTAGGTAACCAAATCGGAAATTTCAACATCTTTAATGGTGACGCCGGTGAAAGTCAATTCCTTTTGGGTATAGGGTTCTATATAGTTGTGGAAGCGGAAGAAATGTTCGGAAACCTTCTTGTAAACCATATAGAAAAGGGGATCACGCATCATGGTTTCGTAATTCATGAATACATGGGGATAGTTGTAGGTCTCGTGGTCAACATCAGCAAAGTAGATGTGGAACCATTGGAACCAGAAAGCTGTGAAGTAGCCCTCGTTAACATCCATGTTACCTTGCATTAGGCTGCCGATGAATTCGATAGCTTCCGGTTTACGTAAGTCAATGGTGCTGTTGTTAGTCATATCAAAGTAGCCCTGAATGATAATTTCATCCAAGTGTTTGCGGAAACTAGCGAATTGGTTGTACAATTCAAAGTCGCCATAAGTTTGGGTATCATAGTAATTCTGGCGGTACGAGAAGCCTATGCCATTGTAGTGTATCAATTGGGGATCGTAACCATGTTCGATGTCGGTATAATGTGACATATTGGGAATTTCGCCATAACCATGCGACAAACGTTCCATGTAGTAACGAGAGAGCAATTGACGGACAGCATACGCATAGTATTCACCACGGCGATCCTTATTCAACTGGAATTCTACGGTGTCTAAGAATGGAGAATAATCCATGTTGAAATAGTACCAGAAAGCATTCCAGTCTAAATCTTCAGTGAAGTACGACAAGGCTGATTCTTTGTTGAAGAATTCAACGTCGCGAGTGTAGTCAACGGGCATCCAGAATCTCTTCACGTCCTTGATTAAGTTTTTATCGACATGCTCAACACTGTCGTGCAATATGAAACGATCCTCGGAGTACCAGTGTTCTCCCAAGCCCATCAATTTCCACCATTGCCACATCTTCCAGTCCTGGGTGTAGAAGTAGTTGTAGTTGTCGTATTCCTTGAAGTACTTCGAGTAGTCCGTGTACATCAGATCCTTGTATTCCTTCTCGTACATGATGTATTTGCTCCAGACATCGTAATCGAATTTCTCAGCTTCGTAGACGAATTTGCTGTTGAAGAAGTACTGAGGGAAGATTTCGTAGATGGTGGGCAGCATTAAGCCCTTGAAGTCGTCGCGATGGATAACAGCCATCGTTAAAGCTTGGACAAACATGGCTTCGTTGGCGTGCAAGCGAGCCCAGCATACGTTGCGTTGGAAGATCTCCCAGTTCTTGGCATAGTAGAAGAAACCGAATAGGCCCATGAGTTGTGTAGAATGCGTGGGTTCCATGACAGCGAAGAATTCGCCTTTGGGCAAAGCTACGCCATATTTGTAGGCTTTGTAGTATTCGGCCATGAAACCAGCATAGTTTACATTGTCCTGCAAAAGAACCATAGATAGAGAATTTGATAAATATGTTGCTTTAAAGTGTCGCTACACTTACCAAATAATCGTCCTCGTGGTAGACGAAACTCTTGCCCAATTTGATGTATTCCTCGAACATCAGAGGATCCTCAACACGATAGACAATTTCGTAGAGGAACTTTTGCTTGTAAATGTTCTTCGGCTCCTCGGCATGGACACCGGCGGCAGCGATTAGGCCAACAACAGCCAATAAGGCTATCGCGATCTTCATTGTCCTTGTTCTGGTTCGATTCGTCTGTTCAGCAAATCAGCTATCGTACCCGACAACTGATGTTGTTCTCGAGATTCAGTCAGCCTTTTATATCATTGAACGAACATCGGACGATGCAATCGTCTCTGTTTTAAGATGCAATGTTATCATTGTATTTATGTCGTAGTTATGCATTAGGCATTGTCACCTTTATGTCGAAAATCGATAAGATTGCGATTAGCGTATGTATAAGTTCTAAGCGTGTGTAGTTTTCATTGGTGTTTTTGCGTGTGATGCATGAGTGCCCTACCTTCATGTGTACATGTGTATCTGGAGCCGGATTTGATTTCTTTAGCACAATCTCAGGCCAAAGTTCGAATGCTGCATATAATGCAATTTTAGATTTTTTAATGCTGGCTCATTTCGACCATTCAAATTAGGGTTCTCTTTCACCTGGCCTCGAATAGATAATACTCTCGATGCTCGTTTTCGGCAAACTTATGCAACAGTTTTTCTAGTATTAAGATGTCTTTAACGCGATAATGCTCCCCGCGATGTTGAGCTAGAAGTATAGAATTGTATTTGTTAACCTCACCTTGTACGATTTTGATGAAAGACAACTATGTAGCTAAAGTTTAGATCTAGGCCCGTGGGGCTTTGCAAGAAAGGCAAGACAAGTCCTAAATATGCTCAAAGACGTTAACAAATAATTACAGCGTCGCCAAGGTATTGATGTTGAGCAATAACTTTTTAATTTCCTAAGGCCAAATAAGAAAGCGAAAGACATATTTTTTTAATTTCCTACCCTTTGTTCTCCATGTATTTTTAATTTTATGGGAGGATTTATTTAGTTCCTGAGTTATTAATTAAATGTATGGTAATACTTTTGATATTAAAATTCAAATTTGTTAACATAGGATAGCCTCGCTTGCAATTTCATTTCACATTCCGATATTATTTTGAACGCCACCTAAAATATCGTAATGTCATTGTAAGGAGTTTGAAAATATGATGAAACCTAAATTAGTCTCTGTGCAGATTTTCAAATATGTACTGAGTTACACACAGTTTTGGAATAGGGTATGATTTTCTGACCACCGTAATTGTTAATTTGTTAACATAGGATAGCCTCACTTGAAATTAAGAATGAAATTCCACGTTCCGATATTATCTTAAACGCCACAAAAAATGTCTTAATGTGTTTGAAAGGAGTTTGAAAACATGAAGAAACTTAGATTAGTCTAGGTGCAGATTTTTCAAATATTTATTGAGTTACACACAGTTTTGGAATAGGGTCACTTTTTCTGAAGAAAAACGGTTCAATATCGATGACCCGGACGACCGTAAAAGCTTCATGACTTCAGGAATCAGGAACAATTTCTATGACATCATGACAGAGAGCAAGAAGTAATTCCTGATAATTTAAGTGAGGCTATCCTAAGTTAACCGAGTGTATGTCTACGAAAGTTGAAGAAAATTAAAAATTCCGACATACATTCGTCTTCAAGAAATCGAATATCTACCTTTTTTTTTTTTTCTTTTTTGTATCTCAAAAAGAATATCAGTAAATGCACTTGTGTAAAGCATATACAGTGGTAGTCTTAACGAATTTGTGTGATTTAACGTTTTTAGGGTTTAACTAATGGTAATTTTTTGGTCAAACATGAAATCGCTGTTACTAAAATTACATTGTAAAAAAGTCTGATGTCTGACTGGAGAGTCAGTAACAAACGATATACACTGAAAGAATTTTCCTTCATACTATTTATGAAGCGATTTCATAAAAGGTTTTTCATAAATTTAGTGAATTTTTTCTTAATATGTATGAAAAATTCATAAATAAAATGAAATGTTTCATAAAATTTGTTCATAGACTTTTAAAACAAAATTGTTAAATTAGTGAAACTTAGTTTCATATGATCAAAGAAAGACTTCGTTGTATTAAAGAAACACTTGTTAAATATTATAAAATATGCCATAACCATAAACTATTTGTGTTATGAAATGTCTTCATAATTATAATGAAGGATTTCTTTTTAGTTTTTTTTTTGTCTGTAATCAATATTTGATTTGAACTGGGATATTGTCCTGGCTCAGGACCATGTTGCATCTATATTTAATAGAAAGCAAATTTATTTACAAATGGCATGTTGACATTTATTACTTGCCTGCAGACTACCACGATCATGATTTCGACCATGTCAAAAGTCTTTTCAAGTGGCTTCGCAGCGACTTTTCAACATCAAACCTGGCCTCTTGCCGAATTTGCGTTTCAAAAATTGCACCAAGTACTAAAGTACACATGCCATCTTACAAGCATCTCATTGAGTTGCATATGTAAGTATGTGTATATGCAGGTATAGTTACCCAGCAGTACTTCTGCCGTGCCAACGCTCATTTGTTTTAGTTTTTTTCGTTTGTATTTTTTTGGTCTGTAATCAATATTTGATTTGAACTGGGATATTGTCCTGGCTCAAGACCATGTTGCATCTATATTTAATAGGATGCAAATTTATTTACAAATGCAAATTTCATAGTTTTTATGAAATGTTTCATAGCATACAACTACATCTTTAGTGTGTTGGCTTTATTGGGTTGAATTCTCATTTGTCCTCTGTTAAATCCGACATAAGTATTTACCCTGATTTTGGTCAAAGACATACTCATTGCAAAGACTATCGCAATGATGGTGTGTGTTGATTGGTTTTGTTTATATTGAAAACTTCAGGGTACATTTTTATTATTTATGAAACTTTTTCATAAAATTAATGAAGTTTCTTCATAAAATCGTGGTAGTCTGCAGCCAGGTAATTTGTAAATAAATTTGACATTTGTAAATAAATTTGCATTCTATTAAATATAGATGCAAAATGGTCTTGAGCCAGGACAATATCCCAGTTCAAATCATCTATGCAAATTTTCATGAATCATATTATGAAAAATAATAAACTTGTATGACAAAAGTTAATCGAATGAAGAACTGCATTTCTTAGTTTCTAAGAAATATTTCAAAAATTCTATGACACTTGATATGTGCCTTATGAAACATGTTTCATACATTTTATGAAGTGTTTCTTTGGCGACTTTTTAAAGAGAATTTTCTCTGAGTTTAAGACAAAATCATTAATAGTACGAAGATAATTCTTTCAGTGTAGTAACGTTTAAAAAAATCACATTCGCGGTTCTGCACAAGTCTAGGTCGGCCCACCTGCTGTTTACTAGCACCAGTGACTTATGTCTGAGCTGCAGCTTGCATGTCGACATAAATAATGAGCGGCAAAAATAAAGAAATCAGCCCTTATGTTTGTTTAGGGTGATATGTTTGGAATGATATATGATCACAGAACAACATTTTCTATATGTTCCACCAACAAATAAAGGACAATTGTCACACACATTCCCCCCAAAAAATAATATGCCTAAATGTATGCTCTCGAAAATGATGTTATTATTTACTCTTTGTACACTGTGGATTTAAGGCATCATCACACCTGCGCGTTCGATCGTATACATACAATTATATACAACTATGCCCCCAAATATGAATATTTAACGCCTGCAAAATTTGATGAATGGACGATGATCATACACGACCTCATCAATCTGCAGGATAATCTGCCGGTTGTCAGCCAGGTAGAACATCTTAATTATTTTTATCAAGATTATATCGATTATACAATCGACACAATAAATCTTATGATTCAACATGGTTGGTGTCATAATTTCGCTGACTTTAACCTCTTTGTTGGCAATACCTTGGATTTTTTTGAAGAATATATACCAGAACATAAGTCATAGGAATCTACAATGCATTTCATCATATTTTTGATATATTCGATGAACTATTATAGGCACATATAGATCATCTTGCCCGCAGTTGCATGCAACCTTGTCGAAATATTCAAAGTTGGCATGACTCTCATTATCATAGAAATCACCATTGTGATGGATAGTGTTGAGTAACGTAGTTATATTCGATTTTCTTAAACAAGAATAGCTCACGAGTATTCCCTACACCATAGTAGCGAGTCAGTAGCTGGCGGTCCATATAGATCCGAAACTCTTTACGGAGATGATTGCAGGCAGCATTTCAATCCAAATCTGCGGTGAAGGAAAACAAAGTGGATTGTTGAAGATATCGACAGCTCAGATGTAGTCAGCCGGCATCCTTTCGAAACCATTCATTCAAAACGGTGCCTAAGGCACTACTCGACCATTCCGAGGAAGAGAGCAACCCATGAGTTTCAACCATTGTCTTAACTTCCAGTTCTTGATGTAGTAGTAACCGTAGTTGTTACATTCTTGTATTCTTTGAAGGAATCAATGTCCATCAGTTCCTTGTATTACTATTCGCACATGATGTATTTGCTCCACATAGAGTAAACGAATTTCTGAGCTTGACAGATGAATTTAGTTTGAAAGAAATATTGAGGATGGCAACAATAAGCTCTCTAAGTTAGGACGACGAATATCCATCGCATGACATATTAGAATAAACCTAACAAACCTGCGGCTTGCTTATTGTACGTGCCAAGAATGACAACCCATGTGATATGAGCTGATAGAAATTTTCCACACGAAGACTAGTATTAGAATTGTATGATTTTTTATTTTGAAAATACTCACCGACTAGTTATACTGGTTCTATCTAAAGGATTTCGAGTAGGAACATTTGTTTTCCTTTTCATAGCCACCAGTGGTGACAGCTGCAATTAGGTCAACAATCCCCACAAAATGTAGCCCAATTTGCACAGGCTTAGTGTTTGATTCTCATTCTAGGAAAATAATGCTGGGATACACAAATATTGGTGTTGGTTTTTTGAAACGATTTCGCTTTGGCGCCGATTTGGTCATGAAATTTAATACCCCGGTTGTTGTTTTGCTTTTGATTGATATAATCCACTTGATAAGATATTTCGTTTTATATTTTGAACAAATGTCGATTTGATTTTGAACCAACATGTACGGTCTACGAAGTGCTTTATCTTGGCGGCGTCTGTACTGATCCAGCTGATCTATTTCGTGAATTCTGTATCACGGCCCCAGGAAAATTGATATTACCTAACCCGGTCCTTCTTCTTCAGCTCTTGATCCTTTAAAACATTTTGGAAATAGTAAAACTCTTTAATATCTTTAATAAAATTAATTTTTTTTATTTTTAATTTAATTTATACAATACTAACCATACAAGTGCAATAAGTAAACAACCCACAGTGCAATATTTACATTTGACGTGAACCTTCGCTAGGCTGAGTAACATTTATATTGTTGTTGTAATTTTGGTTTCATATTCATTTACGCTGTGATATTCGCATTCAAATTTTTTTGGACATATCCACGAAATGACTATGACCTCGGGCTTGATAAATATTATTTAAATAAAAGGTCAAAAAACGCAATTCATATAAATATATTCTCATCATATCTATAATCAAACGTTCCAAAATGTTCATATTTCTGATTGTAGTACTTCTCAAAAGTATTCTCGTGGAAGATTTGCACATCCTTGAAGTACATGTTGGGTACGAAGAATTCGAATTCATCGATTTCACGATCGAAGGGATAGCCGAAGGGCTTCTCGCCGATGTGACGAACACCAGCGCCAATATCACAGAAGGTGGAGTATTTCGCAGTGGAATATATTTCCTGTGTACCCAAGTAGGGTGTCACAAAGAAAAATAATTGCATGGGCATGCCTTGATGCCATCCGCGTGGTAAGGCCAAGCGGTCGGGGAATCCACAGTGTGTCGTAGTACGACGCATTGTGCTAAAGTCCGCCGGTAGTTCGTGTTTGCCCTCGAAGGCGAACATGACGTACTTGTATATTTCAGTGTAGGTAGTACGGTCGCCAATCAAGAAGTCAAAGTCCTTGGATTTGCGCCTGAATATATTGATACCGGGAGTAACGTCATGGACGAAGGCATCCATTTGCATGAAGATTTTACGATTTTCACTCAACGAAAGAACACGTCCGAATTCATCGTACTTCGGACCCAAGAAAGATCGTATAACAACCTTTTGAGCTTTGTCCGATTTAATGGTAAATTCATAATAGAATGGTTTGTGGTTAAGGCGCATTTGACGAGCCAGCAAGGTCTTGTCCCATACAAATTGGCCATCGACGAAAGCCATCTTGCCACTACTCAAGTTGGTAACATCGAAGTCGAACAAATCGAAATAGGTGACCAATTTGCTGACCTTGACATCCTTTATGACCACACCAGGGAAAAGCAATTCCTTGTGGCTGTAGGGTTCAATGTTGTTGTGGAAGTGATAGAAGACATCGGAGATCTTCTTGTATACCATATAGAAAACGGGATCACGCATCATGGTTTCGTAGTTCAGGAAGATGTTGGGATACACGAAGTTGGCGCTGACGTCAACATCGGCGATGTACATATGGGCGTACATGTACCAGAAGCTGGCGAAGTATTTGTCGTAGGCATCAACATTGCCTTGCAACATGTCACCAAGGTATTCAATGGATTCCGGTTTGCGCATATCAATCCTCATGCCTTCTGCAGTAGTATAGTAACCTTGGCTGATAAGATCCTCAATACGCCTGAAGAAGCCGAGAACTTTGTGAACATATTCGAAGTTGCCATGGCTTTCAAATTCATAATAGTTCTTGCGGTAAGAGAAGCCAACACCATTGTAGTGGATCAGTTGAGGATGGTAGCCATACTCGAGTTCTTGGAGGAAAGAGAATTCCGGAACTGCACCATAACCATGAGACAGACGTTCCAAGTAGTAACGGGTGATCATTTGACGGACAGTGAACAGCCAGTACTCGCCACGGCGATCTTTGTCCAAACCGAAAGACTCACCCTGCAGAAAGGGGGCATAGTCCATGTTGAAATAATACCAGATGGCATTCCATTCCAAATCCTCAGTAAAGTAAGACAGCTGAGATTCTTTGTTGTAGAAGTCGATGTCACGAGTGTAGTCAACCGGCATCCAGAACATCTGAACGCTCTTCATCATGTCGAGGTACATGGGATCCTGGTTGACATGGTCAACATTGTCGCGCAACATGTATCGATCCTCGGAGTACCAGTGTTCACCCAAACCCATGAGTTTCCACCATTGCCACATCTTCCAGTCCTTGGTGTAGAAGTAGTTGTAGTTGTTGTATTCCTTGAAGTACTTCGAGTAGTCCGTGTACATCAGATCCTGGTATTCCTTCTCGTACATGATGTATTTGCTCCAGACATTGTAGTCGAATTTCTCAGCCTCGTAAACGAATTTGCTGTTGAAGAAGTATTGAGGGAAGATTTCATAGATTGTTGGCAGCATCAGGCCGTGGAAGTCATCACGGTGTATAATAGTCATGGTCAAGGCGTGTACGAACATGGCCTCGTTGGCGTGCAGGCGGGCCCAACACACGTTGCGTTGAAAGACCTCCCAGTTTTTGGCGTAATAAAACAAGCTGAACAAACCCGCCAGTTGCTCGTAATGGGCGGGCACTGTGGCAGCAAAGAATTCACCTTTGGGCAAGGTAACACCATATTTGTAGGCCTTGTAGTACTTTTCCCTCGGCTCGGCATAGATATCGTAATTCTGGGAAGGAAATTACTTAAATTTGAATAGGAATTTTATTCAATTTGATTATTCATACTCACCACATAGTCGTCTTTGTGGTAAGTGAAAGTCTTGCCCAGTTTAATGTAGGCCTCGAACATCAAGGGATCTTCAACGCGATAGACAATTTCCAGCAGGAATTTCTGTTTGGATAAATAATTTTCATCGGCTGTATGGGTGCCATTTCCATCGATGCTGGCCGTAGCGACCAGGCCGACAATAGCCAATAAAGCAATAGCGATTTGCATGGCCCTTATTTTGTACGCTGTCTATTGGAATGCTGCTATAAGCTTAAATCCCCGCAGACTGACGATGCTCTTGAAATTCAGATGGATTTTTATAGCCCTCTTCCTCACAAGGCTTGATAAGAATTTTTCGTTGTACATACTCACTCGAATAATTTATTATGTTCTGCTTTGTATTTTGTGAGCGATTACGTTTTAGGTGACCTCATGCTTTTTTTGTGCCATGATAACGAAACAAATTCGGCATTTATTTGTACCCAGTGTACTTCAAAGCCGCGAACACAAGAAGATCTTAAGATCACAAAAAATGACAATTTGCACACTTTAGGGAATATTAATAGAAAATCGCTTCAAAATAAACATCCGGAAAGTGTCTCTCCCAAATTGTAGTGAACGCTATTTTGTGATATCTCATTTTCATCTATAAATTATCTTAGTTTGGATTATGTTTTCAATGGAGGGTATCATAATCAAACTTTTCCGGTTTCCGGGCCTGAAATAATTTCCATTCACTGCGCGAAATTGATTTTATCCCATTGCAAAGATCAGAAGATGTTGTGGGAAGGAATGGAGTGGGAATTGTCGAATATGAGAGTGAGGTATACACAAACGGCTCCAAAATAGACTTGAAGTTCGTTCCAGTGTCGTCTCAGAATAATCTGGGTTTCATTGCGACATCCTGACAGCTGCAGCGTCTTTCAGGCATAACGGAAGTCTTCGCAATTAAGGAAGCATAGCATATGAATCTTTGTAGATAGTCAAGTTGTCCTTTTATCTCTAAGAGCTATACGCATAACATCCACATTAGTAGGTCAGTGCAGTGATGAGCTGTCCCTGGACATTGGGACTTTTATTTGAACGAACGAGCAGACGAGGATGGGATCTTCTTGCAGTACCAGCTCCTATATGGATTGTGGAGTTAGTTCCAGTGTCTTCACAGAAAAAGCTGGCTTTCATTGCGACATCCTGACAGCTGCAGCGTCTTTCAGGAGGAAGTCTTCGCAATTAAGGAACCATGGCATAGGCATCTTTGTAGACAGTCAAGCTGTCCCTTTGTCTCTAAGGTCTAAAGGCATAACATCTACTCTAGTAGGTCAGTGCATTGATGAGCTGTCCAGACTGAGATGTCTGTCTGAATTCACTCTTTTATGGACCCCGGACATTGGGACTTTTATGGGAACGAAAATGCAGATGATGTCGATGTTGACGAAGTTGGTCGCAACACTGTTAAAAGTGGTATCTTCACACTCTACCCAGACCGAGACAATTTCATGTGGTAAAACGAAGACACATGTCAAATATATATCCAAACAAACATGGCCTCAATATAATAGAAAAAAACTTACCAGAGACCTTCTAAACCAAAACTGAAAGAACATATCAAAAGTGATTGCAATGCCGATAAGTCATTGGCCAATTGGAAACCATGCACGATGAATGAAGCTGAAATTCCACGATCACTACCGTAGCTGCGATAACGAAGATGGAGAGGAGACACTCGAGCACTTGATATTAGAGATCTAATTAAATATCTCATTCTTTCAGGATGGATATAACAGATCTTTCCGAATGGTGTGGTCCATTGAAAATGGTGCCTTTAGGCACTAATTGGCGCTCCCGTGAGAGCGGCCACGCAAACCAACCAATTCGATGGATGACGAACAAAAACTATATAACATCACTTTGAGAAATATAATAGATGTCACCTTCATCTTAAGTTTACATTATGGACGGAAGAACATAATATAAAATCTAATGGAATACCAATGTGTTTGAGATACCATCATCTAAGAATAAATCAAAGTGTGACATGCATCTTGAAACCTTCATCATTAACTGTTATCATTCCAAAGTCATTAACTAAAGAAAGATGTATTATGGCAAAAATTGAAGAACAGAACTTTACTTTGCGGCGATTGTTTCCCATTCCTACTGTTTTGGAGTTTATATTCGCTCACATTTATTAAAGATCAAAAAAAGATCAAAATCTTATATATTAACTGTCATTGATTATCGCATTGTAACTATGCATTTCACCTGAGATGAGTATAGTTTTCATCTGCTCAGTATTAACATTATAGCGTTTTTACATATACTTCATATGTTGTAAAAGAATGTTGGCACCTTATTGACAATTAAATTGTCAAAACTTGCTATTTATTGTAATCAAAAGGAACGAGCAGTTCGGTATTTCCCCACAAAGAATAACGAGCTTCCATAAATTAATGATTCATGTTCATATTCATTTCCTACGAGTACCCCTAGCTATTGAATATCCTCTAACTGCTGCTCCACATTGAGTGGAACATTGGTCGTTAACTGCGACTATTTCCTAAATAAATGAAATATCTCCAGCTAATCGCCTGCTCCAACCTACATTAGTTTCAATTAAACTACAATTTGTTTTTGATTTAGTCTTGTTTTTATTATTGTTGTTTTTTACTTTTTATATTTGATATTTTATCATTTGATACATAATTTTACCACAGACTTCGTCAACCATTTAATAGTTGTAATAGTAGCCATAATCGAAATGACCGAATTTCTCGTACTTGTAGTCGTAGTACTTCTCGAAAGTTTCCTCGTGATAGATCATGACATCCTTGAAGTACATGTTGGGTACGAAGAATTCGTATTCATCGATATCACGATCGAAGGGATAACCGAAGGGCATCTCATCGATGTGACGCAGACCAGATCCAATACCGCAAGAGTACGAGTAGTCGTGGGTAGACAAGGGCTCGTAAGTGGCGGTGAAAGGATAAACGAAGAAGAAGAATTGCATGGGCATACCCTTGACCCAACCACGGGGCAAGATCAAGCGATCGGGGAAGCTGCAGTGAAGTTCACCAAAGTCCATGGGGTATTCGAATTTGCCTTCGTAGGCGAGCATGATGTATTTGTACATTTCAGTGTAGGTGGTACGGTCATCACTGGTCCAGTAGAAGTCCTTGGAGCTGCGCTTGAAGGTATTCTCTCCAGATTTAAGCTCGTACATGAATTCATCCAATTCAATGAAGTTCTCGCGGTTTTCGCTCAAAGAGATAACACGGCCAAATTCGTCGTATTTGGGACCCAAGAAGGCGCGAACAACAACCTTTTGGTCCTTGTCGGATTTGATGGTGTAGTCGAAATCGAAGTTCTTGTGGTTGAGACGCATCTGGCGAGCCAACAAGGTCTTGTCCCATACGAATTCGCCTTCAACGAAAGTCATCTTATCGTTCATCAAGTTGGTGACATCGAAGTCAACCAAATCAAAATAGGTAACCAAGTCGCTGATTTTGACCTCCTCGATGGTGACACCAGGGAACATCAAGTCCTTGTGGGTATAAGATTCAGTGTAGTAGTGGAAGTAGTAGAAGACATCGGAGATCTTCTTGTAGGCCATGTAGAACATGGGATCACGCATCATGGTTTCGTAGTTCAAGAAAATGTTGGGGAAAACGAATTGGCTGGCATCGTCGACATCGGCAATGTACATATGGGCGTACATGTACCAGAAGGTAGCGAAGTATTTGTCGTAGGCATCAACATTGCCTTGCATCATGTCACCGATGTATTCGATGGATTCAGGTGCACGCATATCAATCTTCTTGCCATCCATAGTGGTGTAGTAACCCTGGGTGATGATGTCCTCAACACGTCTGAAGAAGCTAAGAATCTTGTGGACATATTCGAAGTTACCATGAGTTTCGAATTCATAGTAATTCTTGCGGTAAGAGAAACCAACACCGTTGTAGTGGATCAATTGAGGATCATATCCGTATTCGATTTCCTTGAGGAAAGAGAATTCAGGAATTTCGCCATAACCATGAGACAAACGTTCCATATAGTAACGAGAGAGCATTTGACGGACAACATAGAACCAGTATTCGCCGCGACGATCCTTGTTCAGACCGAAAGATTCACCGTGCAAGTAAGGAGCATAGTCCATGTTGAAGTAGTACCAGAAGGCATTCCATTCCAAATCTTCAGTGAAGTAGGACAGCTCAGATTCTTGGTTGTAGAAGTCAATGTCACGAGTGTAGTCAACGGGCATCCAGAACATCTTGACGTCCTTCATCATGTCCATGTATTTGGAATCTTTGTTGTATTCAAGGCAGTTGTCGCGCAACATGAAACGGTCTTCGGAGTACCAGTGTTCGCCCAAACCCATGAGTTTCCACCATTGCCACATCTTCCAGTCCTTGGTGTAGAAGTAGCTGTAGTTGTCGTATTCCTTGAAGTATTTCGAGTAGTCAGTGTACATCAGATCCTTGTATTCCTTCTCGTACATGATGTATTTGCTCCAGACATCGTAATCGAATTTCTCAGCTTCGAAAACGAATTTGCTGTTGAAGAAGTATTGAGGGAAGATTTCGTAGATGGTGGGTAACATCAAGCCGTGGAAGTCTTCACGGTGAATAACAGCCAAAGTCAAGGCTTGAATGAACATGCCTTCGTTGGCGTGCAGGCGGGCCCAGCAGACGTTGCGTTGGAACACTTCCCAGGTCTTGGCATAGTAGAAGAAATCGAACAATCCATATAGTTCTTCGAAATGGTTGCCAGTCAATGCGCCGAAGAATTCACCCTTGGGCAAAGTGACGCCATGTTTGTAGGCTTTGTAGTAGTTCTTCATGTAGTCATTGTGATTTTCAGGGAGCTGGATGCGAGGAAGATATGAAAGAAATGTAGGGAACCTTTCTGATCTCATCTAAAATATTTTTACTTACTTCATAGTCATCCATTTTGAAGGTGAATGTCTTGCCCAGTTTGATGTATTCCTCGAACATCAAAGGATCCTCCACACGATAGACAATTTCGAAGAGGAACTTTTGTTTGGCCAAAAAGTCCTTATCGGCATATTTCATTTCCTTTTTGGGGATGGCGCCAGCGGCGACCAGGCCAACAATGGCCAATAAAGCGATGGCGATTTTCATTGTCCTTTTTCCTCTTTTGCTTTTCAAGTCGTCAACACAGGAGATCAGAAACTGTCCACGGATTAGAGATGATGCGCCGATCAGATCCAATACCTAAAGACTGCTGCTGTTTGGGAAATCCAAGCGGGCTTTTATACCATTTTCGGCCGCTGCTAGACGTTGACATTCAAATGACTTGGAGGACACATGCTACTTGTTGTTCGTATAATTGTTTAATTGCTGTGGGTAGTTATCAACAGTCTGCTTTTTTTTTCATTTCTGTACCTTTGAGATTAGATCCGCTTTAGAATAGAAATTTGCATATTAGAACATATGAGCCCGACCTCTGATACAATTAATTTTAGATTATTTTTTTTTCTGAAATGTTTGCCACTAGCATATGACGCAGGTGATTTGAATTGCGCACCTTGGCTAGGTTGATATGAGGATTTCTCATTATGTTTGGAACGTGTTGACTAAAAGCTGAATGACAATTTGAAGGTTGAAGATTGTGCTGCATTGAATATTGCATTTAGATCTTGCACTGAATAACTACACCTTTTCGGCTAACAACAGTGTTGAAGGAGGCAAAGATTGAACAGGGGCTACTGGTCCAGTTATTCAGGTTTTCAAAAAGTTTCGGAAATTACGACCAACAATAAAACACCAGGATCAACTCATCTTAGAATTTATGAAATAATGGGAGATAATTACAGTCAATTTCTAAATTTTACATCTACCTAAATTGAGGAATCATTCCCGAAACATGACTGTCGTGAGCTCGGTGGAAGCTCTCGTAATGCATTTCCATAAATTATCGACTTGGAAATAAATGATTTAATTGAAGTAGCAGTGTTCGCTACGAAATTTTATACAGTTCACTTGTTTAATGTAAAAAAAATAAGATACTGAAAACATAATTAATGAAAGAGTTTGATATATACAACAGCAGATGTAGTAATTGTTTTTACAGCTTAAGATGTTCGCTGACGCTACTGACGACGATGACGGATGAAGAAGAAAAAGCTAAGAAACGAAAAAGGCAATTTATCAATTTTATTGCTAGGGATTTACCAGAAAATTAAAAAAACTCAAAGAAGGTTTTTTACCAATATGGATCCTTGAGTCAAGTACTATTGTATTGAAGTTTTTATATAAAAAATCTAAATGAATTTGCAAAGAATACCAGATGAATTATTAAGGATGAAGAGCAATGACAGATTTGCAGAAAGTAAAAACTTGAGATTATTAAAATGTCATAGCTCACCCTGCCAACCCATTTAATAAGTTTTATGACTTTTGCCCAGTGAAATGGATTATTTGACCCATCATTAATGGATTGTTGGTCCTTCTCGGTACCCCACCAACAAGTTTAATGGCGTAAGATCGCAGCTCCGAGGTGGTCGTGTAATGAGCCGAGACTGGCTGATAATACAATTCAAAAGATTGTCATTCAAAAGATTGAATGCATCCTGCACTGCGTGGCAGTGGCCATTCTGCTGAAGCCAATGATCGTTCAAGTCCATGTCTTCAATCTTCGGACACAGCTTCAGAGTCCGCAACAAACTTTCTCACTTTCTCAGGATTGTCTTCGAAAACGAATTTGCGACGATCACGTGCGGCGTTTCCGATCACAAGATGCGGTGATTTTGCACATTAACATGGTCGCCGAGATGAAAATGCGCTTTGTTTTCCATTTCGAGCTGCTCTTTGGCCAAAACTGAGAATCGCTAACGAAGAGTGTGCCTTCAATTGCTGAATCAATTGGGCGTTTTAAGCGAATAATGTGTGACCGCCTCATAGTTGGTGCATGAAATGCAGAGCTGTTGAGGTCATCGACGGTGATTCATTCGCAGAATTTTGGCAGAACTGGAGCCGCAAGAACTTTTTTCACCATCTTGCGTAAATCAAAACGTATTTACAATAAACGCAACATTTTTTGGACTACACACAGCATTGACTTTGAAAATAAGTTTGCATTATGTCCCAGCCTTGTTCAAGCGTAAAGCGATTCGATTCGTTCCACGGAAATATGATACTGACTTTCTGTTCAATTTTCGAGCTGGAAAATAAACATCCGACATTTCTATAAGCTTTCATATAAAACAATAAAATATTTCCCAATAATATCATTATTGCAAATTCCTCAAGACAAGAACTAAGTTTCTACAAAACAAGTAAGAAAACGTCAGTCGGCTAAACCGACTTATATATACCCTCACTCTCAGAGAACATGTGTATGGAAGGACTTAAATGTTGCTCAGTGCCGGGGTATGTTTGTGGGAAGTACTAGAAGTTGTTTGGCAATTGTTAATAATTTTAAAAACACGATAAAATATGAAGTCATAATAGATTTAAGGGACCGGTAAAGAAGCATTTAAAGCCATTAATTTTACCTAGGATATAGACAATTGTGTGGGAGGTACAATAATGGGCGTGGCTAAAGCGTACTTATTTTTTATTTGGTTTAAAGTGATTCAAAACCAAAAGTGATTTCAAATATCAAATTGCCAATGATTTAGACTATCCATATGGATGTTATGTTGGTTTTATGGAAACCAAAGATTATACCACTTTGTGTGGGAGGTACCAGAAGGGGTGTGGCAATATAGCCCATATTCCATGCCAATGTAACCACTAAAAAAGCAAAGCTAAATATCAAATTTCACAGTATTCCGATCATCAGTATAGAAGTTATAAGAGATTTAATTTTACGTTGTTTTGCGTGATTTGTGTGGGAGGTACTGGAAAGGGCGTGACCCGTCATATTTAGTACACTTAAAGTGATTATAAAAACAATATCAAATACCAAAATATAGTTGATTCCGAATATCCGCGTGGAAGTTCATTAAATTTTCAGCTATTTTAAATCCTGGCACTCATTGGAATCTAACAAAAAGAAAAAATTTCACCCAATTGAATATATTTATATATAATTAACACGATGTCTTCGAAAGATCTGTACTTTACAGTGGCCCATCGTATAGATCCACAGTTGGAAAGAAATCGATCAAAAATCAACGATTTTAAAATTAAGTGAAGCCAAAAATTCAAATCCCTTTTTTAATATTTGCCTGTGAGCATGCATGCATATTGGTAGATATATTGGATGATAAACGTATAAAATTATATGCAAAATGGAGTTTTTAATTTTTTATTTCCACATCCTGTTACCCCTTCTCAG